>BLSH010304677.1:782177-799315 GCA_018402905.1 Glandirana rugosa | reverse complement strand
TCTAATTACCCCCCCCCAGCACACCCACCTATGCCTCTAACTACCCCCCCACACATATACCCACATACATGCAGAATTGCAGAAAGTTAAAAAAACGTCAGTACCTTCTCTCTTCCTGCCGAGTACTGCACTGTAGGGGGAGACAAAGAGCACAGCACACACTGCTTTCACTTTCACAGTGTGACGAGGCTCCCTGCAGCGCCGTTCGGCTGAGGAACGGAGCGCTCCAGTCCTCATCCCCTCACCTAATCTAGGCATACAGGGGGCCCTTATGGGCCCCCCCAGCATGGGGCCCGGTCGCCATGGCGACTCCTGCGACCCCTATCCACCCGCCCCTGCCATGGACATGTAATGGGGGGACATCTGGGTATGGATAAGACCAGGGAGAGAATAATCCAGAGATTCTTCTGGCCCGGGTTGCATGCAGATATTAGAGAGTATTGTGAATCATGCCCTGAGTGTCAACTCTCTGCACCCTCACCCCATTTTTGCAGTCCACTTATTCCACTGCCCATAATTGAAGTCCTTTCCAAAGAATTGGCATGGATCTCGTGGGACCAGTAGTAAGGTCTGCCCGGGGACACCAGCAGATCTTGGTAATACTAGATTACACGACCCACTATCCGGAAGCCATACCCTTGCGGAACACCTCCGCCAAGAGTATTGCCAGGGAGTTGGTCCAGGTGTTTAGCTGGGTGGGGATCCCTAAAGAGGTCTTAACGGATCAGAGCACCCCGTTTATGTCCCGTATAACCAAGGAATTGTGCAGGTTGTATAAAATCTTCCATCTCCATACCTTGGTCTACCACACCCAAACGGATGGACTTGTGGAGAGGTTTAATATAACGCTCAAAAGCATGTTGAAAAAGGTAGTGGAAAAAGATGGGAGAGATTGGGATATGTTGCTGCCGTACCTCACGTTTGCCACACGAGAGGTTCCGCAAGTGTTTACGGGGTATTCCCCCTTTGAACTCTTGTATGGTAGACATCCCAGGGGGCTGCTAGATGTGGCAAAAGAGACGTGGGAAGGAGAGGCCACCCCATATAGGAGCATCATTGAACATGTCTCCTTGATGCAGGAGCGAAACACAGCAGTTCTGCCCCTGGTGTGAGAATGTATTGGGCGAGCCCAGAGGCCCAGAGAAGGGTATATAATTGCGGTGCCAAAACCCGGACTCTGTACCCCGGGTACAGAGTGCTGGTGCTAGTCCCCACGGTTGAAAGTAAATTCCTAGCAAAGTGGCAGGGTCCCTTTGAGATTAAAGAGAGAGTAGGGGAAGTGAACTTCAACGTTTACCAGCTAGTGAAAAGGAAACCCATGTGAATCTCTTAAAACCGTGTAAAGACAGGGATACCTTATTGGCAGTGCCCACTCCTCAAGAAGACAGGCTATCCATGACTCCGGACGTCCCTATAACCTTGTCACTGACGCAACAAAATTACGTTAAGGAATTTATCGGTAAAAATAGAGATTTTTTTTTCTCCCCGTACCCGGACTGACCACAGTACTACACCATGACATAATCAAGGAACCAGAGGTCCTTGTAAATGTAAAATCCTACCGAATACTTGAGTCTAGACGGGAGGCGGTGGCGAAAGAAATAAAAATTATGTTGGAGTTAGGCGTGATAGAGGAGTCCCACAGCACCTGGTCGAGACCTATAGTGTTGATCCCAAAGCCCGATGGCACTCTCAGGTTCTGTAATGATTTCAGGAAGCTGAATAACGTGTCTGAATTTGAACTTATGGACAGGTTGGGAGGTGCCCGGTACATAACAACTTTATACCTAACTAAGGGCTACTGGCAGATCCCCTTAACGGAGTCAGCAAAGGAATACATGCCCTTTTCTACCCCCAAGGGGTCCTTCCAGTACAAGTGAATGCCTTTTGGTCTGCATGGGGCCCCACATCCAGAGAATGATGGACAAAGTCTTGAGGCCGCATCTCCCCTATGCAGTTGCCTATTTGGATGATATGGTCATCATTGGGAATCGCATCTGCCCCGAGTACAAGCAGTCGTAGATTCTCTGAGGGTAGCAGGTTTAACAGCCAACCCAAAAAAACTGTGCCATAGGCCTGGAGGAGGCCAAATACCTTGGGTATGTAATTGGTCGGTGACAAGCCCCAGACCAATAAGATCGAGGCAATTCAAAAGTGGCCCCAACCGGTGAATATAAAACAGGTTTGTGCCTTCCTGGGGATTACAGGGTATTACAGGTTCATACCCAACATTGCCACCGTTGCCGTCCCTCTGAACGATCTGATGAAGGGGAGAGGGTTGGGCATAGTTAAGTGGTATCCCGAAGCTGAGAAGGCATTCCAGTATTTGAAGCAAGCCCTTTGTGTACAACCGGTGCTTGTGACCCCGGACTTCAGAAAGGAGTTTGTTGTACAAACAGACGCCTCTGAGGTGGGAGTAGGTGCTGTTCTGTCCCATATCAGAGACAGTGAGGAGCACCCAGATGTCTACTTAAGCAGGAAGCTTAACAGGCATGAGAGGAACTATGCTATTGTAGAGAAGGAGCGCCTGGTGATCAAGTGGGCCTTAAAGGCGCTGAAGTATTACCTCCTAGGAAGGTTGTTTAGGCTAGTCCCCAACCATGCCCCCCTGAAGTGGATGTGTGACAACAGGGAGAAAAATAGTCGGGTGACTAGGTGGTTCCCGGCCCTACAGCCATTTAATTTCACAGTGGAACACCATGGCAGGGCTGGTTTTGGTCTGGAGTTTGTGGTCCACTGGAGTCCACCAGCAGGTGGCTTAAATAATCAAGAATCTCACTTGAGCTCTGACCTGGACCTCAGAGAGGGATCTGAGGGAGCTCTGTGTCTAATTGGACTTTAAAAGACCAGGTTTGCATTGTGGCTTATGTTTTCTGGGTGTTGGGGGCCAGTCCCACACCATATAGTGAGAAAACTATAATGTTTAGTTTAGCGCCAGATGGCAAAGATGTATTTTCTGTCTTGTTTGTTTTTTAATAATCAAATCTTTTACCAATAAACCTGGCAAGCCGCCAGATTTTAACCACTTCAGTCCTGGAAGGATTTCCCACTTTAGAACCAGAGCCCTTTTTGCGATTCGGCGCTGTGTCGCCTTAACTGACAATTGCGCGGTCGTGCGACGTTGTACCCAAACAAAATTTGCGTCCTTTTTTCCCCACAAACAGAGCTTTCTTTTGATGGTATTTGATCATCACAGCGTCATTTCTGATCGCTGCTATAAACAAAAGAAGGGCAACAATTTTGCAAAAAAGCCCAAATTTCTTACTTTTTGCTAAAATACAAATACAAAAAAAAATACAAAAAAACTTTTTTTTTCACCGTTTTTGGCCGATTTATATTCTTCCTCATATTTGCGATAAAAAAAATCGCAATCAGCGTTTATTGATTGGTTTGCGCAAAAGTGGCCGCGTTTACGGATGATGAGAATTCATTTTGGGGTTTTTATTTATTTTATTTTTTTTTATTAGTAATGGTGGCGATCTGAGACTTTTAGCGGTACTGCGATATTGGGGCGGACATGTGGGGCCATTTTGACACTTTTTTGGGACCATTGACATTTATACAGCGATCAGTGCTATAAAAATGCACTGATTACTGTGTAAATACCATTGGCAGTGAAGGGGTTAACCTGCAGGGGGCGCTCTAAGGGTTAACTGTGTTCCCTGGGCGTGTTCTAACTGTGGGGGGACTGTCCTAGCAGGGGAAGGGAAGTGATCACAGCTTCCGTGTAGAGGAAGGCTGTGATCACAGCCCTTCCCCCTTCACAGAACGGAGGTCCATGTTTACTTACACGGACCTCCGTTCTTTCACTCCGGGGGGGCATCGCGGGTAGCCGCACCCGCTCCCTGGCCCTCCCCGAACACAGTGAGCATGCGGGCGCGCCTCCGGCGGCGCGCGTGCGCTCACAGTGCGCAATCTCGCAGCCTCCGTCAGATGACGGCGATTTGTGATATTGCACCACTTTGTCGCCGTCAACCTGCGGTTGGCGGTCGGCAAGTGGTTAAAGAAAGTTGCCTGCACGCTTACTATTTTCCTCAGGAAAGTTGATCCCCACGAGCCACAACATTCTATTAGTAAGCTGGGGTACCAAAATGTTTAGCCTTTTTTTTTCATAAAAATTAAAAAAAGTTCTAATATTGATGATAATTAAGAGAAATAGAGGAAAATTAACTAATTAGGATCAACCAAAGGATGAAAAGGGATGAAACCATTTTTTTTTTACTTGTCGGGTTACTTTAACTGACATAATTGTGCAGATAGATGGAAGTGTATCCTTTTGATCTGAAAATGAATGAAGCATAGTATTTACCATCTGAACAATGTTTATAAACAATGTTACTCTGTATCCCAATACAAATGCCACATTTGGGAGGGGGGCTCATTGAGGTCTTTAAGGTGCTTATATTTATTTAAGACTCCAAGAAAGAAGAAATAAATAAAATATTACAATATTTATATAAGGGGTGTGATGCTCTTTAATTTTTGTTGGATTCGCTATAAAACCTATATATGCTTAAATGTTTAAAAATTAAAATGTGTTGCACTAAACATATGCAAATATTATACGTGCTCACAGTGTGTGAATAGGAGTAAACCACGGATGTGCAGTCAGTTGAGGCAACTGCCATGAACATAAAAAAAAAAATAAACAACACAAAAAAGATTGACTTTGAGGGTCGTAGTTTGGTGACCTGGGGACCTTCAGGGGGGGGGGGGGCAGGTAGCTGAAGTCCTACCCCACCACTGATAAAAATTTGGGGCTCCTTGTGCAGCCTGTCAGAAGCTACATACAGAGCGGCCAATTTAAATACAAGCTGGCACAATGTCTCTCCTCACTTCTTGTCAGAGGCACTAAGCTCAATGGACAGCTTGGAGCCTTATCCAATGGTAAAGCACATTTGGCTCAAGCTGTCCAATAAAAATGCTGCAGTGGAGGCACGCCTCACTGCAGTGTCATAGAAGGGGGTGTGTTTCTAAAAGACAAATGCTCCCTTCCAGCCCAGCCCTCTTACCTACAAGGAAAAAACATGGGTTTATGTGTATAAGATTTACCCACAATCCCATGTTTTTCTCACACAGTTTAGAGGGAGAATGAGAATCTGCTGCTGCTGAAAAGGTACAAGCTAAATCCTATATTATTATGCTATATGTTATAAGATCATCATTTATTATTTATCTATTTACTGTGAAATTACTGGTTGGAAGTTATAACTTCAAACTTCAGTAATTTGTCTGTTAAACCCCCTGCTTGAATACAGTTTTTGAAAATATAGTAAATTACCTTAAAAACAATATATAATAATAATAATAATAATAATAATTGTATATAACTTATGGTAATTAACCCCTCGCCACCCAGGCCAATTCTGACACTCCTTTTCTACATGTAAAAATCATATATTTTTTTTTTTTGCTAGAAAATTACTCAGAACCCCCAAATATTTTATATATTGTTTTAGCAGAGACCCTAGGGAATAAAATGGTGGTCGTTGCAACTTTTTATGTTACACAGTATTTGTGCAGCGATTTTTCAAATGCGTTTTTTTTTGGGAAGAAACTGTTTCATAAATAAAAAAAAAAAAACACTAAGGTTAGCCCAATTGTTTTTTGTATAATGTGAAAGATGATGTTACGCCGAGTAAATAGATACCTAACATGTCACGCTTTGAAATTGCGCACACTTGTGGATGGCGCCAAACTTCAGTACTTAAGAATCTCCATAGACAACGCTTTAAACATTTTTAGAGGTTAGACCAGTGGTGTATTTAGGTTTTGTGCTGCCCTAGGCCTGACTAAACTCATGCACCCCCTTAATTTAAATATGAGCCACCCTTTCCTGTCAAGGCCACACCCCTTCCTGTTTAAGACCCGCCCTGACATTTCCTAGTGTGGACAAAGTTCTGAGGGCCTTGGGGGGATTGGAATGGATTTCCTTACGAGATTTCCTCACACTTCCTGTTTGGCTATTGGGCAGCACAACAACTCATTGGTTGGGGCCCGCCACCTGGGCCCCTTGGGACGCCCAGATCCCCTACATATGTATGTGCTGTCCCCCTCTAATGGGGGCCTACTGGTATTATCATACCGGCAGCAAGTGCAGTCGCTTTATGGGGGTGCCAGACCGGTTTGTCTCCCTGCCCAGTCTACCCCATAACACTAAAAATGTAGTGCAAGCCGGTGGGGACTCTTTTTGTGCTGCCCCCCTGCAAAGTGCCGCCCTAGGCATGGGCCTTGTTGGCCTAGGCCAAGATACAGAGTTGGGTTAGACGAGTTACAGAGGAGGTCTAGCGATGGAATTATTGCTCTCGCTCTAACGATCGCGGCGAATGTATCCTGTGCGTATCTGGCTCTGATACCAGCCAGTGCCTCACCACCCACTCACCTCACCGCACGTCCCTGGAGTAAATATACAATAATACATACATTGTGAGATAACAAATAATAAATTCATATGAAGAATCCCATCCAAGGTGTACTGTACTGAGAAGTGAAGGATTGTTTCTTCCTGATGTTATAAAGATCCACCACCAGACACCAGCACCCAAAGTGATAATGGGATACAGCTTTCCATGACCCCCTTGATTCAAGAGTGGTCACAATGCACTTTTAATGAGGTTATCTTCCAAATAGTCTCAATATAAACCAGGGACGATGGATACACAAAACCCGATATTCAGCATGGTAGTTCATGTAAAGCAAAAGAAGAAGAGCCTTCCTATAGTGTAAAAACTTTAAAATGCTTTATTGTATAAACAAATGCATTTACATAATGTAAGGTTAAAAAACAGGCAAATTAAAAAATAATCACTGAGTCGGCATAAACATCTAGTTCCTGGAATGTGATGGCATCAGCAAGAAGCTCCGCCCAACGCATTTCATCATAAAAACGTCTTCCGAAGCCCCAGAAGAGGTCTTTTGATGACGAAATGTATTGGGTGACGTCATCGCGTTCCAGGAAGTGGATTCTTTTTACATGCACATGCTTTTTACCCTTATGTAAGTACATTTCTTTATAAAATAAAACATTTTAAACATTTTTACACTATGGGAAGGCTCTTCTTCTTTTGCTTTAAATGAACTACCATGCTGAGTTTCGGGGTTTTGTGTATCCAACTGACAGCGTCCCTGGTTTATATTGAGGCGGTTTGGAAGATATCCTTGTTTTCCAAGGAGATCATATAAGCGCATTGTGACCACTGTTGAGTCAAGGGGGCCATGGAAAGCTGGTAAGAGTGTAACCCGTTATCACTTTGGGTGATGATGTTTGGTGGTGGCACTTTATGACATCAGGAAGAAACGATCCTTCACTCGTCAGTACACCTTGGATGGGATTCTTCATATGGAATTTTTTATTCACTTATTCTTTGTTATCCCACAATTTATGTATTATTGCATATTTACTCCTATTCACAAACTGTGAGCATGTATAATATTTGCGTATGTTTTTAGCACACACATTTTAATCTATAGGGCTCGTCGGCATCAATAGGCGTTTTATTTTAAAAAATCAGCCCTCTGCTGTTTTTCAACCTAAAAACGTTGGCGTCAAAAAACGCCGGTTAACACCGGTACGGCGTTAGTGAGCGCTTTTCGGCATCAAAAAACGCCAAAATGTTACAGCCTCAGAACACGCTGGCCGTGGGTTCTAGTTACAGCTCACTAACGCCGACGCCCTCTACTGCTCAAAAACGTCAGCGTTTTTATGGGGCCATTGACTAACATGGAGAGCTGCAAAAAACGCCAAAAAAACAACGGCGTCAAAAAACGTCTGTGTGTATGAGGCCTTAAGTGTATACAATAGAAGGGATATGTTCTTTTTGTGTTTGCTGCTTGGACTACAATTTTGGTTTTTACATTTAAGTTAATGTGCTTAAGGCCTCATACACACGGACGTTTTTTGACGCCGGCGTTTTATGGCGTTTTTGCAGCTCTCCATGTTAGTCAATGGCCCCATAAAAACTCTGATGTTTTTGAGCTGTAAAGGGCGTCGGCGTTAGTGAGCTGTAGCTAGAACCCACGGCCAGCGCGTTCTGAGGCTGTAACATTTTGCCGGTTTTTGACGCCGACGCCGCAAAACGCTCACTAACATCCACTAACGCCGTACCGGCATTAACCACTAACGCCGATGCATAACGCCGAAAAAAGCCGTTTTTTTTTCCCTGACATCGGGCCCGACGTTTTGTTTATTTTTTAACATACGCTTGTGTGTATGAGGCCTAAATGTTACTTTACATTTCTCTGTTTTTCATCTGAACAATGTTTATAAACAATGTTACTTTGTATCTTTTTATTTCCCTTCTGAACAATGTTTATAAACTGTGTTACTTTGTATCTCTCTATCCATCAGAACCATGGTTATAATTAATGTTAATTTCCATACCTCTATCTCCTGTCTGAAGCAGAATCTCCATTAAGTTCTTAGTGCTGACTCGCACTCAGTCCCATCTCAAGGGAAATCACATTATATTCAATGGCGTTCATTCTCATCAATGCGACTTGAAACAGTGTGATTTTGGAAAAGGTTCCTGTGCTACTTTGGTGCGATTTACAATGTGACTTGGCTCCATAGAATATGCGAAATCACAGTCAAGTCACATCAAAGTCGCACTACATAATTGTACAGAAAGTCGCTGCAAAATCACATCGCAGTAGTGGGAACTGAGCTTTAGATCAAAACGAATGGCTTGACATGCGTAATATAAAATAAATACAACATTTTATACAGTATTAAAATAATTAAAATGAAATAATGATCATTTTAAAATACGGTATTTCTTTTTCAATACTGATAATACTAATAAAGGAAATATTTTCCTTTAGATAACCTATATTGGCTTCATCAGTGATCTTGTTGACTTCCTTTATACCTCGTACTTATTGCTAACATTTGATAACAATGTATGAAATGATGTCATGAATATCTTCTCCCGTTTGTTACCTGATCAGTGTTATGTGGTCAGGGTCTGATAGCAGCCAGCCCAGTTCACAGTTGCACTCTAATGGATTTTCACTGAGGTCAATAGCTACAACGGCAGAAGTCATGTTCCAAGGAGGGAAGGAAGTCAGGTTACAGCTGCATGATGACAAAATAAACAGAATTGTATTAAAAGACCGGTCCACCCAAAAGTGACATTTTTAGTTATAAGTAGAGAACCTGGTGGGCTGAGCCATCTTTCATCTCTAGGGAACCCCTTTATGAGATTTCCCTGCCATGGCAGTGTCAGGTGTTACTGCCTACTTTGGGCTATTCGTACTGCTCCTGTTGCATTTCAAATGATACAAAATAAATAAACAAGAAAATAAATAAATGAATAATCCAACAAGAAGACTGAGACTCCTCAAAATGGTCACAGCAGCTGCGCAGACCCAGGAACCCAACACTGAGATCTTGCCAATGGAGTCCCCGAGACTCTCCAACATCCACCAAAAACTAGACTATTATTATTGAATGACATTATCATTAAAAGGTACTTTTCAGATAAGAGGGAGTTCAGGTTGCTTGAACTAATTATGTCACAAAACAGGCTAATTCTGTATGCTGCAATTCTGGATTATGTATACTGTAGTGCTCCACCGTTGTATCAGTGGGAGGAATAGTTCCCTATCATTGGTATTATTGGGAGGAATAGTTCCCTATCATTGGTATTAGTGGGAGGAATAGTTCCCCATCATTGGTATTAGTGGGAGGAATAGTTCCCCATCATTGGTATTAGTGGGAGGAATAGTTCCCCATCATTGGTATTAGTGGGAGGAATAGTTCCCTATCATTGGTATTATTGGGAGGAATAGTTCCCCATCATTGATATTAGTGGGAGGAATAGTGCCCCATCATTGGTATTAGTGGGAGGAATAGTTCCCCATCATTGGTATTAGTGGGAGGAATAGTTCCCCATCAGTGGTATTATTGGGAGGAATAGTTCCTTGTCATTGGTATTATTGGGAGGAATAGTTCCTTGTCATTGGTATTATTGGGAGGAATAGTTCCTTGTCATTGGTATTATTGGGAGGAATAGTTCCTTATCATTGGTGTTAGCGGGAGGAATAGTTCCCTATCATTGGTACTATTGGGAGGAATAGTTCCCTATCATTGGTACTATTGGGAGGAATAGTTCTCTATCATTGGTATTATTGGGAGGAATAGTTCCCTATCATTGGTATTATTGGGAGGAATAGTTCCCTATCATTGGTATTATTGGGAGGAATAGTTCCTTATCATTGGTGTTATTGGGAGGAATAGTTCCTTATCATTGGTATTATTGGGAGGAATAGTTCCCTATCATTGGTATTATTGGGAGGAATAGTTCCTTATCATTGGTGTTATTGGGAGGAATAGTTCCCTATCATTGGTACTATTGGGAGGAATAGTTCTCCATCATTGGTATTATTGGGAGGAATAGTTCCCTATCATTGGTATTATTGGGAGTAATAGTTCCCCATCAATGGTATTATTAGGAGAAATAGTTCCCTATCATTGGTATTATTGGGAGGAATAGTTCCCTATCATTGGTATTATTGGGAGGAATAGTTCCCTATCATTGGTATTATTGGGAGTAATAGTTCCCTATCATTGGTATTATTGGGAGGAATAGTTCCTTATCATTGGTATTATTGGGAGGAATAGTTCCCCATCATTGGTATTAGTGGCAGGAATAGTGCCCCATTGTTGATTATTATTTGGAGGAATGGTTCCCCATCATTGGTATTAGTGAGAGAAATAGTGTTCCACTGTTGTTGTCAATTGGAGGAACTATTCCCCATTGTTGGTGTCAGTGGATTGAATAACGCCGCATTGTTGGTGTCAGTGGATTGAATAATGCCACATTGTTGGTGTCAATGGAGGAAATGGTTCCTCATATCAATGGGAGGAATATTGCCCCAATGGCTTGATAAAGGCGAGCAAAGGGCTGCATCCACCCCACGGGCCATATTTTGGAGTCCACTGCTGTAGACTAATATTTCAACCTTAAAATTGCATCTGTACATACCATAGAACCCAGCACCACAATGTCCACATACAGTATGTACAATATAGATGACTATTCTATATAAGCACTTACTCGTGAAATGAGAGATTCTTCAATCTTGTTGCATTTTCAAATATTTCTGTCCTGACATGAGAGAGTCCCCAGGACCCGGAACAGTTCAGAACTTCTAATCGGGGAAACCATTTCAGCAACTCGTCTTCCAGTCTTTTCATAGTGACCATCTTCTGGAGGTGAAGCTCCTTCAGATTTGGTAAGTCTTTACCCCACGCTTCATCAACTGAAATGCAGCAAAATCAGATGTTTCATTGCTTGTTATACTTTACCATTAGATGTGATAGCTGCAATGGTTTTCTTTTTTTCTTTTTTCTTTTTTCCTTTATCCTGGTGATGTTGCCAGTAAGACAGCTTTTTTTTTTTTAACTTCCTTTAACCACTTGCCGACCGCCCTATAGCACATTTATTGCTACAGGGTGGCCGCGCTATGCAGGATCATGTATATATACGTAATTCTGCACTTATGAGTATCGGGTACGAGTGCACCTTGGCTTGCTCCCACTGTGATTCTACACAACGGAAGCTGATCAGCGGGTCCCTGGGACCCAATGTCTGCCGGCACCTGCTGATCGTTCTGTACACAGGCAGTGGTAAACAAGGCAGAGTGCCATTCTATCAATAGGGAAGGTATGGATCCTGTGTTCCTGTAAAGCAGAAACACTGATCCATGTCTTGCACTAGTAAAAGCCCCTCCTTTGATCGCCCCTGATGTTAACCTCTTCCCAGCCAGTGTCATTAGTACAGTGACAGTGCATTGTTCTTAGAACTGATCACTGCATTAGTGTCACTGGTCCTCTAAAAAGTGTCAAAAGTGTCAGTTAGTGTCCGATATGTCCGCCACAATATCACAGTCCCGTTATAAGTTCCATAAAAATTCCATAAATATATCTCATAGTTTATAGACTCTATAACTTTTGCGCAAACCAATCAATATATGCTTATTTTTACCAAAAATATGTAGGAGAATACATATTGGTCTAAATTGATGAAGAAATTAAATTTTTTTCTTTTTCAAAATTGTCGGTCGTTTTTTTGTTTATAGCGCAAAAAAATAAAAAAATTCAGATGTGATCAAATACCACCAAAAGAAAGCTTTATTTGTGGATAACAATATTAGTTGGGTACAGTGTCATACAATTGCATGTTAAAGTAACGCAGAGACGTATTGCTAAAAATAGCCTGGTCATGAAGGAGGCTGAGCTGAAGTGGTTAACGAACCAAGCTGTCCTGCAGATGTGGCAATTAGAGGGTTGAGACAAACCATTTACCACTGACAGGGATGTTTACAATGGTCAGTTTTTATTGATTTACTTAAAACCTTTATCCCAACAGGAAAAAAAATGTTGCTGTGCTAAAAAAAAACGTGTTTGGCTTTAATTTGTCAGTCAAGCAGGATTGACCGGTCGCAGGAGCGGCCGGGCCATTAGGGGCACAGAGGCGCCACCCCCTAGTTTGCATGCGGAGATGCATGCATGGCGCCAGACGCTTGTATGAGGTTTTGTTGGTGCCAAACCACATGTGACAATAGCGATTCAGTATTTGCTATTGTCTTCCGGCTTCTCCTCCCAGCCAATCGGGACAGGAGGTGGATCAGGTTGGCCGGGAGGAGAAGCAGAGGAAGCCAGGGGGGTGGGGGCTTGCAGTGGAGGGGTGAGTGTGGACCTGGTTTGTTTGCCGTTCCCCCCCACAAAAAGTTAAGCACCAGACACCACTGTAGTCAAGTCCATCAAATCTGCTAAAGAAAATGTGATTGAAAGCCTTTAAGTTTGAAAATTCTATGACTTTTTCATTTCTCTCCCTTCCCGAGACCTCAAACCTGATGGTCGGCTTTCATGTGATAACAGCCGATGCAGCTAAGCAGCCTCTCGGCTGTTATTACAGGCAGTGACCTTCCCGCCGCCTTCCCTCCCACCGGGAGGCCCGAGTGGCCAGCTGGCAGTGGCACATCAGCGGGACATGTTAGGTATCTATTTACTTGGCGTAACATCATCTTTCCATTATTCTAGATTGTAAGCTCTAACGAGCAGGGCCCTATGATTCCTCCTGTATTGAATTGTATTGTAATTGTACTGTCTGCCCTCATATTGTAAAGCGCTGTGCAAACTGTTGGCGCTATATAAATCCTGTATAATAATAATAATAATAATATACAAAAAAATTGCCTAACTTTACTGTTTTGGGTTTTTTTAAATTCATGAAAGTGTATTTTTTCCAAAAAAAATGCGTTTGAAAGAGTGCTGCGCAAATACAGTGTGACACAAAATATTGCAACAATCGCCGTTTTTTTTCTCTAGGGTCTCTGCTAAAAAATATATATGCAGTATCTCACAAAAGTAAGTACACCCCTCACATTTTTGTAAATATTTTATTCTATCTTTTCATGTGACAACACTGAAGAAATGACACTTTGCTACAATGTAAAGTAGTGAGTGTACAGCTTGTATAACAGTGTAAATTTGCTGTCCTCTCAAAATAACTCAACACACAGCCATTAATGTCTAAACCGCTGGCAACAAAAGTGAGTACACCCCTAAGTGAAAATGTCCAAATTGGGTCCAAAGTGTCAATATTTTGTGTGGCCACCATTATTTTCCAGCACTGCCTTAACCCTCTTGGGCATGGAGTTCACCAGAGCTTCACAGGTTGCCACTGGAGTCCTCTTCCCCTCCTCCATGATGACATCATGGAGCTGGTGGATGTTAGAGACCTTGTGCTCCTCCACCTTCCATTTGAGGATGCCCCACAGATGCTCAATAGGGTTTAGATCTGGAGACATGCTTGACCACTCCATCACCTTTACCTTCAGCTTCTTTAGCAAGGCAGTGGTCATCTTGGAGGTGTGTTTGGGGTCGTTATCATGTTGGAATACTGCCCTGCAGCCCAGTCTCTGAAGGGAGGGGATCACGCTCTGCTTCAGTATGTCACAGTACATGTTGGCATTCATGGTTTCCTCAATGAACTGTAGCTCCCCAGTGCCGGCAGCACTCATGCAGCCCCAGACCATGACACTCTCACCACCATGCTTGACTGTGGATAAGACACACTTGTCTTTGTACTCCTCACCTGGTTGCCGCCACACACGCTTGACACCCTCTGAACCAAATAAGTTTATCTTGGTCTCATCAGACCACAGGACATGGTTCCAGTAATCCATGTCCTTAGTCTGCTTGTCTTCAGCAAACAGTTTGCGGGCTTTCTTGTGCATCATCTTTAGAAGAGGCTTCCTTCTGGGACGACAGCCATGCAGACCAATTTGATGCAGTGTATGGCATATGGTCTGAGCACTGACAGGTCCCCCCCCCCACTCCTTCCACCTCTGCAGCAATGCTGGCAGCACTCAAACATCTATTTCTCAAAGACAACCTCTGGATATGACGCTGAGCACGTGCACTCAACTTCTTTGGCCGACCATGGCAAGGCCTGTTCTGAGTGGAACCTGTCCTGTTAAACGGCTGTGTGCTCTTGGCCATTGTGCTGCTTCTCAGTTTCAGGGTCTTGGCAGTCTCTTTATAGCCTAGGCCATCTTTATGTAAAGCAACAATTCTTTTTTTTTTCAGATTCTCAGAGAGTTATTTGCCATGAGGTGCCATGTTGAACTTCCAGTGACCAGTATGAGAGAGTGAGAGCGATAACACCAAATTTAACACACCTGCTCCCCAGTCACACCTGAGACCTTGTACTAAAGAGTCACATGACACCAGGGAGGAAAAATGGCTAGTTGGGCTCAATTTGGACATTCTCACTTAGGGGTGTACTCACTTTTGTTGCCAGCGGTTTAGACATTAATGGCTGTGTGTTGAGTTATTTTGAGGGGACAGCAAATTTACACTGTTATACAAGCTGTACACTCACTACTTTACATTGTAGCAAAGTGTAATTTCTTCAATGTTGTCACGTGAAAAGATATAATAAAATATTTACAAAAATGCGAGGGGTGTACTCACTTTTGTGAGATACTGTACCTATCTGTGATGCTGTATATCCCTATCTGTGGTGCTGTATACCCCTGTCTGTGGTGCTGTATATCCCTGTCTGTGATGCTGTATATACCCCTAACTGGCGATGCTGTATACCCTATCTGGTGATGCAGGGCTGTATACGCCTGACACAATGGGTGGAATCTATAAGGGGTGGGACTTATGAGCCTAGTACACCCCTTTGTGCACACCTATGCCTACAATGTACAATGTATATTTTTTTCTCTACAGAAGTGGAGTTACACTTTGACAGTTAAACACCACCTTACCATGTTAGTAATGAATGACAACATCCATAGTTAATTCCCCACATGAGCATCCATTGTAATTGATGCTGCTTGAAAACGAATATACTATTATAAATTTGTATTTTCCCTGTGACCAGTCCATTTTAAAAATTAGTCTGGGGTTTTTCTTATTAAAAGTGTGATGATGAAACTGTATATTTTATATTATTGTTGGTTCATATTGTGGCTCACTAATGATTTCTAGGCCTCCAAATCCTGGTCAAGGAGCCATATGATGACATAAGCATAGCTTTACCGTATACCAAAGGAATGTTACTGTTAACTGGTCATGACCCCTTGGGGGGTCATATTGCTAAGGGAGTTGGCTGGGGGTGGGCTTTCCAAGTTCAATATTACCACAGCCAAATTCTATTTTTAGTCTCACCCAGAACGGCCATGCGGCAAGTGTCTGGTCCTGATTACCTGTGCCATGTTGCATAAGAGAAAACGGGATTCCATGGCGTGAAAAAGCGACTTTAATTAAGTATTCTTGATATTTTCTTTATCTGTATCTATCATTACTTTTAATAAATGTTATACTTTTAAGTATTTGTGTGATCTCTCTTTGCACATATCAAACACAGCCCCGAAAACATGACAAAACAAAGTGGCCCTTCATTCATGAATATTGCTTCATCTCCTCTGTCTCCTATCGCCTCCCTCTTACACAATTGGAAAAAAATAATACTTTTTTCAATTTTCACTTCCTGCATCCTCCCCAGATGAAGAGGACATATTCAGTGAGATATCTGCTCATATCTTGACATGCCGCTGGTCTACAGGGCCTGGCAGAGACATATCTGAGCAAGGTAGCAAGGTAGACTATCATAGCAAATGCCTCCTGCACATGAATGTGGTAGCCCGTTACAAGTATTGGGGATGAATTAACATCATGGAGATACACTTCAAGCATTGCTGCCCTCTAGGATTTGGGGTGTCCTTAAGCACCAGCCTAGTGCATTATTCTACAATATTAGTTTATTAAGAAATTGTCATAAAATGTACTCACAAACGCGTAAATAAAGAACGCTCATCGAGTTACTCGTCCGTAGCTCAACAGTCTTAGACACAATGCACTCCAAAGTTTGGGGGGACCCTACTGGGTACCAAGCTGGCTGATGAGTTTCAAAAGTGGCACCTTCTTCTTTAGAGCCAAATCCTTGACTCTAGAAAAGAAAGTGTTACCTTTGAAACCTGTCAGCCAGCTTGGAATCCAGTAGGGTCCCCCCGAACTTTGGAGTGCACCAGTGTCTAGGTCTGTTGAGCTATGGATGAGTAGCTTAATGAGTGTTCTTTATTCACACGTTTGTGAGAACATTTTATGACAATTTCTTAGTAAAATAATATTGTGAGATAATGCATTAGGCTGGTATACCCTTTTATGTTTGTTTCTTGAGTATCTTCATTCATGTTTTTATTCCTAGAAGTGGGATGGCTTGGTTTTAAAATAAAGACAGGGACCATTAACGAAGACATACATACATACAGGTCACACCAGGCGGAAGTTCGAGTCTTAAGAAGAAGAAGTAAGACGAGGGTACGGTGGTAGAACTTGGTTATGGTCCGCGTACGAGTCTGCACGACGTCGAGAGACGGTCACGATACCCTGGTCCGTCTCTGGGACACTTACGAACACGTAGACGCTACAGGGTACTTGGGGTACGTACGCACCTGTATGGTGTGTAGATTTAGTCCAGGGTATCTATCTCTGGAACGAAAGATGATGTTCTTTGTTTGTATTTTCCCATATGGTCGGATTACGTAATAGAGTGTTATAATAAAATGATTCTTTAACAGTATTTTACAAGAGTGTTTGCACACTTATTTCTTGTGAG
>BLSH010304677.1:751817-776021 GCA_018402905.1 Glandirana rugosa | reverse complement strand
AGACTGTTCATGCGGTGCCCATTATCAATTCCACCACCCTGCCCAGATGGTGCATGTGGAATGCAGGGCCCATCAGGGGAGATCCCCCCATTGGCCCATTGCTTTCCAATAGCAGCCTGTTCTTTTTGGATGGCTGGGCCTATATTAAGGAAGGGGCCTGGAGCTGCAGCTCCAATAGCCCCTACTTTAATTTAGCCCTGGCCAAATAATGTTCCATGTTACAGACACCTCCAGGGATATCAACCCTATTACACACCTTTGTATCATCAGCAAAAGACATACTGTACCCTGCCCAACAAACCTTTAGTTATATCACTTACATATAGATTTAATAGAACTGGACCCAGTATAGAGCCTGGTAGTACACCATTACTGACTGGTACCTGTTCTTTGTGAACCCCATTTACAACCACTCTCTGGTATCTTTCCATCACTCCCTGTGATGGTGAGGGTGAACACTAATGACTAGACCTCACTTAGCAACATACTTTGAGTTTTCCAGTTAGGCTCAGTTCACACCGGAGCGATCCGACTTCAGCGCGACTTTGCTAGGCGATTTCAGCGTGACTTTCAGCAAGACTTTCAGGACGAGTTCAGGTGACTTCAGGCGACTTACAACACAACTTATGCCAGGTGACTTTGCCTGTGGCCAATCAGAGAAGGGAGGGAGGGGGCTTCCCCAAAATAAATTCTATTCTTTTCACTGACAAAGTCGTTTGCATTAAGATGGGGGATCCGACTTGGAGGCAACTTCCATTGAATTCTATGGGCACAAGTCGGATAGAAGTCGCCTCCTAGTAGTACAGGAATCTTTTCTGAAGTCGTCTTGAAGTCGGAGTGACTTCAGTAGTGTACATAAAGACGGCTCCCATTCACTTCAATAGGATTTCTTGTGTCAAGCGACCTGGGGCGACTTGAGGCGACTCGAGTCAGATCACAAGTCACCCCTGTGTGAACCGGGCCTTAGGCTTCAGGAGGTATGTAAATGGGCTACACTTATAGCAAGGGCATTATTCAACCTTAGTCAGAGCTGCATAGTTTGTTTTTATCTACAAACACCTCTTACTCGCATAGGCAATTTTTTTGTAAAGGTGAACTAACCCTTTCAAGTGATGGTAAACACATATGTTTATTTTTAACTAACAAACTTGTTAAGCTTAACTGCTCTGTGCAATAGATCCTCCTATTCTAGGTCCCCTTCTGGCGCTCCTGGCTCCTCCCCCCCATATAGCAAGCTCAATTGCAAGCTGCACTCTGTGTGTTCATAGACACATAGCGCAGCTTGGCCCTGACCCCCCCCCCCCCAGGCTTCCTTCTCACTTGCTGTGATTGACCGCAGCAAGAGCCAATGGCTCCCACTGCTGTCTCTGAGCCAGTGAGGAGGGAGAGAGCCACTGCTCTCATGCACATGGCTGGATCGAGATCGGGCTCAGGTAACTATAACAGTGGTTGGGGGTGGGGAAGGGGACTGCACCCAGAAGATTTTTTTACTTTAATGCAAAGAATGCATTAAGGTAAAAAGACTTCTACCTTTTAGAACTACCTTAATGTTATTTTCACATGTAATGACCAGACAGCAAAGACAACCAAAGCACTTGGGGGCAAAAATCCCCCGTCATTAAGACTGGATTAATAAAAAAAAAGATCCTGGATTTAAATCTGTGATTGAAAAAGAAATAAGAATATGACTGTAGTAAGGTTGCCACTTTTTCTTCAAGTCAAACCCGAACACTTTAGAGGCGCACAGTAATTTTTTTTTTTTTTTAGTATACACTATAGGATTGCAAGAGACCTGGGCACTCCAAAGAGAATAGTAATGTGGCTCACATGGTGCCCCCTCACCCTCCTGTCAGGCCCTGCTCCGAGCCACATTCCTGTCTGAATAATGTGTCCGGGTTTCAGGTGGACTGAAACCCGGACACATAACTCAAAACCCATACTGTCTGGGTGAATCTCGAACAGGTGGCAACCCTGGACTGTAGATACAGATCAATCAATCACTTTTGCTTTCAGTCCTATAGATACCTTTTTGCTACACTGTTAAAGCCCTGATGAAAGGGGATTTTTGGCTCCTGAAAGGCAATGGGTGGCTTTTGCCTTCCTATAAGTAACATTAAATGATCTTGGACTCTTGAGACGATCATTTTAATTTATTTTCCATTTTCACCACATTTCTCAAATAACAGCTTTCTTTTTTACAGCTATTGAGATAATAAATGGGCCACATGGGGAGAGCATTGTTTTGAATGAGATGACTGATTCCTAGAATATTATTGTGAGAAAAAGAAGTAAAGCACAAGCAGCATGTCAGCCTGCAAAGCAGGAAGCAGAACCTGCGTGTGTAATGAGCAAACATGATCCCCCTTTGTAGTGTATAATTACAGAATATACATAGAAATACATAAAATGCCTTTATATTTATGCAAATCTTTTTTCATGTATATCTAAAAAACACATTGAAAATTCTCGACATTCTCTATGATCTCATGTTTTCTAATATACAGGCTGGGAATGGAGTTGGGAGAAGCGTGGTGCGCAGGAGAAGGATTGTTTTCTGTAATCATAAACTGATATGAGATACGGAGCAATCTGCAGACATTGAGTTGGTGGAGACTCACCAACTGTGAGGGCCAAATGGACGCTACTGGGATGACAGACAAACAATATGGAGGCTCTATATCTGGAAATGTCACCAAAATATTTGGGTCACCCTTACAAAGCCATTATACCTAAACTAGTACAAGAAATCCAAATCAACCAAAAGTGCAAGTCCAGCACCAAAACTCTGGATGTGCATTGGAAGCTTCAGCAAATCAGAGCCTGCTTCATTTCCTGACCAGAGGACATCCATCATCATCTAGTCCTTTCTTCCCCAGCCAGACTGTTCCTGGCCTGTTCCTTTCATTCATTGCATTTTAATTCTATCAGTCATGGAGGCTCAGCATCACATATGGGTGTTACTTAGGGGGTCTGTAGTCATTGGAAAGAATTACCCCCTTACATATAGCTAAAAAGATTAATGGCGTCAGTGGGAATTTATCTGAGAGGCAGAAATAGCTTATTGCTCATGGAACCCCTAGCAACCTCTGGAGCAGCCTTTCTCAACTTTTGCAACACTGAGGAACCCTTGAAATAATTCTCTGGTCTCGGGGAACCCCTGCTAAAAATTAAAATTCTACAACTCATGATACATTAGTGTGATGGTCAATGGGAAGAATGCTCCTTACACTTGTGGTCATTGGGAAGAATTACCCCCTTACAGATAGCTAAAAAGATCAATGATGTCAGTGGGAATTTATCTGAGAGGCAGAAATTGACCATTGCTCAAGGAACCCCTAGCAACCTCTGGAAGAATCCTAGGGTTCCACGGAGCCCTGGTTGAGAAACCCTGCTCTGGAGGAACGCTAGGGTTCTATAGAACCCAGGTTGAAAAACCCTGCTCTATAGCATTGTTTCTCAACCAGGGTTCCTTCCTCTTCAGCTTCCTCTGAGCTCTTTGAGCAATGAGCAATGGTGGATTGATATCCCACCTAGATCGACCACCAATATAAGAGGTCACTTATACACTGGTCACTAATGGACATCACAATGTCACAGTCTGCCTTTGTTTTCCACAGTGATTATTCATTTTAAGAATATAGCTAAAACAAGTTTGTAGGGGGCCGGTAACTAATTTATCTGCTCTGGGTGTCAAATACGCGAGGGAAGCCACATTACTTATTCTTTTATGTAAGAATAACTTATGGATCATGCTAATGTACCATACTCTGTAGGTATCATCCTTTTAAGAAGAGGTTCCCCAAGACCTGATGATTAATCTAAGGGTTCCTCAAAGGAATAGAGGTTGAGAAAGGCTGATCTACAGACTGGACAAAGCAGCAGGTGAATTCCAATTTGGAAATTCTCCAAATTCGACTTTTGAGCCAGAATCACAGTTACATTCTCTAATCAATCTACTTTATTACAGCATATAATACTCATAATGTAATATATCGCTCATTATGTTTACATATCCATGGCATTTTTAGATTAACTATGTGTATCCGAAAGGCTAAACTGGAGTCAAAATCCAATCCACTCCCACACTAATGGTGGGAAACCCAACTCGTTTAGGTCAAAAAAACCTAATTTGTACTCATATTCTACAAATAATCCATCAGAGACCCAGAAGCATATAGCATACCCCCATTCATATAATGACATACCTGTGAATGTAGAGTGGAACCTTCGCTCTGTCCTCTCCAGGCTGATCAGAAGATGTGGGGTCTGCAGAAAGAGACAAGAAAAAGCAATTTCTCCTATTTCTCCGTCTCTCTCTCCCACCTATGTGCAGACTCTAGTGTCTTTGGTATGTGGTGGGAGGTCTTTGTTTCCCTTAATCACCATGTACACTGGACAGTGCAACTGTCTGCAGATTAATTACATATTATTTCCAGAAATCTACAGAACATCACATGATCTTTACTTAAAAACCTTCTTTAGAAGCCTGCTCTGTTTATTGTTGTCTACCTGTGCTAAATAGCCGTGTGATGGAATTAATAGATTAATTCTTTATTAAAGTATAAAATTGTTTATTTTTTTTAAATCCTACAATAAATAGATAGATAGATAGATAGATAGAAATTAGATATACAGTATCTCACAAAAGTAAGTACACCCCTTACATTTTTGTTAATATTTTATATCTTTTCATGTGACAACACAGAAGAAATGACACTTTGCTACAATGTAAAGTAGTGAGTGTACAGCTTGTATAACAGTGTAAATTTGCTGTCCCCTAAAAATAACTCAACACACAGCCATTAATGTCTAAACCTCTGGCAACAAAAGTAAGTACACCCCTAAGTGAAAATGTCCAAATTTGACCCAAAGTGTCAATATTTTGTGTGGCCACCATTATTTTCCAGCACTGCCTTATCCCTCTTGGACATGGAGTTCACCAGAGCTTCACAAGTTGCCACTGGAGTCCTCTTCCACTCCACCATGATGACATCACGGAGCTGGTGGATGTTAGAGACCTTACGCTCCTCCATCCCCTGTTTGGGGATGCCCCACAGATGCTCAATAGGGTTTAGGTCTGGAGACATGCTTGGCCAGTCCATCACCTTTACCCTCAGCTTCTTTAGCAAGGCAGTGGTCATCTTGGAGGTGTTTGGGGTCATTATCATGTTGGAATGCTGCCCTGCAGCCCAGTCTCCGAAGGGAGGGGACCATGCTCTGCTTCAGTATGTCACAGTACATATTGGCATTCATGGTTCCCTCAATGAAGTGTAGCTCCCCAGTGCCGGCAGCACTCATGCAGCTCCAGACCATGACACCCCCACCACCATGTTTGACTGTAGGCAAGACACACTTGTCTTTGCACTCCTCACCTGGTTGCCACCACACACGCTTGACTCCATCTGAACCAAATAAGTTTATCTTGGTCTCATCAGACCACAGGACATGGTTCCAGTAATCCATGTCCTTAGTTTACTTGTCTTCAGCAAACTGTTTGCGGGTTTTCTTGTGCATCATCTTTAGAAGAGGCTTCCTTCTGGGATGACAGCCATGCAGACCAATTTGATGCAGTGTACGGCGTATGGTCTGAGCATTGACAGGCCGACACCTTCAACCTCTGCAGCAATGCTGGCAGCACTCATATGTCGATTTCCCAAAGACAACCTCTGGATATGACGCTGAGCATATGCACTCAACTCTTTTGGTCGACCATGGCGAGGCCTGTTCTAAGTGGAACCTGCCTGTTAAACCACTGTATGGCCTTGGCCACAATGCTGCAGCTCAGTTTCAGGGTCTTGGCAATCTTCTTATAGCCTAGGCCATCTTTATGTAGAGCAGCAATTCTTGTTTTCAGATCCTCAGAGAGATCTTTGCCATGAGGTGCCATGTTGAACTTCCAGTGACCAGTATGAGAGAATGAGAGCGATAACACCAAATTTAACACACCTGCTCCTCATTCACACCTGAGACCTTGTAATACTAACAAGTCACATGACATTGGGGAGGGAAAATGGCTAATTGGGTCCAATTTGGACATTTTCAATTAGGGGTGTACTCACTTTGGTGCCAGCGGTTTAGACATAAATGGCTGTGTGTTGAGTTATTTTGAGGGGACAACAAATTTACACTGTTATACAAGCTGTGCACTCACTACTTTACATTGTAGCAAAGTGTCATTTCTTCAGTGTTGTCACATTAAAAGATATAAGAAAATATTTACAAAAATATGAGGGGTATACTTACTTTTGTGAGATACTGTAGATATAGATAAAAAAAATATATAGATAGGTAAAAGATAGATGGATAGACAGGCATGGGTTATGACCTTGGCTTACTGAAGGAGAAGTAGCTGGGCCACTAGGACATCCAGCAGACCCAAAAATCCTTTTTAGATTGGCTTGTGAATGATTTGGCTCTAGATAGATAGATAGATAGAGAGATAGAGAGATAGAGAGATAGATAGATAGATAGATAGATAGATAGATAGATAGATAGATAGATAGATATAGAATGATTATGAGAGAATGGAGCCCTAGACAAGGTAACAGCAGTGCTCCCCATTGATAAGTATTCAATAATCAAGCCATTCTATTTGCATTGTCTGTACTGATATGCCCCATCCTTTAGACACCAACTGCCTACAAGTATATCCTCCTTTGCAATGTGATTGGGGGGCACAACTTTGACTAATTGAGATATCAGTTAGTTTACTGAAGGAGAATGAAAGGTGTAGATGGGCTCCTTGGACATCCACCAGGCCCAAGGCTCCTGCCTCGGTTGTCTTGTGGATGATCCAGCTCTAGATAGAAAGTTAAGGATTAGGAGAAAATGGGGCCGTAGTCAAGGTAGCAGCTTTGACACCCTCCCACATCCCTTCAAATTGACATTGATAAGGATTCCAATAATCAGAGAGAAACCATCCTATTTTAATTGTTTGTACTGGCAAGGTCCAACCCATCAGATGCCAACTGCCTACAAGTATACCCTCCCTTGAAAAGTGTTGAGGGGTGCACAGCTCTGACCAGTTGAGCTATTCCCTTTACTGAAGAAGAATGAAAGGTGTAGCTGGGCTCCTTGGACATTGACCAGGTCAAAGGCTCCTGCCTAGGTTTTTTGTGGAAGATCAAGCGCTAGATATATAGGGATTGAGAGAGAATGGGGCCCTAGACAAGGTAGCAGCTTTGTCCCTTCCCTCATCCTTTCAAATTGGAAGTGATAAGAATTTTAATAATCAGAGAGAGGTTGCCCTATTTGAATTGTCTGTACTGACATGGCCAAGCCCATCAGATACCAACTGCCTGCAAGTATATTCTCCTTTTTACATTGATGTAGGAAGGGGGAGGGGGGCACAGCTTTTACCAACTGAGCTGTCCCTGTGTTTTACCAGATGAGGCTAAAAGTTGTAACTGGGCCCCTTGGACATCCACCATGGCAAAGGCTCCTGCCGAGGTTGTCTTGCGGCTGATAGATAGATAGATAGATAGATTGATTAAGAGAGAATGGGGCCCTAGGAAAGGTAGCAGCTTTTCCATCCCCCCCCCATTCTCTCAGTAGGCATTCAAAGGGTGTACAATAACCAGAGAGAAGCCACCGAAAGAGAATAAAGGCTGTATATTATTATTATACAGGCTTTATATGGCGCCGGCAGTTTACGCAGTGCTTTGCAACATAAGGGCAGACAGTACAATTACAATACAGTTTAATACAGTAGGAATCAGAGAACCCTGCTCGTTATATGGGCCCCTTGGATATCCACCAAGCCCAAGGCTCCCGCCTAAGTTGACTTGTGGTTGATTCGGCTGCGGATAGACCCAAGGTTAAAAATTATGTTTGCAATAAAGGTGGGTGCCGACACCACCAGGACAGACAGATCTCACATTTGTCTCACAGATTTTGTCCACTCCCAGCAAAAATAGAATAAAACATATCTGGATGTATTTCCCTGCCCGGGAGCCACAGCTACTGCATACAGCCACCAAAAAAAAATCAATTAGAGGATGCGGCTGTAAAGGGTGTATGCCAGCACTTGCATAAAAACACACATGTACAGCCCTAGTGGCAGACTGTTAACATTCACTGTCATACATCCAACAAACTATTCCCAAAACACACATTCCTGTAGAAATATCTGTGCATATAAAGCGTTTTTAAAGCATAAATGCTAAAGCGCCCACCAGCTGGAACCGTGTATAGTCAGAGCAAGAGAATGTCACCAGCACACCATGGATCTCTAGAACGAGTCCAAAGCTTTATTCAGCAATCACATCATTACAGCAGATAGCAATGTTTCAGGGCCCCGCAGGTCTCAAGCCTGATGAAGGGGTCCTGTGAGGCTCCGTTGCTATATGCTGTAACGATGTGATCGCTGAATAAAGCTTTGGACTCATTCTGGAGATCTATGGTGTGCTGGTGACATTCTCTATACACATGCACGTGTCTACGCAATTACTGGCTTACAGCCGCATCCTGTGATTGATTCCTATGGGGAGCGCTGTGTTTTCTTGTTGGGAAATACACCCAAATTTTAAATTGCATGGCCCCAGGCGGCCATGTGCATGATGCCTGAGGTTAACATAGAGAAATTAAAAAAAAAAAAATAGAAGGAAAAGTGAAAAGGAAAGATAAAAAAATTAAAAAAACAACTGGGAAAAGATTGCTCAGCAAATTTTTCATGTTACAGACACTCAAATAGGCGACCTTTGATGTAAAGCCTTTGTTTCGTCATATAATCTTCTTATATTGTTACCAAAAAACAAAGACTTCACTATTTCTTATTCAGGTAATGTCAGTACAGAGATCAGTAATTAACATCAACCAATCAGATGTTTGTCTTTAATGTCAAATCACCTAACTGGTTCCTGTGGGTTGTCTATTGCTTTTTATGCAGTTTTATTTTCTTCTATTCCAAAATAAGCTTTCATGGGAACATTTATACTAATATTCTGGGATCTTTGAGTCACTGTCCCTGGATATTACTGCTCTGACAAAGCACAGACTCCCCTGGGAGTTCAGAGATATTATGGCCTTTAAAAAGCAGGTGCTAAAGTGCAGTTCATTGTACCATTCTGCCTTATCTATATTGGTCTCTTGATAAGAGGTTTGTGAGATGACAACGAACACTTGACTAATGCACACATGCTTATTTAAGAACCTGCAAATATCTTCTGTAGCAGGAAGAAAAGCCGAACAAAGAGTATGTTCACCACTTTAGCTTGACTTAAAAAAAAAAAGACAAGTTGACCATATGATAGGTTTTTTTTTTCATCATTTAGTAATTCTTTCCATTAAACCCCTTTATGGCTGGTGTTTTTTTGTACCTTCATGATTAGAAACAACTGGTCAGAAGGTTTTATTTTGTTTTTTTCGGAGAGCTACAAAACGCTCAAGTGCGGCTTGTCTCTCTGTATATGTAAGAAAAGTACATAGGCCACCATTGTCTGTAAAGGTCAGGTCATGGAATATCTAGCACAGGGTTTCTCAACCAGGGTTCCCTAGGGTTCCTCCAGAGGTTGCTAGGGGTTCCTTGAGCAATGGTCAATTTCTACCTCTCAGATAAATTCCCAATGACACAATTGTTTTTTTTAGCTATCTGTAAGGGGATAATGCTTCCCAATGACCACAAGTGTAAGGAGCATTCTTCCCATTGAACATCACACTAATGTATCATGAGTTGTAGATGTTTAATTTTTAGCAGGGGTTCCCCGAGACCGGAGAATTATTTCATGGGTTCCTCAGTGTTGAAAAGGTTGAGAAAGGCTGATCTAGTAGTACAGGCGGTCCCCTAGTTACAAACATCTGACTTACAAACGACTCCTACTTACAGAGGGAGGGAGACAACAGGAAGTGAGAGGAAATCTCCCCCTAGGAAGGGAAATTCACTCCTGTAAGAGTTATTATGGGAAAAAGGTGTCTCCACTGAAGCTTTATCACCAAGGTTTGTTTCCACAACAACCCAAAATTTTCAAAATCCGATTATCATTGGGACAGGAAGTGAGGTGAAATCTTCTGAACAGAAACATAGACAGCAAAACAAATCTTATAGGGGTGCTAATCCTTCCCTGTGCTATCCAAAAAACGTAAAAATATTTTTTTGGCTGGAGCTACTCTTAAAAAAATGTCCCTGTTCTGACTTACAAACAAATTCAACTTAAGAACAAACCTACAGTCCCTATCTTGTTTGTAACCCAGGGACCGCCTGTAGTTGGTCACATACAATTGGGCTTGTTCTGTAATGTTGAAGACATTTCACAGCTTATGCAAGCCACATTTGGAAAGCGGTTTGGAGAAGCTACAAGACCGAGATGCCTCCAACATTAAAGAACAAGTCCAATTGAATTTTAGTATCTACAACTAGCTATAGGCCACCATCAGTGTTGCCAACCGCCAGTAAATTTACTGACAGTTTGTAAAAATCAGTGATTTTTAGAACTGTCTATAAATATCAGGGTCTGATAATTTGTCATGCTGTGCTGACTTTTTAAGTGTAAACTGGGCAAACTACTTGATATGGGTATTGTCAGTGTTTCCATGTTGTGTTTAAATATCAATTGTCTTAGTTTTTAATAGGAGTTCAGTTCTTTTTCAGGTTGCCAGTAAAAAATGTGCTCTGTCAGTAAGATTTTCCATGATTTGCCAGTAAAAAATGCTGCGGGAGGTTGGCAACACTGGCCACCATTGACCTTTTTTCAGAATTACAGGGTGGGCCATTTATATGGATACACCTTAATAAAATGGGAATGGTTGGTGATATTAACTTCCTGTTTGTGGCACATTAGTATATGTGAGGGGGGAAACTTTTCAAGATGAGTGGTGACCATGGTGGCCATTTTGAAGTCGGCCATTTTGAATCCAACTTTTGTTTTTTCAATAGGAAGAGGGTCATGTGACACATCAAACTTATTGGAAATTTCACAAGAAAAACAATGGTGTGCTTGGTTTTTACGTATTCTTTCATGAGTTAATTACAAGTTTCTATTTGTTTACAGCCATTGACATATCGCCGAGGTTAACACGTGCGGAGCTGATAGAAATTGTGTTGATGTCTGGTGAACGCAGTAACCAGGTCATTGCAGCAGATTTCAATGCAAGACAGCCTACGAGACCACCCATCTCCCATGCTACAGTTAGCAAACTGCTTGCTAAGTTTCGTGAAACTGGTTCAGTGTTGCATTTGCCAAAATGTGGACGCATGAAATCTGTCACTAATGAAGAAACATCAGTGGCTGTCCTAGCTTCATTCAGCAAGAGCCCACAGCGTAGCGCTCGCCGCATATCACTGTAGAGGGGCATTAGTCGAACATCCCTTCAGCGGATATTAGCTACTCACAAATGGCACCCTTACAAACTCCAGCTACTGCAGTATCTCAACGAGGATGACCCAGATCGACTGAACTTGCAGAATGGTCAAAACAAAAATTGGGACAGGACCCTCAGTTTACGCAGAAGATTTTGTTCAGTGATGAGGCAAACTTTTATGTGAATGGTGAAGTTAACAAACAAAACCACTGCTATTGGTCTGACACTAACCCACATTGGATCGATCCCTCCAAGACTGTTGGAACCAAAAAATTTATGGTATGGTGTGGTATATGGGGTACAAAGATAGTGGGGCCATTCTTCATCAATGGCAACCTCAAGTCCACTGGATATTGCTACATGATGATGTGTTTCCCTCTTTATGCACTGAAGCTGGCACGTTCCCTGAGTTTTTCCAGCAAGATGGTGCACCACCACATTATGGGTGTCAGGTCCCAGCATTCCTAGATGAACAGTTTCCTGGAAAGTGGATTGGTCGTCGTGGGCCAGTTGAATGAATCTTTGGGGTCATCTGAAGGCAATTGTCTATGCTGTGAAGATACGAGATGTGCAGCACCTGAAACTACGGATACTGGAAGCCTGTGCTAGCATTTCTCCTGCGGTGTTGCTATCAGTGTGTGAAGAGAGGGAGAAGATGGCTGCATTGACAATCCAACACAATGGGCAGCACATTGAACACATTTTATAAGTGGTCATTTTATAAGTGGTCAGCAACTTGTAAATAACTCATGAAAGAATAAAGTTACGTTAAAACCAAGCACACCATTGTTTTTCTTGTGAAATTCCCAATAAGTTTGATGTGTCACATGACCCTCTTCCTATTGAAAAAACAAAAGTTGGATTCAAAATGGCCAACTTCAAAATGGCCGCCATGGTCACCACCCATCTTGAAAAGTTTCCCCCCTCACATATACTAATGTGCCACAAACAGGAAGTTAATATCACCAACCATTCCCATTTTATTAAGGTGTATCCATATAAATGGCCCCCCCTGTATATTAGTCGTATCAAGCGGTCATTGACACAGAACTAATAAGACAGAACTAATAAGTAGCAAGCACCAAGAACTCCTGATCTGGACTCTTGTCCCAGGCCAGTGACATACATTATATCAGGGTTTATCTACCAGGGTCCCATGGCATCCTAGAGTTCCTCTAGAGGTTTCTAGGGGTTCTTTGAGCAATGAGAAGTTTCTGCCTCTCAGATAAATTCCCACTGACACCATTGATCTTTTTAATTTTCTGTAAAGGGGATAATTCTTCATAACATCCACAAGTGTAAGGAGCATTCTTCCAACTGTCTATCACACTAATGTATCATGAGTTGTAGATTTAGTGATTTTTAGCAGGGGTTTTTTGAGACCAGAAAGTTTATATCAAGGGTTCTTCTGTATTGAAATGTTGAGAAAGGCTGCATTAGAGGGTTCAGCATGAGAGCTAAGCAACTAGTATTTTCAGATTTTACAATGACAGACCACATATTTTCCCCAAAATATGTTCAATTTAAAGGGAGAAAACGAATGTTGAACATTTACCAATTACTCGGCTCTATAGGTGTTTTCTAGAGCTCTTGGTGATGTCTTTAGGAGAAAAAACTTGTAGAGTGGGGTAGTGACATCATCACACAGCCCTCCATCCAGAGTGCTGCCTTACTCTTATGTTGGCTTTGTTTGCTTGTAAATATACAACTATTTCATGATACACTCCGTCTATGGAAGGGCTTAACTAGATAGATTTACATCAATGCGTTTTGGACTGTTTTACAATTATCAAAAATAGTGGGAGCTTCTAGTGACGGGGTCTCTGATTTGGTGAGTTTGATTTCACCTGCTGTATGTTTATGAACTGCTAATTTAGATTTTTAAGATTTTTGTATCTGTTACATTGTGTTAGAAGACTGTTGTTTGTTTGCCGTTGATTGTTGTTTCCTCGCGCTCCCGGAGTAGGCGGGGCCGGGCAGCCCTATTTAAACAGTGTGCTTCCTGCATCAAGTGCTGTCCGTTCTACAGCGTTCCTGCACCTGTTACCCCCGGTATCTGTTCTGAGTGACTTCCTGTTCCTGTGACCCCGGCTACCCTTTGGACTTTGCTGCTATCTGACTGCCCCGGCCTCAGATTGTTTACGACCACTCTTCTGCCTGCTCCTTTTGTACTTCAGCCTCCAGTCCGTTACTGACCCAGCCTGCACCCGACTACCCTTCTGCCTGATCCCTCTGTACCTCGCTGCCAGCCAGTTGCCGTCCTGGACCGCACCACTACTCTTCAGCCTGCATGACCATCTGTGGACCTGTACCAGTCACCAGGGACCTGTCCAGCCCTCGTGCCCCCCTGTGCTGCGGAGCTCGCTGTCTGCACTACCAGGGGTTTCGGAACCAGGACCGCAAGAGAGTTTGCCCCAGCATAAGCCAGACTCAACCACCAGGTACGTGACACATTGCATAAATTTAGGACTTTATATTTATGTATTCATAATGTGATTTATTATATTTACTTAGCATTTATATCAATTCATGTATAATAGGTGTTAAGTTTATCGTTTTTTGTGACTCTTTAAAGCAGCCTTTCTAAACATTTTTAATCCAGAAGAACCCATAAAATAATTCTCAGATCTCAGGGAACCCCAGATAAAACCAATTCCCAGGGGTCTGTGGGAGGAATGCTCCTTATATTGGTGGTCAATGAGAACAATATCCCTTGCATTGGTGGTCACTGGGATGAAGAATGTTCCTTACATTGGTGGTAAGTGTAAAGTGGACTTTTGGAGCTCAGTGGTAGCACCAAAACAGTGAGTTTACTCCATGGCAGAAGTAGTTTTCAGGGCTTTCCTGCCCACTTTTATTTAAAGGAAAGTAAAAAGTTCATATATATATATATGTCTTCCCACACAGCGGGTCCTCCCCATCAATACGAACTCTTGGCAGCTTTACTGCTCCAATTAGGCCCTCTTGGTCCTCCTGACCATCAGCACCTTTTGGTCCTTCTGACCATCAAATGCATCCCAGTGTTCGTGCACAGACCTCAGCTCTGCATCTTTCCTTGCAGCTCCCTACCTGCTCTGTCCCTGTGGCTTCTGGCTTGGGGCATCTCTGACTCCCGGTTGAGATCCTGTGTCTCGGCTTCTTGGTTTATCCCATCCTGGACAGCACAGTGCAAACGTGCACCCTCATTTCCCTTGCAATCACTGACCCCTTTGGGAGGGTGGGACACTGAGCTCTAATTCTCACTCTCATATGAAGCCAGCACACACCTGTGCCACTGTGCCATTAGTGTGTTTGCTTACAAAATTTGCCATAAACCACCATATTGAACAGTGACAAAGGCTCGTCTTGCCACAGCTGTCAGTGGGAAGAATGCTGTTTTCAGGTTTTCTCAGGACTCAGGGAACCATGCTAAAACCAATTCATTGGGGTCACTTGGAAGAATGCGCTGTATAATGAGGTCAGTGGGAAGAATGCTCCTTATGTTGGTGGTCCGTGGGAAGAATTCTTCCTCCATTGGATGTTAGTGGGAAGAATGCACCTTACATTGGTTGGTTGTTAGTGGGAAGAATGCTCCTTACATTGGTGGCCAGTTGGAAGAGTGCCCCTTACATTGGTGGTCAGCAGGAAAAATGTCCCTTACATTGGTGGTCAGGGGAACAATGCTCCTTACATTGGTGGTCAGTAGAAAGAATGCCCCCTTACAGTGGTGGTCAGCATACCAACCTTACAAACAGCGAAAAAGATAATTGGTATCATGCAGCTGGCTCTGCCAAATGGCACTGGCCTCAGAACTATGCAGGCACCATCAAATGGGAGATCAGTCAGCCACAGTTCAAGGAACCCCTAACAACTTCTTGAGGAACCCTGATTAACAATGGCTGCTTTATAGCATAGGAGATCTTCTTCACTCCCTGCTTGACTGGCAACGAGACAGACAGAATAATTATCCCATTTTCTCTTTAGGGCATTGCAAAGACTATTCTTGGACAGTATATTCAAATTGTTTGCACTTTGGTGATTATATCCACCAGTGGGTTTAAGAGCTGGAAGTGGGTTTGTCCAATTTTACATTTTAGACAAAAATTCAAGATATAGCTCTGGATCTTCTAAACAGTATGATATGAAGTTTTAACTAGAATTAGCCTTCCTATATGCATATTTTGCACCACATGCTGAGCTCAAACTGCCTAGATTAGGGGCATATTTGCCTTAAATAAACCCTTGATGGCATCATTAGGAAGTTTTTGCAATATAACGTTTTTTCTCACTCTACTGACGTTCCTGGCCACCTGCACTGTGTGTTATTTATCTTTCTGTAATTTGTAGAGCGCCATGTTTTTTACAGTGATACACTAAAGAAAACCCACCTGGCATTTTCAAAATGAACACCCATCACTTTTCCCATTTTGTTGCTGGTCCCTATTTACTTTAACAGCATAATGTGTTTCTGAGTTTATATATAATTCTCATCAAGATAATCCTTTGAAAATACCTAACATATATGTACCATTCTCAGCTCGGAGCATATTTATATTCAGTAAAAGATTGATTGACCTTTGGCTCAGATGTAAGACCACTAGACATGAAACAAATGTAACAGGCAGGCAAGAAAGGCAAATACTCAGTTATTTCAAGCATGATCTTATCTCTAAAAATGTCAGTGAATGTATAATGTTGTTCAGCGGTAAAAAGTTTTAAGATATTTTTCTATACTTTTATCCAGGTAAACATGAATAAACACATACAAATGTGCTCACTTTCAGGCTGAAGTTGGGCCTCTAAGCACTTTTTTTTCACACATATTGCCATCTATTCTTACCTACTCTGTTGAAAAAAAATGTTTAGAAAGCTCAGTAGCTCAAACTGTAATTTTATTTTCAAAAACATAGCTTATCTTCAGCAAACAAAGAACACAAAATAGTCCATGCCGTGGTTGAAAATCGCCAAACTAGTCAAAGGTGCACTGCCACCATACCAGTCCCATTCAGTGGTTTTGGGTTTCCCATTGGCTTCAAGGATCCCAAGCAGGAGACTGATTCCTCTTCATTTTCTGGACTCTGGGGCACTTGGGTTAACCCCTACCGGACCAAAGTTCCGGTAATTAGGGTTTGAAGGTTCTTCCCACTCATAACTTTTAGAACCTCTGGAATTCCAGGTCCCTAATAGGACTTAACAATCCAGAGAGTACTAAAAAACATTCCTCTCCTCTCCAGCCAGACTACCCCAGAACTCCTTACCCTGCATGGGTGAGAACCCCTGAGTTCTCAACAATGTCTTCAAACTGTTGCCCTTAAAGGGCCACAACTCATGCTGGGGGAATATACCTACCATCCACGACACATTCCTGGTGACCTGTACAGGGGTTCCAGGGGTTGCGATTGCAACCGGGCCCCATGCTCCAGGGGGCCCATGTTCCTCCCTTGTACACCTGGATAGGAGGGATGGAGGGGGCGACATATAGAGGAACCAATCTCCTCCATTTTCCTCCTAATGGAGGAGATTGGTTCCTCTATATGTTGCCCCCGCTGCCCCTCCTATCCAGTTTACTTGTCTTCTGCTGTTCCCAGGGTCCTGTGTGCTTCCCTGGTCCCCGCACAGAGCTGCTGTCCTCCCCCCCCCCCCCCTCCTCTCTCCTGCCAGCCCCTGTACCCTGTAGAAGATGTGTCATGATGGAGAAATGGGAACGGGTCAGTAAATTTGTCATTTACCGGCTAATTCCTTTTCTGAATGGACAGAGTCAGTGATTGATATCAATTGGTTCATTCATAACTGAAGCATAGTAAACTGTATATTTCTGTTTCTGAATGAATGGGAGGCTCAGTACACAGCTATTCCTGTCCATTCATTCTGTGCAGCTGAGGCTACACAGATGGAGATTGAGGGCTGAGGTTTGTTTAGACCCCTGATATCTCATCAAAGCCCCCCAACAGAGCTCCTAAAATAAATAGTAAAAAATAATAAAAATAAAATTGTAAAAGAAATAAAATGAAATGGTAAAAAAATAATAAAATAAAAATTAAAAACTACTGAGGGAACTATCAGGATTGCAAAGGTTGCAATTGGGACTGGGCCCAGGTATTTCACCATCATGAAGAGGCCCGAAGATGGCAGTAAGGGGGCCGCTGCAGAACTTGTGAAAGGGGGCCCACTGCGGGACTGTGATAAAGGGGCCCGTGATGGGAGTATAGGGCCCCAGGATCAGTGGGAAGAGGGAAGGGCCCTTCAGTAATTTCTTGCAATGGGGCCCTGAAGGTTCTAATTACGCCTCCACCAATGCAAGGTCCCGCACAATATATATTTCTCTTATTCAACATTTAGGTATGAAGAGCAAAGTACTACTCTGTAAACAGAAAGTGTGTATGTAATTACATAGGTGCTTTCACTTGAGAATGAACCAGGACTGAATACTGCACTATGCAGGTTCATCACGTGATGTACAACAAATAAATTTGCTATCAGACGAGTAAAGCTTAAAGTCCCTTCTACACCCTGTAAGACAAAGGCATAATGAGCTAGTATGCATCGCATACTATCTCATTCTGAAATACTCACCTTAGAGCGAAGATGTTGCAGCGGCGCCCACACACCACTGAAACGGTTGACATTTTCCCCAGAGTTTGTTCCGGGTTTGTGGGCTCCTGCGCTGTTATTGGCCAGGGCCGCGGCGACATCACTCCCGGGCGGGTGCCGCCGGTCACAGCACAGGGCTTATTATAGGCTTACCTGTAGGTACAATTAAACAGGAAGACTTTACTTCTTCTTTAATATATTCCAATTTATTAGTCCATAAATATTGTGGCTTTCTTCGTTCAATTTTTTTTGCCCCTCAATTTTACCTGGTGATCCTGCCAGTAACATCTTCTGTCCTAGGGACTCACTGTACTGTATCTTTGTAGGAGCATCTTTTTGACCCTGTGGCAGGACAAAGGAGAACCCCCCCCCTTTTTCATTGCATGGTGGGTGTTCTATAGTTTTCAGGACACAGAGAACAGTGCCAACTGATGACACTCAGCAGAGGCAGATAGCACATGAATTTATCAGCTCACTAGATTTCTGGCAGGATCAACAGGTGTTTTTGCACTTATTGAACAGATATAATAAAACACATCTAAAGCGGAGTTCCACCCAGAAGTGAGACTTCCACTTATCTGTCTCCTCCCCCCCTCCGGTGCCACATTTGGCGCCTTTCGGGGGGAGTGGGTACCGGGTTTTTTTACAGGTACCATGTCCCCACTTCCATTGGACCTCACTGCGGCGAGGTACGTCAGAAGTCCAACCCCCTCCTACTCCCTCCTCCTTCCCCTTTGCTCAAGTGCAGTAGTGACCGAGCAGTGAAGCCCCAAGGCTTCACTGCCGGGTTCCCTTACCGGCAATGGCGGCGGCAGCACCCGACAGCCGATGGAGGTGCCGACATCACTGGATTCCAGGACAGGTGAGTGTCCTAATATTAAAAGTCAGCAGCTACAGTATGTGTAGATGCTGACTTTTAATTTTTTAGGAGGGGAACACTGCTTTAATAGGCCAAAAGAGAACAAATTACAGAAGTTCCTTGCGGGTTTACATGCACTTCAATCTGACCATACACATGGGAATCAGATTTGTTAATCTCACTTTTAACTCAATTGTCTTTTTTAATTGAATGACGTATCTATTATTTTCAATTGGCCATTGGATTGACTTTTAGATCATTTAAAGGGGTCCCTGTTTATGGTGGATTTTTTACTTGATCACAATTTTTCTTTCAGTGCATTAACTGATGGCTTGCGTACATTTACTGCTGCAGAGTGGCATGATCCCGCGAATTGCCGTCTATAAATGGTGGCTCGCACGTGCACGGCTAGTACGCGGGAGCACGCCGCCGGCAGCTCGCTCTCATGCCCGCCGCTCTCTGCAGCAGTGTGGCCACGGGTCGGCCAAACTCGATGTCTGCCGGCTACCCGCGATTGCCTGGCAGAGAAGATTACATCGGCGGTTCCCCGTTCTGTCAGGCGGCATGGAAGAGATCTAATGATCCCTGTCACTGGGATCAGTTAGATCTCTTATGCCCTCGGCAGCCCAGCCCCCTCACAGTTAGAACACGCCCAGGGAACACAGTTATCCCGTAGATCGCCCCCTGCAGGTTAACCCCTTCACTTCCAATGACATTTATACAGTAATCAGTGGATATTTAAATTTCTGATCGCTGTATAAATGTCATCGGTCCCAAAAAAGTGTCAAAAATGTCTGACATGTCCGCCGCAATATCGCAGTCCCAATAAAAATCACAGATTGCCGCCATTACTAGTTACAAAAAAAATTGTAAAAACGCCATAAATTAATTATCATGGTTTGTAAACACGGCAACTTTTGCGCAAACCAATCAATAACAGCCAATCACATTTTTTTTTACCATAAAAATGTGAGGAAGAATATATATCAGCCAAAACTGATGAATACACTCAATATAGCATCAAATTATCCAAAACAGCTAAATCAGTCCCATATATGATGCAAGCAGCGCTGTCGGCAAGATCATTAGATTGATACAATCCAAGTTTGCAATCATATGTAAAAAAAGTCTGTAAATCAAATATTGCTTCCGTCACCACACCACGTGTAAATCAAAGGTAGGGGGGGGAGGATAGGATCCCCCTTAGGTGATGCACTCACCGAACGGTAAAACTATGAACGCCTTTGCATAAACCGGGGTGCCCCCTCAAGGAAATGCTGCTCACATAGGTGTTCGTCTTGCTTCCAATCTGTCACAATCGTCACGTCTGTGGTACTTGGGAATATCCTTGGTGACAGATAAAATCAAGCACGTAAAAAACATGAACTTGCCAGCCTCTTCACCTGCCTCGTCTCACCGCTCTGATGCTTGCGGCGTTCCCGGGTGCGGGGCGGTGTTCGGCCGGCTCAGAATGCTCGCCGAACACCGCCCCGCACCCGGGAACGCCGCAAGCATCAGAGCGGTGAGACGAGGCAGGTGAAGAGGCAAGACGAACACCTATGTGAGCAGCATTTCCTTGAGGGGGCACCCCGGTTTATGCAAAGGCGTTCATAGTTTTACCGTTCGGTGAGTGCATCACCTAAGGGGGATCCTATCCTCCCCCCCCCTACCTTTGATTTACACGTGGTGTGGTGACGGAAGCAAGATTTGATTTACAGACTTTTTTTACATATGATTGCAAACTTGGATTGTATCAATCTAATGATCTTGCCGACAGCGCTGCTTGCATCATATATGGGACTGATTTAGCTGTTTTGGATAATTTGATGCTATATTGAGTGTGTTATAATTTTAAAGCAGCTGCTTTTTAAGTTACTTATTGATCTTTGTCCTAAGCGCTGATAGGGGCTCATGCTAATTTCGGGTTAATATTTGTATTTCCGAAGAAATTATCAGGCGCCGTTTTCTAGTATAAAACTGATGAATACATTTGTTTTTTTTATAATTTTTTTTGGATTTGTATTATAGCAAAAAGTAAAAAATATTGTTTTTTTTTCTAAATTGTCGCTCTTTTGTTAATAGCGGTGATCAGAAATGACACAGAAGTGATCAAATACCAAAAGAAAGCTCTATTTGTGGAAAAAAAATTTCGTTTGGGTACAACGCCGCACGACCACGCAATTGTCAGTTAAAGCGACGTAGTGCTGAATCGCAAAAAGTGCTCTGCTCCTACAGTGGGAAATCCTTCCGGTCCTTAAGTGGTTGAATCTTTTTTTCAGTTCATAAAATGAATTGGCGTTTGCTGGTTGATTGAATCAATTAATGGTTGGTTAACGTGGTACCTTGTTGCTTTCAGTCTCATTAGCAATCAAAAGCTATGATGGAAATAATCAACTCCACGATGTTCGAGTGGTCAGAGCTGCTTGGCCATTTTTTCATTGTGAAAACCATCCAGGAGGTAACATCAAGAAAAATGATAACCATGCACATGGCAATTTTCAGGCACTTTCATTCACTTTTAAGCAAGTTTATGGTTTATAGTTTGTTAGAAAAAAACTCATCTATGTAGTTTCTGAATATGGAGATCCATAATGATTCATGTCAGTGGAGGAAATTGGAAAAGCCCCTATAATTTCCAAGACACAAAAACCAAAATAACAAAAATATCCATAATAATTATCCCGTCAAAGTTGGAGCTGGATTCTAGATAACTCGGTGGACCCCTACTAGAAACCCAGAGCTTATTACAAGTACTTGCTTCTAAAGTAAAGTGGGGGTGGAAAGGCTTAATCCTCTCAAGAGGTAAGAAGCTCAGCAATGTGGTTAGTAAATGGGATATCGGAGGTCAAACACCAACAAATCTTATCAATTTTCATACTCCTATTTATATCCTCCGGGAACTCTCCTGAGCTAGTGGAGAGATGTGAGAAGAGGCTTAGAAAGATTTATAGCTTGTTACATACTTTATCGGAGCTTAGACGACTTCTATAAGATATTTCAGGGATGGATGGTACCAGAACTATAATTCATCAGGCATACTTCATATCTGACCAGTTTAGTCTGCCAGGAAAAAAATGTTTTGTATTTCTCCTAATCAAGACCCCAACATATGTAAAGATGGACAAAAAATGAAATACCACATTAAAAAGAGGTTTAATTTTTCTCTAACTAAATTAAAATTACAAACACAACTTCAAAGATTAAAGTGTTACTAAACCCAGAACAGTAAAATCAGTCTGTATATGCAGTAAAGCATGCTTGTTATACTCACTGTAGAACCTAAGGGGTTAATCCTTTGCATTGTGTAAAAAATCAGTTTGATCCTGTCTTCTCTTATCCTCCCCTTCTTTTACTGTCCCCAATCCAGCTGCTGATAATACAGAGCCTTGAGGGCACTCTGACCATGCTCAGTTTTGTGTGTTGTTAGATTGTTTATTTTTTTCTTTTTTTTGGGGGGGGGGGTGCATGTGATCAGCACAGGGCCAAGCAGCACTGTCAAGACAGAGGGTCAGAGGTCATACAGCCTTAGACGGTCAGAGGAAACTGAAAACTCCTCCCACAAGCTTTAACCAGTGCTCATCTGGGCACTGATAGAAGTCATAGACTGCTATATACTGCTGATGAGAAAGGGTATTTAGCCGTTTATAATCACTGAAATAATTGCATTTCTGTGTTCTGTGTAAAGTGAGAGGCCAGATATAGTGACCGCAGAGTCCTGGGTTCAATAACATAATTAAATATTAGGCTGTGAATACTCATACCAACATCAGGCAACCAACAGGTGTCCAGTGCAGCTTCAAATATAATGACAACAGGACAAACTACATCCTTGAGCAAGTAGAGAGGCCACAAGTCAAAGCTTAATGATAGAGGTAAAAAGACAAATATACAGACTCCACAATGGCAATACGCCATGTTCTTCACAAAGCTAGTATTTATGGCAAGGTTGGTATTCAGAAACAACTTGTTTCTAAAGCCAATGTACAAAGATGCACAGTTTGGTATGTAGAGTATAGAATCTGAAGCCCTGAATGATATAGAAAAGTAAAGAAGGCTAATGAATAATCTTTAACTCTAGTACCTGAATGCAAATATATTTGTGTAGCACACTCTGATGTGTGCTAGAAATGAGAATAGGCAAACCATATCCTGATGCATGCTGTAAATCTGTGAGTCTGCATTTGGGTCAGGGTTAATAGAGTTCAGGGCTGGATGACTCATCCTGGCAGCTCTCTAGTGCCTCCCCCTGTTTCCAGAATATTGGAGAATGTTCTGGAACTAGTGGGCGGGGTGGGGAGGAGCTGCCTTGAATTTTCATGGGACCTCCCCAGAGGTGGGCTGGCAGGGGACTGATAAATTCCCATAAATAGACATGGGCCATGCCAGCAAGGGGAGTTGGGTGGAAGCTGGAGATGGAGTGCTGAGGAGGCTGTCGGTGGCCCTTAAGATGGACCCACTAGTCTGGGGGGGGGGGTGTTCTGCCTTGAGCCGGGGCTCTGGTGCTGGCCTGGAAGGATCCTACAATAGAAGAAGCTGGAAGGAGGCTTTGCTGAGAGGCAGCGGGAGCCAGGAGACAGAGTGAGTAATTCAGCACTGTGCAGGGACTGGGGGGAGACTGTCATATGTAACAGGTCTTCCTTGATGACAGCGTTGTGCTTAAGTCTTCGGCCTTGCCCTGGGAGATCTCCAGAGAGTCATTCGGTTGGATTGCTGTAGAGAAGCAGCCAGCTGGGCTGGTAAAGAGGCAGCTAGATGGGCTAGCGTTACCTGCAGAAGTGGAGCTGTAAATAGGAAGTTGTCCCTGGTTTTCTTGTCACAGTCAAGTGGCCATCCCATAAATTCCCATTCCCATCCAAGTTATCAACCCTGAATAGAACATGAAAACAAAGCTCAAGGAGGCTGGAGATGGGGGAACGTGTTCGCTCTGCATTTATCTATCAAAGCAACATCATCTACATTTGCTCCTTATTCAAGCGCAATTGGTGCTGCATTTTCCACGCCCCCCCATCTAGAAATCTACTTTTTAGTGTCCACTACTGGCCTGGACCTACTGCACCTTCTGCAGTGACAAAGCGCTGGGCTCCTGTCCGTGGGGCGGGAGGTGCCCCTGTCTGGCGTCTGGCGCCTACGGGTTTTGAACGGTGGTTTATTGAATCCCCTGATGAAGCCATAGTGATGGTGAACGCCACGGTCCGTCTGTTTCCTTAGTGAAAAGTGGTCAAGATTTTAGCAGTTAAAATAAACATAGTAATTTTTTCCATGAAGTACAAAATATGTCTTTTCGTAAATTTTCCCTGGTTTATGTACACGTTATCAACAAGTTTCGACCCACCCACCAAATACTCGACAGTTATACAGAGGGTTGTACAAAGTGGTAGTGATACCGAAGTAGTCCCCTAAGTTATTTGGTGGCAAGTTTTGGGCATCCGCGGTCTGCGGTCTGTCCCCGTGGAGGGCGGGGTGCCTGTCCTCGGGTCGCG
>BLSH010304677.1:727122-743086 GCA_018402905.1 Glandirana rugosa | reverse complement strand
CTCACATAATACCCCAGTGCCCAGGGCAGCCGTCCCATCTGCCCACCCCTTGTCCCAGCCCTGAGTGTAAGGGGCATTCTTCCCACTGACCATCACACTAATGTATCATGAGTTGTAGATATAATAATTTTTAGCCGGAGTTCACTGATACTGAAAAGTTATTTCAAGGGTTCCTCTCTATTGAAATGGTTGAAAAAAACCGCATTACATAGTTGTACAAATCAAATCAAGACTGTACAGAAATTGTACAATTAGACTGTAATGTGTATGGTCAGCATTATATAGTCTTGCCTCATATGTGCCTGAGACGTCAGTGTATTATTATGTCTTGGTTTCATGCAATTTGTTTTTGAGATTGATGAAAGAGAGCGTACAACATCCACTTATCTAGAAAAAAATAATTGCTAGGGGGAAAATTGAAAATAATTATGCTGCAGCTGAATCCTAGAACACCAATTTTTCATATTCTACATGAGATCATGTGTAAGGCTATGTGTTTCCCCATACATTTACATTGTTGTCTATGGAGATGATTAATGCTTGGGAACACACTTAGCAAGACGGGAGTGGTAGTAGAACAAGATAGCCATGACTTAAAGGAAGAGCTGCACTGAATAAATCACTTACTAATGCTGCCTAAAAAAACAGAGGTGGACGTCAGGTGCAATCAACCACATATGTAGCTCATTACTCAAAAAAATTCCTCCTCCACATGCTTGTTGTCAATGTATTTAAAAGAAAGGTATAGTGCTTTTTCGCCAGTTTTAATTGCCATTTCATAAATGTTTTTTTTTTTACATTTTGAAAAAACGTATTTTACAATTAGACATTAAATATGAGGAAGCATTCATAACAATCACAAAAGCATGCTGGGCCTTGTAATATAAATGCCCAACACTGCCTGCTTGCTTTTTGTAGCCTGTGAATAACTGATCAAGGTTCATAGTGCCATTTCTCTAACGTCTACTTTGCCACCTGCCCCCTGGACCCTGTTCCATAACAAATGCTACGGTCACTAGGGTTGCCACATCATCCCTTTAATCCAGGACACACATTAATTACACAGGTTCTGTGGCTGATTAAGGTGGTAATTAAACTCACTTAGTACCTTATCTGCATTAAATTAGCCTCAGAACAACCTGTGTAATTCATATGTGTCCTGGATTAAAGGGATGATGTGGCAACCCTAACGGTCACCCTCTCGCTCTATCCTACACTCTCTAACTCACATCTTCAATCTCTCCCTCTCTTCTGGCATCTTTCCCAACTCTCTAAAACATGCATTAGTCACCCCCATGCTTAAAAAGCCCTCTCTAGACCCCACCAACCTTAACAACCTATGTCCCATCTCCTTGCTCCCCTGTTTATCCAAACTCCTTGAAAGTCTGGTCTACAATCGACTTAGTGACCACCTCGCCAAGAATAACCTTGATCCCATTCAGTCTGGATTGTGCCATCAACACTCCATAGAAACTGCTCTCCTAAAACTCTGCTAACACAGCCTTTCTCAACCTTTTCAACACAGAGGAACCCTTGAAATAATCCTCTGGTCTCGGGGAACCCCTGCTAAAAAAATCTACAACTCATGATACATTAGTGTGATGTTCAATGGGAAGAATGCTCCTTACACTTGTGGTCATTGGGAAGCCTTACCCCCTTACAGTTAGCTAAAAAGATCAATGATGTCATTGGGAATTTATCCGAGAGGTAGAAACTGACCATTGCTCAAGAAACTCCTAGCAACCTGTGGAGGAACCCTGGCTGAGAAAACCTGTGCTAACAGCTAAATCCAACGGACACTATTCTGTACTCTTACTCCTGGACCTTTCTGCTGACTTTGACACAGTGGACCACCCCCTCCGTCTCAAAAAACTCCACACCTTTTGTCTCTGTGACTGTACACTTTGCTGGTTCTTACCCTACTTATTCAACCACACCTTTAGAGTTAATAACAAATCTACTTCATTCTCTACTCTCCCTTTCTCTGTCTGGGTTCTCCAAGGTTCTTTTCTTGGACCTCTCTTATACTCTATCTACACCTCCTCCCTGGGTCAGGTAATAGCCTGCCGTGGCTTCCAATACCATCTCTATGCTGACGACACCCAAATTTATCTCTCTACCCCTCAGTTCACTCCTTCAGTCTCCTCACACATCACTAATTTATTAACAGACATATCAGTCTGGATGTCACCCTACTTCCTCAAACTTAATCTATCCAAAAGCAAACTGATGATATTTCTCTGTCAAGATCGATAGGACTACTATCAGCCCATCCTTACATGCCAAGGTTCTAGGCGTGATCCTGGACTCTGAACTCTCCTTTGGGCCCCACGTCCAATCACTGTCCAAATCTTGCCGCCTCAACCTCCGCAACATCTCCAGAATACGCCCCTTCCTAACCAATGACACCACAATGCTCCTAGTTCACTCCCTGGTCATCTCTCGCCTCTAGTACTGCAACTCCCTTCTCATTGAATTACCTCTACATAGGCTATCCCTCCTTCAGTCCATCATGAGTGCTGCTGCAAGACTCATCCACCTTACAAACTGCCCAGTATCTGCTACTCTTCTTTGTCAATCCCTCTACTGGCTTCTGGTCACTCAATGAATTTAATTCAAAATTCTAACAACTTACAAAGCCATCCACAACTCTGCCCCAGCTACATCACTAACCTAATCTCTAAATACCAACCTACTCATTCCCTTCGTTGCTCCCAAGACCTCATGTTCTCTAGTTCCCTTGTCATCTCCTCCCATGCTCACCTCCTGAACTTTTCCTGAGCCTCCCCCATCCTCTGAGACTCCCTATCCCAATCTGTCCGGCTATCTTCTACTCTGATGCATGTTCTGTACACAGCCCTGAATTTCAGTGGTGCACTTCTTAGACCATTTTCATCTGTCTTTACCATTACCACAAATTTGAATGGCTTCATGAATTTAGGTTTATTTATCAATGCGTCTATGAAGATTTGACAATAATGAGATCTAATGAACTCTAAACTGAGTGTTGAAATCGGCAAGTAGCAATGAGCCCTTTCTTGATTACTATCAGAGTACTCAGTTATAATGGGGTGGTCCTTTTTCCTCAGGCGTTGGATCCCTCCAGCTGTTTACCTTTGTTACCAGAGACACCCTGGACTTCACTGTGAGGGAAGCTGTTCAGGAGGCCAGGTGGACGGCCTTCCATTGTCAGAACTGGTGTACGGGCAGCTTCTCCAGCAGGTGCAGGTACAGCAGGGAGCCCTTCCTTGATTGCTATCAGAGTACTCCAGTTATAGTGGTGTGGTCCTTTGTCCCCAGGTGTTGAATCCCTCCAGCTGTTCACCTGTGTTACCAGAGCCACTCTGAACTTCACTGTAAGGGGAAGCTGTTCAGAAGGCCAGGTGGACGACCTTCCATTGTCAGAAGTGGTGTGCGGGCAGCTTTTCCAGCAGACCCAGGTACAACAGGGAGCCCTTCCTTAGTTGCTATCAGAGTACTCCAGTTATAGTGGTGTGGTCCTTTGTCCTCAGGTGTTGAATCCCTCCAGCTGTTCACCTGTGTTAGCAGAGCCACCCTGGCCTTCACTGTGAGGGAAGCTGTTCAGGGTGATAAGGCATGTACTATTTTAATGAAATAGTGATTCTCTTCTGTGTTCTGTCTGTTGTTATAGAGTGTTATAGTGTCATAGTCTTAGGGGTTGATTTAATAAAATTGGAGAGTGCTAAATCTGGTGCAGCTGGGCATTGTAGCCAATCAGCCACTAACTTCAGCTTGTTCAATTAAACTTTGACAAAAAAACCTGGAAGCTGATTTCTATGCAGAGCTGCACCAGATTTTGTACTCTCCAGTTTTAGTAAATCAACCTCAATTTGACTATGAGATGCATGTAAGAGGGAGCTACTGCCATTGTTAGGTTTTACTTGTCTATTGATGTGGAGCTAGGGGGAGGGCCATATATAGAGTGGGAGGACCAGTAGAGAAGGTGGGTTTTGGGTTTGGAAATAAAGAGATGGAGGAGTAGTGTGGCCCTCTTCATAGGGGCCCAGGGAGCAATGTCCACGGTCTGAAAAGGGAGAACGCAACCATGACTTTGGGAACATAAAAGCATCATAGTATATAAGCCTATTTATTAACAGCCATGAATTTAATAAGTTGTAGATTGTGAGCTTTCCATAATTATGGATTTAGCAACCTATTCGGGATTGATTGTAACAGACGTTTAGGAAGGAACTGTAATGCATATATAGGATGCTGCTCTGAGATATATACCACGTCTTTACTTGGCACAAGGAACACTCTCCAGTAAACAAGTTAAAGAAAACAATTTGCCTCCAGTAAACATGAGTGTAATGAGCCGCATGGTTGGGGGTAGAATTTCTTAAAAGCTGCAGTCAGGGACAGAGGTAAAGCCCTATGTCATTCCGAATGAAGGATGTGGAACTGTCATTCATGCCCCCCCCCCCCCCCGTTAGTAGCTGGTTATGGGATGGGATTGGTGGTGATCAATCAAGGTCAATCAGAGAAGTGACAGGTTAGACCTCCCCAGAGCACCAGCCAATATGCCTGGTCACCAGCCCCAGCCCTTGGCGGTAATTTAGTTTGGACCATCTTAGTATATATGGTTTTGGCAAAAAATTGTATACTGCTACTAACCAGGCCTAGGCGCTTCAAAAAGAAACATCAAGAAACTACAGTGGAAAACGGTGGGGTGAATGGTGCTTCAGAGGGCTGTCCTTGTAATGCTGTTGAGCAAGACGCCCCCCCATAGGCCTGGGGACCGGCCCAACAACTAGGGGGCCCCCCTACAGGCTGCCACATTACCAAGACATTGCTATCAAGAGTCCATGTTTGTGCAACTTTCGTTATGCTGTGGTGCATGCTTTTTTGTGCCATCTTGATCCTTGATCTTTTGCACTTCTTCTGATTTTGGACTCGTTTAGTATGCTGTAGGTTACATTTCTGGGTCGTTTACTCTGAGGAGTGATCCAGAGTGGATGGCTTTTTAGAGGGCCGTTGACAGTTGGCTGGGAGGTGATGCATTGCCTTTTCACTGCCATTTTTAACCCTGAAAAACCTGCACAATTGTGCTGAAACCACGTGCATTGCATGTGGTTGAGGCGTGGCCACATTTACTTGACTGGGTCATGTTTGGAGGTGATACTGCTTGCTGTATGCGATGCACATGGCATGTGTACAACCCCCTAGGATGCTGTGTAAAGTTTAGGGGGGCAGACAGGGGGTGATGCCACCGTAGCTGAACCACCTTTATTTTTCCGCCCTGACCACAAGTGTAAACTAGGCCTTAAACTCTGTCTGACCATTCAGCTGATTACCTATTCCAGCCTTTCTTAACCTTTTTACTGTAGAGGAACCCTTGAAATAACTTTAAGGTCTTGGGGAACCCTTGCTATAATCAATTCATTGACAGTTAGTGGGCATAATGACCCTTCCATTGGTGTCCATTGGCAAGAATGCCCCCTCTACAGTGGTGGTCGGAATGTCAGCCTTGGCTTACAGGCATCTGAAAAGATCTTTGGTGTCGTGCCGATGGTTCCGCCAAATAGCATTGGCCCCGAAACTATGCAGGCAAAATCAAAAGGAAGGGCAGTCAGCCACAGCTCAAAGAACCCCTAACAACCTCTGGAGGAACCCTGCTTGAGAATGGCTGACCTATTCAGTTAACTTACTACTCCATCATATGGGTTCCTTCTTATTAAGAACTCTTCTATACTGGTGGCTACATTGATGCTTTCGGTAGAAAAGATGTCTCTGATGTTACTAAGCGGGCAATGTATTGTTCCTGAATGCAAACCTGCAAAACATTTAAGGGGTCTTTCCAGGCCAAATAAACTGCACCTCCTGTCTGTTCGTAAGGTGTTAGGCTGTTGCAGCGTCATGCCCTGATCATCATGAATTGATACCCTGTGGCCTTTACATTAAAAGGAAGCTGAGTCTGTGGAATGTTAAGGATGAGCCAAGGATTCCTGACTGACAGGGGAGATAAGGAGAGCCTGACATGAACCACATGCAGGAAACCGTACCAGGCCTTGGTGTCTCCAGCCTCAAATTCCTGCTCAGGTTGCAGAGCCAGGTGCACCCAGAGACATAGAACAAGGCAGTCAGTGTGAGCCAAACAAGCAGAAATCCCAGGATGACGGGTTTTATATTAGATTAGGTGAGATAGAGGGGTATTCCTGATGGGGTGCTGATGTGATTTATAACACTATGTTGAAATGGTAAAGTTCCAATCAATTCCTGAGTAAACATCTTGTAAGATCAGAAATTATACCATACTATAATACTATACTATGTATTTTAAATAGTTAATGCAATTATGTATTCATTTATCCTTTATCAGCGTTTTTACCCTGGAGGAGAACTTAAAATAATTTTGCGATCTCAGGGAACCCCCTTACAACAACATGGACAGCAAGCTGTTAACAATTTTAAATAAAAGGATGAGATTACAAACTTTTATGAGCAGGGCCCTCCTAGCCGTCTTGTATTGTATTGTGCAAACTGTTATATATACATAATATTCTAGGTATACCTTATTCCTTATTCTTTTTATTTAAAAATTATATTTATTATATACAGTATATACATACAGTACATATAATGTATATATATACTGTATATAATAAATATCATTTTTAAATAAATAAATATATATATATATACACACACACACACACACACATATACAGTATATATTGCATATATATATTATATACATTCTAAAAAAAATTGTGCAAATACAAAAATAAAACACCACATTTATATATATATATATATATATTATATATATATATATATATATTATTTATTTATTATTTATTATTTATTTTAGGTACTTATATAGCGCCGTCAATTTACGCAGCGCTTTACATATATATTTTACATTCACATCAGTCCCTACCCTCAAGGAGCTTACAATCTAAAGTCCCTAACTCACATTCATACATATACTAGGGACAATTTAGGCAGGATCTAATTTACCTACCAGCATGTCTTTGGAGTGTGGGAGGAAACCGGAGTACCCGGAGGAAACCCACGCAGGCACAGGGAGAACATGCAAACTCCAGGCAGGTAGTGTCGTGGTTGGGATTCGAACCAGCGACCCTTTTGTTACCAGGTGAAAGTGCTACTATATTATTATTATTATTATTATTATACAGGATTTATATAGTGCCAACAGTTTATGCAGCACTTTACAATATAAAAGGGGGACAATACGGGTACAATACAATAGAATACAAAAGGATTAAGAGGGCCCTGCTTAGAAGAGCTTACAATCTAATAGGGGGGGCAGGGGGTACAAAAGGTTGTAACTGTGGGGAGTGAGCTGATGGAAGTGGCAAAAGATTAGTTGGAGGAGTGATAGGCTTCCCTGAAGAGATGAGTACTAGAGAGCCGGACAGGTAGAGGTAGAGAGTTCCAGAGGATGGGAGAGGCTCTGGAGAAATCCTGGAGACGAGCATGGGAGGAGGTGACAAGGGAGCTTGAGAGTAGGAGGTCCTGGGAGGAACGGAGAGGTTTGGGTGATATTTGGAGACAAGATTGGTGATGTAGCTCAGGGCAGAGTTGTGAATGGCTTTGTATGTTGTGGTTAGTATTTTGAATTTAATTTGCTGGGCGATCGGGAGCCAATGTAGGAATTGGAGGAGAGGGGTGGCAGACACTGAGCGGTTGGTAAGGTGGATAATTCTGGCAGCAGCATTCATGATCGACTGAAGAGGGGAGGAGCCTATGTAGAGGGAGACCAATGAGAAGGGAGTTGCAACAGTCAAGGCGAGAGATAACAAGGGAGTGAATGAGGACCTTGGTGGTGTCATTTGGTAGAAAGGGGCGTATTCTAGAGATGTTATGGAGGTGAAGTCTACAAACGTTCGACAGCGATTGAATTTGGTGCTGAAAGGACAGGTCAGAGTCTAGGATTACACCGAGTACCCTGGCATGAGGGGAGGAATTGATGGCTGCATTATTGATTTTGATGGAAAATTCATGGAGGGGGGCACGGGCGGGGGATATTACCAGCTCGTTTTTAGAGAGATTTAGTTTAAAGCGGAGTTTTACCCAAAAGTGGAACTTCGTCGGATTCCTCTCCCCCCCAAGGTGTCATATTTGGCACCTTTCAGGGGGGAGAGGTGTCCTCCGGGAGCCCTGGGCCGCGGCCGCGGCCACTGACGTCACAGCCCGGCTCCCTCCTCCTCCCTCTCCTCCTTCGCCACCGGCCAGTGAGAGAGCGCAGCGGAGAGAGCGCAGCGGCGGGCCGCGCATGCGCAGTAGGGGCCCGGCCGTGTAGCCGAATGGCTTCACAGCCGGGTTCCCTTACTCTCAATGGTGACGGCAGCACTCGCCCAGCTGATCCGAAGATCTGTGGGCGGTGCCGACATCGCTGGACTCCAGGACAGGTAAGTGTCTTAAAGTTAAAAGTCAGCAGCTACTGTATGTATAGCTGCTGACTTTTAATTTTTAAAGGGGCGGCGGTAGGCGGCGGACCTCCGCTTTAAGGACAGTACATATAATATATATATCTATACACATGCTATACAATAGCAAAAATATAAAATACCAAATCCCTTATTCTTTTATATGAAAATTAATATTTTGAATTTATATTCAATATATACTGTATATAACATATATATGAGGGCGGCACAGTTGTGTAGTGGTTATCACTTTCGCATGGCAGCAAAAGGGTCGCTAGTTCAAATCCCAACCACGACACTACCTGCCTGGAGTTTGCATGTTCTCCCTGTGCCTGCGTGGGTTTCCTCCGGGTGCTCCGGTTTCCTCCCACACTCTAAAGACATGCTGGTAGTTTAATTGGATCCTGTCTAAATTGACCCTAGTATGTGTATGTATGCAAGTGAGTTAGGGACCTTAGATTGTAAGCTCCTTGAGGGTAGGGAATGATGTGAATGTACAATGTATATGTAAAGCGCTGCGTAAATTGACAGAGCTACATAAGTACCTGAAATAAATAATAATAAATATATACAGCACCCTCTAGTGTGCTAGAATAGTATTTTTTGTTAGAGTAGGTAAATTGTTCAGGCTTGGCTGGTGTTAATCTGGGCCAGGGGAGTCACTCAATGAGAACTGGATGATTTGTGGCAGCATCTCTGATACCTCCCCCTACTTCTAGAAAATTGGAGAAGATTCTAGAAGAATGGGAGTGGAGGGGAGGAGGAGCTGCCTGGAGTATTCATGAGGGCCCTGACCAATCCCCAACAGATGGGCTGGCAGGGGGCAGAGCCCCTCAGAGTCAGCACTGCTGGGGTAGTCAAGTTCAGGTGTAAGCTGGAGATGGAGTGTTAGGCTGTCGTTGGACCTTTTGGGTGAGCCCCTCAGTCTGGGGGCGGGGCGTGATCTCAGGCCTGGGCTCGGGTGCGGAAGGGACCTTCTTCACGACACACAGAAAATCACGCACACAAATCTCCAGGGAGGAAGACAGCCAGGTGGGCTGGTGAGTGCACAGTTAGAAGAGGCAGGGTGCAAGCAGCCTGGGATGGATGAAGAATCATTCTGGGAGGACTGTGGAGTCTTAGCCAGGAGGGCTAGTGAAAGAGGCAGATGCAGCCAAGGGGGCTGGCAGTGCCTGAAGTGGTAGCCACAGGAGGAGGACAGCTGGGCACTAGGCCTTTTTGCTACACTACCAGAGGGGCCCGCGGTCCCTGCCTGTAAAGGGCATTTGCTAGGGGTCTGATTGCGCTTTTGTCAGACCATCCATATAGTGCCAGCTGGTCCTGGGTAGTTGTAGTTGTACAAGCGAGATTTGTGCTGGAGGTAGAAGGAGAAGTGTATATACAGACTGTGTATCATTGTGTCCCTGAAGAGTTCTACTACTTTGATCAAGTGGGCATCCCATAATACCCTAATCCCTATCCAAGTTCAACACCCCTAATAAAATACAAAAACAAAGCTGCAAGGACTGCTTCTTGACTCCGGAGTGCTGTGGAAAATGTGTGTGCCTGGCTGTGCTGGATGGGGGATACTTCATTCACCAGCAGCTCATGTGGGGGTAGTACTACATATATAATTATGCTCAGCATATACATATATATATAGCGATACTACAGAACTTTGCAATGCCATCTCCAAACTAAAAGAATTCCTAAAGCGTTAATTCATGGCAAGCAGCTAAATTATTATTAATATGCTGTACAAAACCAGCGGGGTGCCAAAAAATCTAAGTATTTTTTTTTTAACATTTTTAAAATAATTTTATTGAATAATATTGTTTAAATAAATAAATAAATGATTTTTTTTTAAAAAACAACTTTTTAAAAAAAATATTGCTTTTTTTGGCATTTTAAAAGACTCACTTTGCTGCTTTTGTGCAATTTATGATATTGGGATGTGGTGCCGGTGGTTTCCCTCTGCCCAATATTTCCTATAGTATTATTAATATGCATTAACAAATACACACGTGCAATGTATATAATTACTGTTTTACCCAATAAAGATTTGTAATTCTGCCCAGTCTTGTGATTTACATTCTGTACAGTGACACATATTTCCTTGTTCAGCAATGCGGCTTCCTATGTCACCTCTCCTCCTCCAGCCTGCTTACATCCAGCATCCTCAACTCTGTCCGGTGAGCAGAAAGGTGGTGATAGAAACAGAACAGCTGAACCCGGATGTGGTGGAATATTCCTGGTGCACCCTGACAGATCCATTTAAATCACAAGACTGGCTCAACAAAATTACAAATCCTATGGCAGGTGCAGCAGTACAATATACAGCGGGTAAAATAAGTATTTATCACATCACCATTTTTCTAGGTAAATCTATTGGTAAAGGTGATATTGACATTACATTTTCCCCACATGTCGGTAACAACCCATGCAATCCATACATACAAAGACACCAAAACAAATAAGTTCAGAAACGAAGTTCTGTGTAATAAAATGGAATGACACAGGGAAAAAGGGGTCAATTCACTAACGTTTACTGCATGCCATAATGAAGTTACATGACTCATTTGCATAAATTATTGCAAGCGGTAATCTAAGTCCAATTTACACAAAAAAATATGATTATGCGCTATTTACCACAACATAAAAAATATGCCGGTAAATATTATTTAAAAAGCATGTGGTAAGCTCTTAAGTCCAATACACAAACAGGACAGAAAGTAAAAAAAACATAAAATATTTATCACCAGGGTTTTGCTGGCGGTATCACATGCGGTATTTGTCAAAAAACAGTGCGGGGGTCTCCCCAATAGCTGGTTGCTAAGAAGTGGGCCAGGAAGCCGACCACCACTTCCATAACAACAGATGAGTCATCGGCTGTCAGCAGGCTACCCGCTGACAGCTGAATGTAAAAATGTCAGCTGAATGTCCCGCTGCGGGGAATTAAAAATTATGAAGAAAAAAAAAAACAACCAGCGTACCAGTGCATACCAGGCCCTTTGGGTCCAGTGCAGATTTTAAGGGAAAACCCATGCCAAAACTGAAAAAGAAAATGGTGTGCCGCCCCCCCCCCCCCCAAATCACTTTGTAAATCCTTCTGTAACCACTTAACCACTTACCAACCGGAAGGTTTTCCAGCTTTAAGACCAGAGCACTTTTTGCGATTCGGCACTGCGTCGCTTTAACTGACAATTGCGTGGTCGTGCGACGTTGTACCCAAACAAAATTTGCGTCCTTTTTTTCCCACAAATAGAGCTTTATTTTGGTGGTATTTGATCGCCTCTGCGTCATTTCTGATCGCCGCTATAAACAAAAGAAGAGCTACAATTTTGCAAAAAAACCCAAATTTCTTACTTTTTGCTAAAATTCAAATCTAAAAAGAAAAATCTAAAAAAACATTTTTTTTCACAGTTTTTGGCCGATTTATATAATTCCTCATATTTGTGATAAAAAAAATCGCAATCTGCGTTTATTGATTGGTTTGCGCAAAAGTGAAGTGAAGTTTACGGATGGTGAGAATTCATTTCTGGGGTTTTTATATATTTATTTATTTTTTTACTAGTAATGGCGATCTGTGATTTTTAGCGGTACTGCGATATTGCAGCGGCCATGTCGGACATTTTTGACACTTTTTTGGGACCAATGACATTTATACAGCGATCAGAAATTGAAATGTCCACTGATTACTGTATAAATGTCATTGGCAGTGAAGGGGTTAACCTGCAGGGGGAGAGCTAGGGGTTAACTGTGTTCCCTGGGTGTTCTTACTGTGGGGGGGTTGGGCTAACATGGGCATGAGAGATCTAACTGATCCCAGTGACAGGGATCAGTAGATCACCCATGCCCCTACTAACAGAGCGGGGAACCGCCGTGTTTACATCGGCGGTTCCCCGTTCTTTGCCTGCGGCCGCTCATCGCGGCTCGCCGGCAGACATCGAGTCCGCCCGAGCCGTGGGCACACTCCTCAGGCGCGCCCCCTGGCGGCTGTTCGCAGATCGCCGTGTTTTTACGGCGATTCGCGCTCAGCATCCCGACTGCCACCGTGAAAACACGGCAGGCGGTCGGGAAGTGGTTAAGGACCGAGCCTCTTTTTGAGATTCGGTGTTTACAAGTTAAAATCATTTTTTTTTTTGCTAGTAGATTACTTAGAACCCCCAAACATTAAAAATATACAGTATTTCACAAAAGTGAGTACACCCCTCACATAAAATATTCTTATAGCCTAGACCAGTGGTTCTCAACTCCAGTCCTCGGGACCCACTAACAGGCCAGGTTTGCAGGATAACTGAAATACATCACAGGTGATATAATTTGCTGCTCAGTGATTGAAGTATTCTAGTCTGTATCTCCCCAAGGTAATACTTAAAATCTGGCCTGTTGGTGGGTCCCGAGGACCGGAGTTGAGAACCACTGGCCTAGACCATCTTTATATAGAGCAACAATTATTTTTTTCAGATCCTCAGAGAGTTCTTAGCCATGAGGTGCCATGTTGAACTTCCAGTGACCGATATGAGAGAGTGAGAGCGATAACACCAAATTTAACACACCTGTTCCCCATTCACACCTGAGACATTGAAACACTAACAAGTCACATGATACCGGGGAGGGAAAATGGCTAATTGGGCCCAATTTGGACATTTTCACTTAGGGGTGTACTCACTTCTGCTACCAGAGGTTTAGACATAAATGGCTGTGTGTTGAGTTATTTTGAGGGGACAGCAAATTTACATTGTTATACAAGCTGTACACTCAGTACTTTACATTGTAGCAAAGTGTCATTTCTTCAGTGTTGTCACATGAAAAGATAGAATAAAATATTTACAAATATGTGAGGGGTGTACTAACTTTTGTGAGATACTGTATATTTTTTGAACACCCTAGAGAATAAAATAAAATAAAAATTCCCCTTCAAGAGCATTGGGCGGAAGTGATGTTTGACGTCGCTTTTGCCATTCAATGCTATTGAACGCTCGGCATCCAGATACGGCTCCGTTAAGCGGCGGAGACGACCAAAGCGCGGCAGGAGGGGCGGCCCTCTCCCTCCCCCGATAAAAGTGATCTTGCGGGGAATCCGCCGCAGAGACCACTTTTATCTGAAAGCCAGCCGCCTGTCTTTTAAGAGGATATCGGGGGTTATGACAGCTGTCTGCTGCCATAACAACGTTATACCACATCAAAGTACCGATGTAAAATGACGGCGGCTGGTCCGTAAGTGGGTAACCAATGCCATCAATATACTTTGCAACAATAAGTTTGCAAAAGTCTTGAGAGAGCTCTTTGTTTTTACCCATCATGAGATATTTCTTGTGTGACACCTTGGTAATGAGACACCTTTTTATAGCTCATCGGTTAAGACTGAACCCGCTGTTATATATTTGCACTGAGAAGGGTCAGGTTTGCTTTCTAATTACTGATAGATTTCAGCTGGTGTCTTGGCTTTCCATGCCTTTTTGCACCTCCCTTTCTTCAGGTGTTTAATACAATGGGGTCAATTCACTAAGGGTTAAATAACAAAAAAAAAATGTGATAAAATAACGCTTGCGGTAAATCAGTTTTGAAAGTTCAATTCACTAAGAATTTTGCGTTAAATACCAAATGCAGTGTTTAATTTAGCGGAAATGACTGCATTATTCAATGCAGTCATTTATGGCATTGAGCTGGTTACTAAGGAGCGGGCCAGAAAACCGGAAGAGACAACGGAAGATTCATCAGCTGTCAGCAGGGAATGCAAAAAAAAAACATGCCGGCAATTAAAAATTATGAAAAAAAAACAGCGTGCCCTACCCCCCCAGCCGTTCGGGTCTGGTATGGATTTTAAGGGGAACCCTACACCAATTATTTTTTTTTTAGAAATGGCGTGAGGTCCCCCTCAAAATCCATACCAGACCCTTATCCAAATATGCAGCCCGGCAGGTCAGGAAAGGGGGGCGAGTGAGCACCCCCTCCCTCCTGAACCATACCAGGCCACCCGCCCTCAACATGGGGGGGTGCTCTAGGGGGCCTACTGCAGGGTCCCCATCAGAGCCCCCTTTACATTAAAGTCCCCCATTATATCAGGATCCCCATCAGAGTCCTCCTAACATCAGCATCCATATCAGAGTCCCCCCTACTTCAGGGTCCCCATCAGAGTCCTTCTTACATCAGTGTCTCTATCAGAGTCCCCCCTACTTCATGAGGAAGTAAACCGCTGCCTCTTTTTTTTTCTCTAACCTGCAAAGTAAATTCATAATGTGCTAGTATGCTTCGCATACTAGTACATTATGTGAAACTTACCTGCAAACGAAGCCCTCCAGCGATACTCTGTCACCGCTGGAGGCTGCATCCATCTTCACACGTCTTCCTTCTGAGTCCGCGGACGCTGGCTTTGTGACTGGCCGGAGCCCCATGACATCACTCCTGCACATGTGCACGGGAGCCGCCGGTCACGGCACAGGTGGCCGTTGCTTCAGAGCGCATGCGCCGATGACATCATCAGATGCATATACAGTAAATATCTCCTAAACGGCACATGTTTAGAAGATATTTACAGTACCTATAGGTAATCCTTATCGTAAGTTTACCTATAGGTACAAATAATCGATGGACGTTTATTTCTACTTTCAGGGTCCTCATTCTCCTTAGGTTAGAGTCCCCCATTACATCAGGTTCCCCATCAGAGTCCTTTTTACATCAGGGGCCCTATCAGAGTCCCCCCTACTCCAGGGTTCCCATCAGAGCCCCACTTACATCAGAGTCCCCCATTACATCAGGATCCTCATCAGAGTCCCCCTACTTCAGGATCCCCATCAGAGTCCTCTTTACATTTGGGTCCCCCAATACATCAGGTTCCCTATCAGAGACCCCCCTACTTCAGTCTCCCCTTCATACTTCCCTTAATTTTAGACTCCCCCATTACATCAGGGTCACATCAGAGTCCACCTTACATCAGGTTACAGATCAGTGTCTCTCTTACATCAGCACCCCATCAGAGTCCCTCATTACATGAGGGGGTGGAAGCAGAGACCACACCTTAATCTTCAGCCTGCAAATATTAAGGAGATACCACTGACCCTAGTAGTGGGCCAGAAAAATATTTTAGTGGGCCAGATGTGGCCCACGTACCATAGTTTGGAGACCTTTGTTCTCCTTGATGGTGCATGCATACTGTTTCATAGTTACATAGTTGGTGAGTAGTGTTGAGCGAACCCGGACTGTAACGTTCGGGTCCGTACCGAACTTTCGGGTGTCCGTGGCACGGACCCGGATCCGGACATTTCAAAAATCGTTCGGGTTCGGTCGGCCCAGGCACGGTGCCTGTGGGCTTTCAAGCCATGCCTGGGCTTGCAATGTCAGGCCCAAGCGAGTTGTGATGAGTGGTTGATACATTGATACTTTGTCATACGTACGTGGTAGTTCCTCTTGTTTCCAGAGGTTTGATACCATGCACCCGGTGTAGACCGGGTGATTTTATAAAAAGACCGGGTGATGATCCCAGTCACCATAGAGGAATTATAAACGTCCGACTTCTAATTCCACACCAGAGACGAAGGTGGGGGAGTACATTACTCCCTGAGACTACC
>BLSH010304677.1:681899-701004 GCA_018402905.1 Glandirana rugosa | reverse complement strand
TTGAGATTTGCCCATCTTATAATTGGTCCCAACTGCGTATTATCAACTGGGTGTGTGGCGGCCTATCTGGTGGGATTATGACATTGCCATCTCTTCTCTATCCGTGGGGCTGAGGAGTCTATTAAGCAGGGTTCTCAGCCTTTATCTCCCTCCTCTGAATGTGTGGATTGATAAGGAGATTGCTGCTGGAGAATCCAAGATGGCGTCTGCCCTATTCTCTGCAATAGAGGACTTGGGTGTACCAAGATGGCCGCTTCAGTATTAACCTTATATTCTGTTTTTTTAAGGGATTGCGTCCTTATTGAGTTGTAAAGTGTCTCTGCGGTTGGGTTCTGTGATGCAGGTGGTCTCTAATGCAGTTGCTGTGAGGCAGGGCAGGTTTTTAATCCCTTGTGGGTTATGATTCGTCTGTGTGGCTTAGTAGGCCTTAATAGGCCTCGGATGAGCCTGGGCTCTCTCCTGTCTCCCGCCGCCGCAGGACTAGCGGGGTGATTGTGGAGATCAAGCAGCCTACCAGCGTTCTAGGAGGTGTGTGGTGCGTCTGGTACCGGTGTGTGGGTGTTCTCCGCTTACCGGTCCTCTCCGCGTGTTAGGCCGCAGCCGCGGTGTCGCGTGGTCTGCTTGCTCCGGACGGCTCTCCGATTGCCGATCGGCTTCGTCTTGGGCTCTACCGCTCAGTATTGATGTCAGGAGGCTCGTAGTGCCGGGGGATTACCCTCAATTTCTGTCTCCTTGCCGGGATCGGTCTGGATGTAGATCGGGTATTCAGAGCTCCCTCCAGACACGTCCGCCACCATGAGCCGCTAGCCACGCCCCCCTAGTTTCACCTTTTAAGTTGCATTACTGAAATAAATGAACTTTTGCACGATATTCTAATTTTTCGAGTATCACATGTATTCTATCCTTTAAACAGAAAATGAACAATTCTGTTTCCCTTTGAAGAGATCTAAGTTTGATATCTGCCTCAGAAACGTCGAATGAAGGTCACCATCCTAATCACAGAGTCATTTTTTTTTCAGGAAAGTGACATTACTTGCAGTGAAGCTAAACAAGTACAGCTTCACTGCCCCAAACCTATGTTGTAGTAAATAGCCTTTAACCTCCCTGGCGGTAATCCCGAGTGTGGCTCGGGGTGGAATTTCAGTACCAAGAGCGGTAACCCCGAGCCACACTCGGGATTGCATCGCTGGATCCAGGCAGCGCTACTCACCTTGTCCCCTGGATCCAGCGATGTCCTCCCGCGGTGTCAGCGTGTCTCTCCGCCGACAGATGACTCCTGTGTGCCGGGCTCCGTTCCCTGCGAGCGTCGCGTCGCACGGGGACGGAGACCGGCGGGAAATTCAAAAAGTGAAACACACACAGCACATACAGTACACTGTAATCTTACAGATTACATTGCTGTATGAAAGCATTACACATCCCCTTTGTCCCTAGTGGTTTGCCCAGAGCCCTGCATGCACTTTTATATTATATTTGTCATTCTTTCTGCCTGGAAACATGAGAATGTCCATAGCAACCAAAAAGTGTCCCTTTGCGTCAAAAGTGGTTTTTGATCAGCTAGAAAACAGCGATAGTAAATAAGAATCATTTGCAGAATTGAGTGATACTGAATTTTGGGGAAATTTATCATCAGAAACTGAAAGTGACGACAGCGACAATTCTGCAAATTAGCAAATTTCTGCGTTTTTGGTTTGATTACATTATTGAATACATTTTATTATTATTATATTATTATTTTTGATAATTATTTTTAGTTATTTATTATATTATAATTTATGATTTCATTTTTTAAACTTTTTCATACCCGGGATGTCTACTAGACTCTCGTTTGGACAGATTTAAGTGAGCTATTCCTAAGAATTACAGGCCTACAATATAAAACGCCAAATTTTCATGCAAACTAATTGTACCGCTTTCAGCACCAAAAATCTGAAATAATCATACCGCCAGGGAGGTTAAAAGTTTAGGTATTGGCAATTTTGACCTAGTTACACCCAGGGCCGGATCTATCCTGTCTGATGTGGGGTGCAGTAAAAAATGTCATGGGGGCAGAGGATGTGTGGTCAGCAGGGCATTGTACAGGGGTCAGCATGGCAGAGGAGACAGGGTCAGCAGTTTGTAGTGCAGTGCACAAGGGGTCAGCATGGCAGAGGATAGGGTCAGCAGGTTGCAGGGCAATGTACAGAGGCCATTGGTTTTTAGGGAAGTGTACAGGGGTCAGCAGGGCAGAGAACAAGGTCAGCAGTTTCTAGGGCAGTGTACAGGGGTCAGCAGGGCAGAGGACATTTGGTCAGCAGGACAGTGCAAAGGGATTCAGCAGGGCAAAGGATGGGAGGTCACCAGGGGATTGTACAGTAATCTGTAGGGCAGTGTACTGGTGGTCAGTGGGGCAAAGGATGGGAGGTCAGCAGGGGATTGTACAGTAATCGGTAGGGCAGTGTACAGGGGGTCAGTAGGGCAAAGGATGGGAGGTCAGCAGGGGATTGTACAGTAATCAGTGGGGCAGTGCACAGGGGTTGAGCAGGGCAAAGAATGGCAGCAGGGGATTGTACAGTAATTGGTAGGGCAATGTACAGGGGGTCAGTAGGGCAAAGGATGGGAGGTCAGCAGGGGATCGTACGGTAATCTGTGGGGCAGTGCACAGGGGGTCAGCAGGGCAAAGAATGGGAGGTCAGCAGGGGATTGTACAATAATCGGTAGGGTGGTGTACAGGGAGTCAGCCGGACAAAGGATTGTAGGTCAGCAGGGGATTGTACAGTAATCGGTAGGGCTGTGTACAGAGGGTCAGTATGGCATCAACAGTGGAGACAGGGGAATTGGCAGTGGAGATGCAGAGGAGAGGGGATTATCAGTGAAGAGGCAGAGGAGAGGGAGATTATCAGTGGAGAGGCAGAGGACAGGGGATCACCGCTGGCAGGGCTCTTGGCAGAGCTCTCTTCCCCTCCCTGTGGCTGAGTAGTTGCACTAGGTCAGGGGTAGGCAACCTGCGGCCCTCCAGCTGTTGTAGATCTACATTTCCCATGAGGCATTGCAAGGCTGACGGGTACAATTAATCCCAGAGGCACGATGGGACTTGTGGTTTTGCAACAGCTGGAGGGCCGCAGGTTGCCTACCCCTGCACTAGGTGAACCTCTCTATTTTTTTCAAAATCACATATTTCAAAAAATGATTACCCGTGGTTTCAATATAAATCACCAAAAAACAATATAATATAAACATATACAAAATTAACCACTTCAATACCGGGCACTTTCACCCCCTTCCTGCCCAGGCCAATTTTCAGCTTTCAGTGCTGTCACACTTTGAATGACAATTGCATGATCATGCAATACTGTATCCATTTTTTTAAAAAAAATTTGAGACAGATAGAGCTTGCATTTGGTGGTATTTAATGACCTCTGGGTTTTTTATTTTTTGCTAAAAAACGAAAAAAGACCAACATTTTTTTTTTTTTTAGTTTCTGTTATAAAATGTGGCAAATAAGTAATTTTTATTCTTCATTGATGTGCGCTGATGAGGCTGCACTGATAGGCACCGATGAGGCCGCACTGATGGGCTCTGATGAGGCTGCACTGATAGGTACTGATGAGGAGGCACTGATGAGGGGGCACTGATAGGCATTGATGAGGAGGCATTGATAGGTGGCACTGATGAGGGGGCACTGATAGGTGGCACTGACAGGCATTAATGAAAAGGCACTGATAGGTAGCACTGATGAGGGGGCACTGATAAGTGTCACTGATGGGCACTGATAGGCATTAATGAAGAGGCACTGATAGGTGGCACTGATGAGGGGGGAGCACTGATGGATAGCACTGATAGGCATTGATGAGGGGGCACTGATAGGTGACACTGATAAGCATTGATGAGGAGGCACTAATAGGTGGCACTGATAAGCTGCAGTGCCCATCAGTGTAATGTGGGTCATGCAGCGCTTTTCCCCTTTAAGGGAGGGAAACCTCTGGACCAGTAGCTCTTCTCTAGAGAAAATAAAGTGAGGATTTTACACCATGCAAGCTTTTTTTTTCCTTTTTGGTGTGCAATTTGGATTGGAATGGGAGAATGATTTCCTCTGGAAGAAAGAGAGAGCTGCTGGTCCGGGGGTTCCCCTTACTTAAAGGGGAAAGCGCTGTATGACAATAGAGAGTCATGGTGATCCGGTGAGCAGGTTTGTGTTAGAGGTGGCGGCACACGGGTGATTTGTTTCCACGGCTTAAACTGATTGCTGAAGAATATTGAGGAGCACAAAGCACAGCATGATTCTATGGACACTAATGATTTTATTTATTTCAGGTACTTCTATAGCACCGTCAATTTTCGCAGCGCTTTTTCTTATACTTTGTATATTCACATCAGTCCCTACCCTCAAGGAGCTTACAATCTAAGGTCCCTAACTCACATTCATACATACTAGGGCCAATTTACCTACAAGCATGTATTTGGAGTGTGGGGGGAAACCGGAGTACCCGGAGGAAACCCACACAGGCACAGGGAGAACATGCAAACTCCAGGCAGGTAGTGTCGTGTTTGGGATTCGAACCAGCAACCCTTTGGCTGCTAGGCGAAAGTGCTATCCACTACACCACTGTGCCACCCAATGACGGATATTTTTTAATTCATTTTATATATTTTTATATTATATTGCTTTTGGTCATTTATATTGAAACACTCTAATCAATTCTTTGAATTAACTGATTTTGAAAAAAACAGCGCAGTTCACCTATCGCACCTACATTGGGGTATATATATATATCATGTGTGAATGCAGCCAAGCGTCAGTGGTCACAAGAAGCAGATATAATGACCAGATGAACCAGGGGAGATAAAACAACTGACCTGCTGGATTTCCCAGTTAACATTCCATTGTTTCATATTGGAGAACCTCCAGGTGCAAATTGGGTTTTCAGTCGTCATATCGATCCTGATAAGCCTGTTGTAGGAAACCCCAAGTACTTCATCTTTCTTGAGATCCCGAAATCTTTACAAAAAGAAAATAATTTATAACACTCAATAAAAACAGAACACAGCAACACATTTTTATTTTATGATGTTATGAAATGACAGATGTATGGATGCAGATAAAAGCAATATGTCATTACTGGGGGCTAAACAACAAGGGTGGATCTTGGCAAAGTATATAAATTTGTAATGTACAGCAAACATACAATTTATTATATTTATTTGATAAGAATATAAGGTGTCATTTTGTTTGCTTTTTTTACATTCATGCTTTTCCCAATGAATACAAAATTGTTCTCTTATTGGACAAGGTGGAGGGCATCATGTCACTGACCCATCTTGTCCAATCAGAGAATGCTTTGCATTAATCCAGAACAGTGGTCTCCAAACTGCAGCATTTTGCTTGCCTTTATCTGGCCCTCGGGGGAATTTTTCTTTCTACTGACACCAATGGTGGGCACTATTACTCCCACTATACCTATGATGGGGTACAATTCCTCCCACTATACCAATGATGGGGCACTATTCCTCCAACTTACACCAATAATGGGGCACTATTAATCCCACTGATACCAATGATGGGACACTATTCCTCCCACTGACACCAGTGATGGGGCACTATTCCTCCCACTGATACCAATAATAGGGCACTATTCCTCCCACTGATACCAATGACGGGGCGCTATTCTTCCCACTGATACAAATGATGGGGCACTATTACTTCCACTAATACCAATGATGGGGCACTGTTCCTCCCACTGATACCAATGATGGGGCACCTATTACTCCCACTAATACCAATGATGGGGTACTATTCCTCCCACTGACACCAATGACGGGGGATTATTACACCCACTGATACCATTGACGGGGCACCTATTACTCCCACTAATACCAATGATGGGGCAATATTCCTCCCACTGATACCAATGATGGGACACCATTCCTTCCACTGACACCAATGATGGGGCATTATTACTCTCATTGATACCAATGATGGGGCACTATTCCTCCCACTGATACCAATGATGGGGCACTATTCCTTCCACTGATACCAATGATGGGGCACTATTCCTCCTACTGATACCAATGATGGGGCACTATTACTCCCACTGACACCAATGATGGGGGATTATTACTCCCACTGATACCAATGAAGGAGCACCTATTACTCCCACTAATACCAATGATGGGGAACTATTCCTCCCACTGATACCAATGATGGGGCACTTATTACTCCCACTAAGACCAATGATGGGGAATTATTCCTCCCACTGACATCAATGACGGGGGATTATTACTCCCACTGATACCAATGACGGGGCCCCTATTACTCCCACTAATACCAATGACGGGGCACCTATTACTTCCACTAATACCAATGATGGAGAACTATTCCTCCCACTGATACCAATGATGGGACACTATTCCTTCCACTGACACCAATGACAGGGGATTATTACTCCCACTGATACCAATGATGGGGCACTATGCCTTCCACTGATACCAATGATTAGGCACTATTCCTCCCACTGATACCAATGATGGGGCACTATTCCTCCCACTGACAACAATAACGGGGGATTATTACTCCCACTGATACCAATGTTGGGGCACTATTACTCCCACTAATACCAATGATGGGGCACTATTCCTTCCACTGATACCAATGATGGGGCACTATTCCTTCCACTGATACCAACGATGGGGCACTATTCCTCCCACTGATACCAATGATGGGGCATTATTACTCCCACTGATACCAATGATGAGGCGCTATTCCTTCCACTGATACCAATGATGGGGCACTATTCATCCCACAGATACCAACGATGGGGCACTATTCCTCCCACTGATACCAATGATGGGGCATTATTACTCCCACTGATACCAATGATGAGGCGCTATTCCTTCCACTGATACCAATGATGGGGCACTATTCCTCCCATTGATACCAACGATGGGGCACTATTCCTCCCACTGATACCAATGATGGGGCATTATTACTCCCACTGATACCAATGATGAGGCGCTATTCCTTCCACTGATACCAATGATGGGGCACTATTCCTCCCACTGATACCAATGTTGGGACACTATTCATCCCACTGACACCGAAGATGGGGCACTCCCCATATGATACACTTTTTTTTATAAGTGATTACATCTCTTATCAGCTGCATACAAACTGGGTGAGGAGAAGCAGCAGCACACTGAGGAGAGGAGGAGAGCATACTGAGCATACAGAGTTCCCAGCACAGCTAGAGAGCTGACCATGATGTGTTCTCCTGCTTAGTGTGGTCAGTTTTAATAGGGAAGCAAGGGGCTGGCAGGAAACAGAGGGATTTCACATAAAGGAAGCAATACAAAGAGAACAGGAGACTTTCTCCTACAAGTACATGGTACAGCAGCCACATATCAGGAATATAAAGTGTTGGGGTAACAAACAGTTTAAAGAATATATTACCCCAACATTTCCTATTCCTGATATGTGCCTGATGTACCATGTACTTGTATGAGAAAATCTCTTGTTTTTGTGTTGCTTCCATCCCTGGTGTTCCTGCCAATCCCTCTACTTTCCCATTTCAAACCAACCACACTAGCCATGAGAGCACAGCGTTGTCAGTTTTCTAGCTATGCTCGGAACTCAGCATGCTCTCCTCCAATAATCGGTTTGCCCTGACATACCCCCCTGCGCAGCCATTCACTGGGAAGACTAGTGTGCTCTTGTGTTTCCTGGCCCAGCTCGCTGAGCTTTTTATGCAGCTGAGAACAGAGAGTATGTGATATATATTAAAAAAAGGTATTTATAATGTTTTTTTATATCTATACAAAAATGTTTTTTTAATTTTTATATTAAAATAAATGGGTTTTACAAGGTGAGGGTTTACAATCACTTTAACCAGTTGCTGACCGCCCGCCGTGGATTGACGGTGGCAACATGGCTCGGTATTGCATATCGACGCCACGTGATGGCAGCTGGGAGATCGCGGAACGTAAGTGCGCGTGCGCCACCTGAGGCACGCTCGCACGCTCACTGTGTAGAGGGGGAACCAGGGAGCGGGTAGGGCGGACTCGATGTCCGATTGCTACCCGCGATCGATCCCTCGCACTGAAAGAACGGGATCCGTATGTGTAAACACACGGATCTCCATTCTGACAGGGGAGAGGAGAGTGATCGCATGTTCCCAGTATATGGGAGCTGTGATCACTCTCCTCCCCCAGTCAGCCCAGCCCCCACACAGTTAGTAACACATCCTAGGGAACACATTTAACCCTTTGATCGCCCCCTAGTGTTAACCCCTTCCCTACCAGTGACATTTACACAGTAATAAGAGCATTTTCATAGCATTGATCGCTGTATAAATGTCAAAGGTCCCAAAAAAGTGTCAAAAGTGTCCGACATGTCTGGTGCAATGTCGCATTCCCGCTAAAAATTGCAGATTGCCGCCATTACTAGTAAAAATAAATAAATAAATAAAAACCCCATAAATGAATTTTCATGGTTTGTAAACGCGGCAACTTTTGCGCAAACCAATCAATATACGCCGATTGCGATTTTTTTTTTTTACCAAAAATATGAGGAAGAATATAAATCGGTCAGAACTGATGAATAAATTTTTTTTTTGGATTTGTATTTTAGCAAAAAGCAAGAAATATTGTGGTCTTTTTGCAAAATTGTTGCTATTTGTTTGTTTATAGCGGTGATCAGAAATGTCGCAGAGGTGATCAAATACCACCAAAAGAAAGCTCTATTTGTGGGGAAAAAAGGACGCAAATTTTGTTTGGGTACAACGCCGCACGACCGCGCAATTGTCAGTTAAAGCGACGCAGTGCCGAATCGCAAAAAGTGCTCTGGTCCTAAAGTGGGAAATCCTTCCGGGAGTGAAGTGGTTAATGTTGAAAAAATATATATTGTATCTGCCTAGAGTTTAGCTTTATCTGCACATCAAAAAAAGACAAAAATTAAATCCGTGAAACAAAAAATAAAATGCAGCTAAAACTTCAAAAGCAACCTCTTTCCTTTTATTCAGAATTCCTTTTGTCCGCTTCTCTCTTTTTCAGCTTTTATTTTCATCGTTTCAGTAACCTCCTTCGTACTTTAAAAACGCCTTTTGCAACTTTCACATCCTTCTGCTTTTCTTGTGCTGTTTTTCTAGCAGCCAACTTCTAATATTTCCAGCGTTCTCTTCTTCCCGGCCTTTGTTCTTTTTTTTTTACCCCCTACTGGATTTTCCCTTATAAAGACACCCCTGCTATTTCTTGGGTTACACCGGTCGCAGACTGCGGCGTTCCCTTTCTGGAACACGCCTGCGCCGGCACACAGTGTGTGCTAATCACTAAATACAGAAAGACCCTGACTATAGAATTGTATTAGACATTCCAGTATATGCAAAGGTAGAGAAAGATTCAGATGAAAAAATGAATAATAAATAAAAAACATGAACAAGGTGATAAATATTCACCAAAGAAAAAAAAATTAAGAAGAGAAGACAGAAAAGCAGAAAAACCGTAGAGGTTCATTTACACTTACTTCAAGTTTAGCATGCATTAAAGCGCCTACCGCTTCACTATGCTTTTTTGATGTGTTTCTGTGATGCTTTGCTGATGCTTTTTTAAGCTTTAATGGAGCTTGGCAAACCCCATTGAACCACAGCTCAATAGTAACCTCGCTCAGCAGATCCCCAGCTCATTAGTACCCCTGTTCAGCAGATCCACAGCTCATTAGTACCCCTGTTCAGCAGATCCGCAGCTCATTAGTACCCCTGTGCAGCAGATCCCCAGCTCATTAGTACCCCTGTTCAGCAGATCCCCAGCTCATTAGGACAACTGTTCAGCAGATCCCCAGCTTATTATTACCTTGTTCAGCAGATCAACATGTACAAGTATATAAGTGGTCCATATAGTGAACTTGGTGTTGAGTTATGTACTTTAAGGTCATCAAAAAGGACAAGGGGGCACTCTTTACGTCTAGAGGAAAAAAGATTTCATCTACAAATACGGAAAGGTTTCTTCACAGTAAGAGCTGTGAAAATGTGGAATAGACTCCCTCCAGAGGTGGTTTTGGCCAGCACGGTTGATTGCTTTAAAAAAGGGCCTGGATTCTTTCCTTAATGTAAATAATATAACTGGGTACTAACATTTTTAGGTAAAGTTGATCCAGGGTGAATCCGATTGCCTCTCGGGGAATCAGGAAGGATTTTTTTCCCCCGTTATAGCAAATTGGATCATGGCTTTGCTGGGGTTTTTTGCCTTACTCTGGATCAACTGTGGGTGAAGGATTGTATATGGGATTATTTGGTTATATATATAAATGTTTTTTTTTTTTGTTGTGTTTTTCTGGTTGAACTAGATGGACTTGTGTCTTTTTTCAACCTGACTAACTATGTAAGATCCCCAGGTCATTAGTACCCCTATTCAGCAGATGCCCAGCTCATTAGTACCCTCGTTCAGCAGATCCTCAGCTCATTAGTACCCCTGTTCAGCAGATTCCTAGCTTATTGTTACCCTCTTTCAGAAGATCCTCAGCTTATTATTACCCTCATTTAGCAGATCCCCAGCTTATTAGTACCCCCTTTGAGCAGATCCCTAGCTTATTAGTATCCTCATTCAGCAGATCCCCAGCTTATTAGTACCCCTGTTCAGCAGATCCCCAACGCATTAGTACCCCTGTTCAGCATATCCCCAGCTTATTAGTACCTTCGTTCAGGTGATCACCAGCTGATTAGTACCCTCGTTCAACAGATCCCCACTTATTAGAACCCCTGCTCAGCCGATCCCCAGCTTATTAGTACCCTCATCCAGCAGATCAGCAGTACCCACAGTAGTATCCACAACTCTGCTGATGGCCCACCCAATAGTACCCCCAGGTTTGCTGATCTCCCTCTCAGTAGTAACACCTAGCTCTATTACTCATGATAAATGCTTGAGGGTCTCTGCTCAGGCTGTCAAGGTCCAATGGGTTGGATGCCACTGACCAGTGAGGGTGCAGGCTGAGGAAAGGTCAGTTTAGGCCCAAAGTATGCTGCAAAAATAGAAAGAGGTAGCCCGGCCATCACACACCTCACTTGGCCTGAGAAGTCAGCAAGTAAAAGCAGCCTCAGCTTGCTTCATCCAGACCACGTCTCCAACATGTTTCGCCCCACTCCCTGGGGCTGTTCCCCCACTAAGTAGTAACCCCCAGCTCTGCTGATCCTCTGGTTTACTGATCCTCCTCTCTCTGGTCCCCACTCACCTCCTGCAGTATTGCTCCCACGCTGCTCACCATGTGTGACATCTGCTAGTTTCTCCTGCTCTGGTCCTCCAGCTGTGCTGATTCTCTGCCTCTTGGTCTCTCTCTCACCTTCCCCTCACTCACCTCCTGGTATAGCGTTTCCATGCCGTCTGTTAGTTGCTCCCTTCCAGTCTGGACACCGCTCACCTTCCCGCTGCTCCACGCTGTACACCAGATGTGACGTCTGCACCAGACACTCCCGGAATATATATACATGAACCGGAAGTGACTTCTGATGACGTCTTTCTGGTTCACTTGTTGGTTTTCCAGTGCATCCTGGGATATCTCATACCCGCAATACCTCCAAAACAAGGCGAAGTCAACGCTGAATAAAAGACCTTCAAAATCTTCAGGTACTGGAACCGAGCGTTGTAATAGACTTCTACGGAGGCTTTGGTGACACTGAAGCACCAAGAAAGCGACATGGGGTGTAATTTTCGAAGCACAGAAAACACAACGTGTAAACAGGACTGTAAGGTAACCGTTTTATTTAGTGGCAGGATTGGCATTTTAAAAAAGCGTGCCCAATGCCACATTTTGAAGCAAGTGTAAATGAGCCCTTAAAGCAGGGGTAGGCAACCTGCAGCCCTCCAACTGTTGCAAAACTACAAGTCCCACCATGCCTCTGGGAGTAATTGTACCCGTCAGCCTTGCAATGCCTCATGGGAAATGTAGTTTTACAACAGCTGGAGGGCCGCAGGTTGCCTACTCCTGCCTTAAAGTTTAAGAATGGACAAATGCGCAGTAAAATAATGTCAGTTCCAATGATGTGTCCCATCTCTGGCTGCTGCAGCATTTGTGACTAATCTTACTTTACTCTGGCAGCCGTCTCCTGGGGGACCCAAACATCCAGCACTTTGTAGTGCAGATATTACAGGAGGTCTCGCACTCCAAAGTTCCTCCATTCAGAAAACGTTTTTTTATTATGTTCAATGGTGATTGGAGGGCATGTTGTACTGTCCATTTGCTCCTCCAATCACTGAGCACCTTGCATTCTTTTCAACTGATGCAAGGTGTTTTTCGATTGGAGGAGGGGACATTGCAATGTTCACTTACCCCTGCTCCAATCACAGAGTGCCTTGCATTCTTTTGAAAGAATGTAAGGCATTCTGTGACTGGGAGAGTTGACATTTATTCATCCCTCCTTAAGGGCACTTTCACACTGGGGCGGGGGGTAGTAGAGATAAAATGCCACAAGTTTCAGCAGCGCTTTTGCGCCGTTATAGCAGCACTATGGCGCCGTTATGCAGGTGGGAGCAGGGCACTTTTAACCCCCCCCACAAGGAGTTAAAAAGGGGTTAAAAGCACCAGCGCGCCTCTGAGGTAGTGTGCAGCCGTTCAGAAGCGCGCCCATTGATTTCAATGGCGGGGGCGGTGGATGAGCGCTCACCACACCGTCCCAAAGATGCTGCTTGCAGGACTTTTCCTATCGTCCTGCAAGTGCACCGCCCCAGTGTGAAAGCACTCCGGCTTTACACCAAAATTAAATATTCCACATTTAAAATTTACCACATTAAAATTACAGTTAAAATCTTCACCTCTATGATCAAATAAAACTCTTAATTAAACTAAGATAGATATAGAAACCCTTATTACAATAGACATTTCAGTCCATTGTCACATCCTAAAATTTCTTTATTTTAAGCATCACTAATGAAGCAATTGATATCTAGTGCTACGTTTAAAGCTTTGGGGGCAAGAGAATCGGTTAAAAAGATCCACTTTGTTTTACGTTGTGACAATTCCCTTATTAATTTGGATCCTCTCCAAGTTGGTTTAACATGGAGTGATACACTGCGGTCTTTGAAACCCACGCGAATGTTCTGTATGTGTTCAGCTATCCTCACTTTAAGAGCTCTCTTAGTTCTAACGATATATATTAGGCCACATGGACATTCGAGTGTGTAGACCACATGGGTCAAATTGCATGTTATGAACTTATTAATGTTAAATGTACGCCCATGGCACAGGATACTTCCCTACATGCTTTGCATCTTCTGTATGCATAGAAGCCATCCTGTTCCCAGAAAGTGAGGGGTCTTTTCGGAGGGTCTAAGACTTTCTTTACTATTCTGTCGCCCACACTAGGGGCCTTTCTATAGATACATTTTGTGGTCCGTGGAAGCACCGGTTGGCGCGTTCTATCCAACTGTAGAACATGCCAATGAGCTTTGAATATGGCCTCAACTTCTCTGAATTGTGAGTGTGGAAGCTGGATATAAACCCCCATTCATGAGCAGTAATATTCCATGAGGTCTTTAGCATAAAAAGACAGATGCTGCGTTGCTAGGCCACGCCCTCTGCTGAAGTCGGAATGATGAAACGCGTCAAGGCGTGACTTAGCGGCATTCTGTTGGAGTGAGTGTCACGGACTGAGTGAAATAGGTACATACTTGGGGAGGCACATCCTAATAATGTATTACATTAGAGATGGTGCTGCTGTAAGACCACCAAACAAAATGACATATTACAGCGTACACATGCAATAATGACATTAAAACCTGCAAGGCTATTTAAAAGGCTATTTAAAAGTCCCTGGACATCTTCAACCAAAATATGGGGAGTTCGTTGCACTATTTGGCCATAGAGTGCTTAGCCCACTCCTACTTCACAGGCCCCCATCTTAGTGGGTCCTACACTAACCATAGAAGGGGAGATTCTGTCTCATAAGCATGGGAGCATACACTCCTCCTAATGGGAGATCTAGAGAACTCTTCCTATGTCTCAGGTGGACACTAATTAGAGGCAATTATGAATAGGTGGGCTTTAGCATAAAAAGACAGACGCTGCATCACTAGGCCACGCCCTCTGTTGAAGTCAGAATGATGAAACGCGTCAGTAGGGTGACCTAGCGGCGTTCTGTTGGAGTGAGTGTCACGGACTGAGTGAAACCCCAGGTACCGGATCCTTGCAGTGGATCCGGGAACGTGCGAACGGCGCATTCCCCGGAACGGTGACAACAAGAGGTCTTTTCTGATCTATGCCTGTATTTATTTTAAGTCTGTAAGTGCAATCACATGGGGGATGGATGTAGTACAATAAAGTCTATTTAAAGGGTATCACACGATGTGAGACTTTTTTCCTCCACACCTGATCACTTTGAGGAAAGTTTGATGCATAGATCCAATCACTGAGCCAAAGGATATTATAAGACAACGCTTTCAAATATTCCATTTCTGGTGAGTGTTTCCCCAAAGGGGACATGTGTTTCACTAGGGGACGAGATCCCGGTGTCGGGGGGCACGTTTTATATTATCTCAGTGAAGATTGCTCTGAACTCAGCAGGACTGATTAACTGTTTTATTAAGGACTGAGCAAGACTGCCTCTGTGAAGTCTACCATGCTGTATGGATGTGGTGATCAGCGCTGCTTGTAAATTCCATTTCTGGACTGGGACACTTTTAGGGAATTTATTTTTCTTAATTCATTACTGAAAGCAGCTGCTATTGTGATAAGTGGTACTTTTCATTTCTGTGCGCCTTGGCGCCTAGGTGTGCTGGCTCTACTGGCTGTGAACGTTTTCCCGGAATAACTACATTTAGTAACAGGAACATTCATTGTTGGAAAATCTTTTCAATGAATGGAAAGCATTTTGAATCTGAAGGAGGGGAGATTGTGACATCCATCCACCCCTCCTCCAATCACAGAGCACGTTGCATTCTTTTCAATGAATGCAAGGCTACTACAGCTGGAAATACAAGTCTTGGTGTTGGATGATCTATGCCAGTGGTCTCCAAATTGCGGCCCAAGGGCCACATGTGGCCCTTTGCCTGCTTTTGTCCGGCCCCTGGGGCACTATTTCATTCACTGACGCCAACAAAGAGGTAAAGTTCCTCCCAATGACACCAATGATGGGGCACTATTCCTCCCAATGACACCAATGATGTGGCATTATTTCTCCCAATGATACCAATGATGGGGCACTATTCCTCCCAATGACCCCAATGATAGGACACTATTCCTTTTACTGACACCAATGATGGGGCACTATTCCTCCCACTGATACCAATGATGGGATACTATTCCTCCCAATGACACCAATGATGGGGCACTATTCCTCCCAATGACACCAATGATGGGGCACTATTCTTTCCACTGATACCAATGATGGGGCACTATTCCTACCAATGACACCAATGATGGGGCACTATTCGTCCCACTGACACCAATGATGGGGCACTATTCCTCCCAATGATACCAATGATGGGGCACAATTCCTCCCAATGACACCAATGATGGGGCACAATTCCTCCCACTGACACCAATGATCGGGCACTATTCCTCCCCCTGATACCAATGATGGGGCACTATTCGTCCCACTGACACCAATGATGGGGCACTATTCCTCCCAATGATACCAATGATGGGGCACAATTCCTCCCAATGACACCAATGATGGGGCACAATTCCTCCAACTGACACCAATGATGGGGCCATGTTTACTCCAACTGATGCTGGGACATTTTCTACTACCGATGGCCACAATGCAGCCCCCATAAAGTCTGAAAAATAATAAACTGGTCCTATGTTTAGAGCAGCCTTTCCCAACATTTTCAACACCGAGGAACCCTTGAGATAGTTCTCTGGTTTTGGGGAACCCCTGCTAAAAATTAAAAATCTACAACCCATGATACATTAGTGTGATGGTCATTGGGAAGAATTACCCACTTACAGATAGCTAAAAAGATCAATGATGTCAGTGGGAATTTATCTGAGAGGTAGAAATTGACCATTGCTCAAGGAACCCCTAGCAACCTCTGGAGGAACCCTAGGGTTCCACAGAACCCTGGTTGAGAAACCCTGGTTTAGAGGGAGGCCTCATTTACACTTTTTGTGCACTCTAAAGAGCGATCTGTGTTTAGATAACTCTTCAGGGAGCATTTTTGAGGGAGGGATGAGGAGACATTGTATCATTTCTCCACTGCCTGTGTTAATCTCATTAATTGCTGGTCTACTGTGCTGCAACCACTTGTGTTGTTCAAGTTTGCGGGGCAGTTGCACTTGAATGGGGTATAATTGCTCCATACGCCCCTGACCGCTGCCCTTAGCTCTACTTCAGATAATAAGACTTGCAATGAAAGGAATCAGAGCACGCACAGTTCTGTGTCATTCAGTGAATTGCAGGCTGGAGCTCGTTAATCAGTACAAAAAGAGAAATGTTTACCTGACAATGTAGTAGGCCAAGCCAAACTCCGGCAAAGACTGCCACGCCTGGATAAACCTCATCTTGGCTTCTATGAGCGGCATCTGGGAAATATTCTGCTGTGCCTCCAGAATACGAGATACTAACTATGGAACAGAAACAATAAGACCGCAATAAAATATAAAAAAAAAAACAAATTACAGCTGAAAAATCTCCATTTAAATATATTCCTCAATAGCTAAAAATCCACTTTTTGTGCACCAAATGCCTTTGCCAACCCAGAAATGAATTTGTAAAAGGCGCAGTGACATCATCGCTATGCTATACATAGTTTGTGCAGAGAGCAGAACAGTGGGAGGGGCCCAGCAGGCTCCACCCACCAAAAGCTGCCAGCAAAAAACTACAGGAGGGGGTGGAGACAAGACCAGTGCTCCCTGCACAAAGAGAGAGAGCAGCAGTGAGCGGTCTTTATTACAGACTGGATGACTACACAGATCTGGAAGAAATACACAAAGCTCACCCAGATCCAAGAATACACACGATGAATGTATTTAGACAATACTTGCTTAATCCAGAGTTATTATTATACAGGATTTATATAGCGCCAACAGTTTGCGCAGCACTTTACAATATGAGGGCAGACAGTACAATTACAATACAATTCAATACAGGAGGAATCAGAGGGCCCTGCTCGTTAGAGCTTACAATCTAGGAGGGAGGGTCCAGTGAAACAAAAGGTAATAGCTGCGGGGGATGAACTGATGAAGAAAATGATAATGTAGTTGTTAGGTATGGATAGAATAAGCTTCTCTGAAGAGGAGGGTTTTCAGGGACCGTCTAAAAGCTAATAGAGTAGGAGATAGTCAGACAGGTTGGGGTAAGGAGTTCCATAGGATTGGAGAGGCTCTGGAAAAGTCCTGGAGGCGAGCAAAGGTGGAGGTGATGAGGGAGGTAGAGAGCAGGAGGTCTTGAGAGGAACGAAGAGAATGATTAGGTTGGTATTTCGAGACTAGGCTGGTGATGTAGCTGGGGGCTAAATTGTGGATGGCTTTGTAAGTTGTTGCATTTTGAATTTAATTCATTGGGTGAGCGGGAGCCAGTGGAGGGCTTGACAGAGAGGAGTAGCAGACACAGAGCGACTGGTAAGATGGATGAGTCTGGCAGCAGCATTCATGATGGATAGGAGGGGGGTAGCCTGTGTAGAGGTAAGCCAATGAGAAGGGAGATGCGGTAGTCGAGGCGAGAGCTGACCAGGGAGTGAATTAAGAGCTTTGTTGTGTCATTGGTTAGAAAGGGGCGTATTTTGGAGATGTTGCGGAGGTTGAGGAAGCAGGATTTGGACAGTGATTGGACGTGGGGCTTAAAGGAGAGTTTAGAGTCCAGGACTATGCCTAGGACTTTGGCATGCAGTGATGGGCTGATAGTTGTGCCATCGATTATGACAGAGAGATCGGGGGAAGGGGCACGTGGTGGAGGAAAAATGATAAGTTGGGTTTTGGATAGATTGAGTTTGAGGAAGTGGTGTGACATCCAGACTGATATATCTGTTAGTAAATTAGTGAGGAGACTGAGGGAGTGAGCTGAGGGGTAGAGAGATAGATTTGGGTGTCATCAGCATACAGATGGTATTGGAAGCCATGGGAAGCTATCAGCTGACCCAGGGAGGAGGTATAGATTGAAAATAGGAGCGGCCCAAGAACAGAACTTTGGGGGACCCCAACAGAAAAAGGAAGAGGAGAGGAGGAAGTAGAGTTGTAAGTAACGCTAAAGGTGCGATTGGATAAGTAGGAAGTGAACCATCGAAGAGTACAGTCATGGAGATCAAAGGCATGGAGTTTTTGGAGGAGGAGGGGGTAGTCAACCTTATCAAAGGCAGCAGAAAGGTCCAAGAGTTGGAGGACAGAATAGTGTCCATTGGTTTTGGCTGTTAGTAGATCGCTTGTTAGTTTTAGAAAAGCAGTTTCTGGGGAGTGTTGAGGACGAAATCCAAACTGAAGGGGATCAAGAAGGCTATTCTCGGCAAGGTGGTTGCCCAGTCGGTTGTAGACCAGACATTCAAGGAGTTTGGATAAAAAGGGGAACAAGGAGATGGGGCGTAGGTTGTTAAGATTGGTTGGGTCCAGTGAAGGCTTTTTAAGTATGGGGCTAACTAATGCATGTTTTAGAGAGTTGGGGAAGATGCCAGAAGAGAGGAAGAGATTGAAGATGTGGGTTAAAGTGTGTAGAATCGAGTCAGAGGGTGAACGTAGTATTTGCGAGGGAACAGGATCCAGGGGGCAGGTGGTTAGTTTGACGTTAGCAAGTAGTTTAGCAACCTCATCTAAAGCGGTGTGGTTGAATGAGGGAAGTAGTGATTGTACCCGTGGGCATGAAGTGTAAAGCATGGAGGGTATCTGAACAGAAGAGATCTCCTCGCGAATTGTTTCAATCTTCTGTTTGAAGTGAGTTCAGCTTTAAATAGTGCATTGCACACATTCAGGGCTTTTTTCAGCAGGAACACAGTTCCAGCACCTCCAGAACTGAATGTATGTAATGGCAAGGGGTGCTGGGGTGTTCTAAAGTGTCTAGTGATGTTGGTTGCTGGGGGATCTATTATTGCTGCAAGGGATCGGTTTTTGCAGAGGAAGGGGGTCTATCGTTGCTGCGGAGGTCTTCTGTTGCTCATAGGAGATCTATTGTTGCTGGAGTGGTCCTTATGTTGCTGGGGGGGGGGGGGGGGTCAGTTGTTG
>BLSH010304677.1:662823-680867 GCA_018402905.1 Glandirana rugosa | reverse complement strand
GCAGAGCTTCTGCTCATTTACTAAGCTCTGGAGCAACTGCACTTGCAGAGTGCACAGTCTATTTGCCTTTAGTAAATCCACTCCATAGGCTAAAGCTAACAAAGGGGAGAGTTCATAGGCAGTAAAAGAAAACGCCAGACGCCCCTAAAAGCAGCTGCAAAAACGTCCTGTGTGGATGAGCCCTTATATGCAGTGTCACAGGACGAATAGCTCTGCAAATGCCTTATAAATACAAGACATAGGGGTTGATGTACTAAAGACAAAATAGACTGTGCACTCTGTAAAGTGCAGTTGCTCCAGAGCTTAGTAAATGTGATAAAAGTTTCACGTTGCAAGAAGTACCCAGTACATGTTTGGATGATGGAAGTCAGCATTGCTTCTGTTCATTTACTAAGCTCTGGAGCAACTACACTATGCAAACTCCTCCTTAACAACCAGCTATTCTTCACACAGAATTTGAATCAGTCGATCATTTTTTGACCGATCCAAATTCGAATCATTCCGAAAAATTTGGAATTCAACGAAGGGCGGCACAGTGGTGTAGTGGATAGCACTTTCGCCTGGCAGCAAAAGGATCGCTGGTTCGAATCCCAACCACGACCCTACCTGCCTGGAGTTTGCATGTTCTCCCTGTGCCTGCATGGGTTTCCTCCGAGGACTCCGGTTTCCTCCCACACTCCAAAGACATGCTGGTAGGTAAATTAGATCCTATATAAATTGGCCCTAGTGTATGAATGTGAGTTAGGGACCTTAGATTGTAAGTTCCTTGAGGGCAGGGACTGATGTGAATGTACAATGTATATGTAAAGTGCTGTGTAAATTGACAGTGCTATATAAGTACCTGAAATAAATAAATAATAAATTACTATTTCATTCAGAGATTCGGATGTGTTTAAAATTTACATTCGAACCAAAACAAATTGCACATGTCTAGCCAAGAATGCATACTGAGCTGAGCATGTGCAGCTCAGTGTGCATTCAGTACTTGATGGCAAGCAGGCAGGTAAGTGTTTCTTCTGCAATAATAAAAAAGAAAACTGCTCACAATTACATTAGTCAAGTTTTGTTCCACGTTGAGTGTTGTTGAACATTACGCTAGAGAGAAGATGTCTTAGTGACTCACATGATGACATCATTGTCTGTGACTGTAAATGTGACATCACAGTGCTTGGACCGGTGTCAGTGGAGGGGCTCCTAAAGGAAGGGTTTGGTACTGAATGCAGCTAGAGAAGGGTCATCACATACCTGCTTGGCTTTGTACTTCTTTACGTATTTTGGTGACACATAACACTCCGGTTTAATGTCCACGTTTTCTAAGTCGGAAGGTACTTGCGCTGTCGTGTTTATGTCTTTCATCTTCAGAAATGAGAGGATGTTCTGGACTTCCGATCGGTAGGTGCTGTCCGCCATCGTCTTCCCTTTTGCAGCAAGTATGCACGCTGCCATCCACTTGGCATATTGGCTTTCCTGGAGGAAACAGGGAATGGTTGGTTATGACGTGGCTTGGTAGAAGTCCACGCTGAGGTTGCCACTCTATTCCCCTCTCTAGGACATTTCAGATGTGCGACTTCCAGGGGCTACCCCTTTCTTTCTTGAACCTTTGCAGGAGCCAGGATGGGCTCCATCCCGTTAGCACTCTAACAGCAGCGGCGGATGCACCGTTCACATACCCCCTCTCTACCGAGCCTGAGCGGCACACATTCTTCCCAGGTCACAATGGCTGGTTATGGCGTGTTAAAGCTAAAAATATCTCTTGGCACCAACATGGCAGCATACTACCACATGTATGCTGCCATACTTTGGTGACGGGAAAAGGAAAATTGTGGTATTTGATACAATTTTCCATTTTCCTAGTGCCAACATGGCAGCAGAGATGTGGTAGTATGCTGCCACCATGGATTGGTGCCAGGAAAGGAAAATTGTGTAAGTATATGATACAATTTCCATTTTCCTGGAGCCAAAATGGCAGCATACATGTGGTAGTATGCTGCCATTGATTGGGGCCAGGAAAGGAAAATTACGTAAGTGTTTGATACAATTTTCCATTTTTTGCCATCCCTACCTCCCACCCCCTCTAACCAATCCTATTCACAGAAGTCCACCGCTGCTTAGATTTCTTTCTTATCAGTGAAAAGCTCACCAGCATTCTCCTGGACACACATACAGTGCCCTGAAAAAGTATTCATACCCCTTGAAATTTCCCACATTTTGTCATGTTACAACCATAACCGTAAATGTATTTTATTGGGATTTTATGTGATAGATCGACACAAAGTGGCACATAAATGTGAAGTGGAAGGGAAATGATAAATGGTTTTCAATTTTTTTTACAAATAAATATCTGAAAAGTGTGGCGTGCATTTGTATTCGGCCCCCTTTACTCTGATACCCCTAACTAAAATCTCCTGGAACCAATTGCCTTCAGAAGTCACCTAATTAGTAAATAGAGTCTACCTGTGTGTAATTTTAATCTCAGTATAAATACAGTTTTTTTTGTGAGGCCCTCTGAGGTTCATTAGAGATCCTTAGTGAACAAACAGCATCATGAAGGCCAAGGAACACACCAGACAGGTCAGGGATAAAGTTGTGGAGAAGTTTAAAGCAGGGTTAGGTTATAAAAAAATATCCCAAGCTTTGAACATCTCACTGGGCATTGTTCAACCCATCATCCGAAAATGGAAAGAGTATGGCACAACCGCAAACCTACCAAGACATGGCCGTCCACCTAAACTGACCGGCCGGGCAAGGAGAGCATTAATCAGAGGAGCAGCCAAGAGGCCCATGGTAACTCTGGAGGAGCTGCAGAGATCCACAACTCAGGGGGGAGAATCTGTCCACAGGACAACTATTAGTCGTGCTCTCCACAAATCTGCCCTTTATGGAAGAGTGGCAAGAAGAAAGCCATTGTGTAAAGAAAGCCATAAGAAGTCCCATTTGCAGTTTGTGAGAAGCCATGTGAGGGACACAGCAAACATGTGGAAGAAGGTGCTCTGCTCAGAAGAGACCAAAATGTACCCTTTTGGCCTAAAAGCAAAACGCTATGTGTGGCGAAAAGCTAACGCTGCACATCACCCTGAACACACCATCCCCACTGTGAAACATGGTGGTGGCAGCATCATGTTGTGGGGATGCTTTTCCTCAGCAGGGACAGGGAAGCTGGTCAGATTTGATGGGAAGATGGATGGAGCCAAATACAGGGCAATCTTAGAAGAAAAGTCTGCAAAAGACTTGAGACTGGGGCGGAGGTTCACCTTCCAGCGGGACAACGACCCTAAACATGCAGCCAGAGCTACAATGGAAGGGTTTAGATCAAAGCATATTCATGTGTTAGAATGGCCCCGTCAAAGTCCAGACCTAAATCCAATTGAGAATCTGTGACTTGAAAATTGCTGTTCACAGAAAACCATTTATCATTTTCCTTCCACTTCACAATTATGAGACACTTTGTATTGGTCTATCACATAAAATCCCAATAAAATACATTTTCGTTTTTGGTTGTAACATGACAAAATGTGGAACATTTCAAGGGGTTTGAATACTTTTTAATGAACTGTAAGAAATTTTTAAAAATATGGACCCCGTGGATTCAATATGCCCATACTTTTGCCAATTATGTTCTGTTATAGACACTAAGGTCCTAAGATCCCAGTCTGGTTGTCCCTGGCGTAATTTTTCCCTTTCTTTTCTTCTTCCACGTTTTTTCTTTTCTACTCTCCTTGGCTCTCCCCCTGTGGAGGTCCTTGTTTACATATTCCTTCTCTGACCGCATGGCGGACCCAACATCCGCACCGAACGCCAAGTGTCCTCTAACATGCTATTGGTGATCAGCTCATGCTAGGTATACATTGCTACAACAAATGTAATATTAGCATGTTATCTGGTATACTTATTGTTCTATATCTCAGTTACTCCCATTCCTTTGAAGTTTGATGGATACTGTTTTGGAATTTGCTGATACATTGGTCTCATACATGTATCTGTGCATCTGTATGAGATTACATTCTGTATCCAAAAACCTAAATAAAAATGTATTGAAAGCCAACATCAGTACCTGACCTCACAAACGTTATTTTGGCTGAATGGACAGAAATTTCCAAAGATACACTCCAAAATCTTGCAGAAAGCCTTCACAGAAAAGTGGAGACTGTTATCGTTGCAAAGAAGGCCAACTCCAAATGAATGCCTATGGTTTTGGAATGGGATGTCCACCAAGCCCATATAGATGTGATGGTCCGGTGGTCTCAAACTTTTGACAGTACAGCATATATTTCAGGCTAGGTTCACATTAATGTGCGTCAGGAACGCACGTGAAATCGCACGCTTTCCCAACACGTAGAGAAACGTGATGCTCTTAGCAAACCTATGGGGGTGCCATTGGTTCAGCTGTTGACAATTGTTTTCTGTGTGTCCTAGCAGTGACTGGCATTTTATGGTGTGGAAAAAACGCCGGTCACCGCAATGATGTGGATTGGCCCTAAGTGGGAAGATAAAAGAGAAATTTTATACTTACATTGTCACATCTTAAATATATTTCATTCATTCCTTCTGCAAATGGTATGAGCAACTTTATGCCGAACCTTCTCTGCGATACATTGACGTCCGGAACAACTTCACAACCTAAAAAACAAATAAACTAACATGTATCTATTGAAAGGAGGATGAACTTTAGCTTCCACAGGAGTCTTATTACCCAAATATTGTTCAAATGTTTAAAATGTAATATGTCAGGGGTGTCAAACTCAATTTAATATAAATTTATTCAGGCCTTTTTTTTCTCAGAGACTAGGTACAGCAACTCAACCACTACCCCCCCCCCCCCCCACCAAACCACATCGAACAGTAGATGTGACCAAATAGCCCCAGAGGATCTTAAAGGGGCAATAAATACCAGGAGTGCGTTATGTGTGGAGTTGAGGGATGCACTATGTACGGGGTGCAAAGTTCAGGGGTGTGCTATGTGCAGAGTTCAGAAGTGCCCTATGCACAAAGTGCAGAGTTCAGAGGTGCGCTATGCACAGAGTGCAGGGTTCAGGGCTGCCCGATGCACAGAGTGCAGAGTTCAGAGGTGCGCTATGCACAGAGTGCAGAGTTTCGGGGTGCCCGATGCAGAGTACAGAGTTCAGGGGTGCTCGTTGCACAGCCAAGCCCGACTCTATTACCTACCGGCAGTGTATAGGTGGCTCCGCCTCCCTCTCTCACTTGCAGGGAGATCAATGGTCAGCATCTGTGCACCCAGGCATAGATGGGGATCACAGCGCAGCTTACCACGTATCTGTGAGAGCCACCAAAAGGAAAGCTGTCTTTGTGAACACAGAAGGCTTTTATGTTTACAAGTGACAGTGGTGAGCGGAGAGCGAGAGCGAGATTCATTATTTGCTTACTTGTTCCAGGTCAGTAGCTCAACAATAACAATTAGGATGGGCTCCCACCAACATGTGGGATTATGCGAGTAAAAATTTCCTTCTTGTCGCATCTGAAAAGCATTTCCCTGGGTTTCAGACGTAAAAATTGTATTCTAAATTGAATGCTTGTACATATATGATAGGCTTTACCTTGGAAAATGTGAAGCATGCCAGTTATATACACAAGAACATAAAATGATGAGTCCTCGGTATAAACACTTTCCTTTCACACACCTCCAACAAGGACACAACATTCCTTAAGTAATCTCCCAAAGTGGTGACTACGCAGTCCTCCACCGTCCATGATGTGTCTACACCAATCAGCTGAAAGCTCCATCCATAGGCGTGCGCACATAGGGTGGCAGGTGTGCCTGGGCACACCCTAATCACCCTGTACTGTGCAGATTACCCCTGCTGCCTGGCTGCAGAGAAAGGGATGGCCCAGTCTCTGAAGGGAGGGGGTCATGCTCTGCTTCAGTATTTCACAGTACATGTTGGCATTCATGGTTCCCTCAATGAACTGTAGCTCCCCAGTGCCGGCAGCACTCATGCAGCCCCAGACCATGACACTCCCACCACCATGCTTGACTGTAGGCAAGATACACTTGTCTTTGTACTCCTCACCTGGCTGCCGCCACACACGCTTGACACCATCTGAACCAAATACATTTATCTTGGTCTCACCAGACCACAGGACATGGTTCAAATAATCCATATCCTTAGTCTGCTTGTCTTCAGCAAACTGTTTGCGGGCTTTCTTGTGCATCATCATTAGGCTTCCTTCTGGGACGACAGCCATGCAGACTAATTTGATGCAGTGTGCAGCATATGGTCTGAGCACTGACAGGCCGACCCCCCACCGCTTCAACCTCTGCAGCAATGCTGGCAGCACTCATACGTCTATTTCCCAAAGACAACCTCTGGATATGACGCTGAGCACGTGCACTCAACTTCGTTGGTTGACCATGGTGAGGCGCTGTTCTGAGTGGAACCTGTCCTGTTAAACCGCTGTATGGTCTTGGCCACCATGCTGCAGTTCAGTTTCAGGGTCTTGGCAATCTTCTTATAACGTAGGCCATCTTTATGTAGAGCAAAAAATATTTTTTTCAGATCCTCACAGAGTTCTTTGTCATGAGGTGCCATGTTGAACTTCCAGTGACCAGTATGAGAGAGTAAGAGCGATAACACCAAATTTAACACACCTGTTTCCCATTCACACCTGAGACCTTGTAACACTAGCAAGTCACATGAGACCGGGGAGGGAAAATGGCTAATTGGGCCCAATTTGGAAATTTTCACTTAGGGGGGTACTCACTTTTGTTGCCAGCGGTTTAGACATTAATGGCTGTGTGTTGAGTTATTTTAAGGGGGCAGCAAATTTACACTGTTATACAAGCTGTACACTCACTACTTTACATTGTAGCAAAGTGTCATTTCTTCAGTGTTGTCACATGAAAAGATAGAATAAAATATTTACAAAAATGTGAGGGGTGTACTCACTTTTGTGAGATACTGTATATCAGAGCCCCCCTTACATCAGGGTCCTAATAAGAGTTGCCTTCTACACCAGCCTCTCCGTTAGAGTCCCCCCTACATCATGGTCCCCATCACAGTCCCCTCCTAAATTAGTGTCCCCATGTAACTTGTACTGGATACTGCCGGGGGGGGGGGAAGTGGAGAGCAGCTAATCGGAATCTTTATTCTGTGCACTAAGTCTGGGGATCTGCCCCTGACCCTAGCTGCAGGCCAGATAAAATCTCATAGCGGGCCAGATGTGGCACATGGGCCACAGTTTGGAGTCCCCTGTTCTAGGTCATGAATGCCCCACGGGTAACCTTCACTTGGGGTGAGGGATTCTGGGCATCCCTCGTCATCTCTTGTTTTTTGCACCCTCCTCCTACACCAGACCATTTAGGGGTGGATATACACTGCTTTGCCCAGCTTGCACACTACTACAGAAATTAACTCAATAGTTGGATTTTGTAATTATTAAATGATCAAGTTATAATATCTCTGACACAACGGTGCAAAATGTTTAAAGCGGCATTAAATCCAAAACCAAAAATGTAATATATTGCAGCTTACCAATAAGTAGATATAATGGCTGCATTTGTTTTGTTTCTTTTTAGTTTTTTTCCCTCTGTGTTCACCTGGTGATCTGACCAGTAACACACTTATTGTGTTCTGTAAAAAGCGGCCATGTCGAGTGAACAACCCCCTGTGATCAGTGTGCAGAAGGGAAACCACTCAACAAAGAACCCCAGCAGGACGACCTATTAAAAATAGTGGTTATCAATGTAGTAGCACCAACTGCTACAGAGATTACCAGCTTCCTCAGTGGCCCCTCAGGTATGAGATATACACTATATTGTAAAAGTATTGGGACGCCTGCCTTTACACACACATGAACTTTAATGGCATCCCAGTCTTAGTCCATAGGGTTCATTATTGAGTTGGCCCACCCTTTAGGTTTAGGATGTTTGTCTATGGGAGCATTTGGCCATTCTTCCAGAAAGGCATTTGTGAGGTCAGGCACTGATGTTGGACGAGAAGGCCTGGCTTGCAGTCTCCACTCAAATTCATCCCACAGGTGTTCTATCGGGTTGAGGTCAGGACTCTGTGCACCCTAAACTTGCTTATCCATGTCTTTATGGACCTAAGACTAGCTCTAAGACTGGGATTCTGATAAGTTTATGTGCGTGTAAAGACAGGTGTCCCAATACTTTTGACAATATAGTGTACATACTTAACCACTTCAGCCCCATAGGGATTTCCCACATTAGGACCAGAGCACTTTTTGTGATTTGGCACTGCCTCACTTTAACTGACAATTGCACGGTTGTGTAACGATGTACCCAAATGCAATTGGCATTTATCCCACAAATAGAGCTTTCTTTTGGTTGTATGTGACCACCTCTGCGTCACTTATGATCACCGCTATAAACAAAAGAAGAGCAACAATTTTGCAAAAAAAAACAATATTTCTTACTTTTTGCTAAAATACATATCCAAAAAAAAAAAATATAAAAAAACAAATGTATTCATCAGTTTTGGCCGATATATATTCTTCTACATATTTGTGGTAATACAAAATTGCAATCAGCGTTTATTGATTGGTTTGCGCAAAAGTTGCCGCGCTTACAAACCATGGCAATTCATTTATGCCGTTTTTACTATATTTTCTTTTTACTGGTAATGGCGGCGATCTGCAATTTTTATCAGGACTGTGGTATTGCGGCGGACATGTCGGACATTTTTGACACTTTTTGTGTGGGGGCTGGGCTGGCAGGGGTATAACAGATCTAACTGATCCTGGTGACAGGGATCAGTAGATCAGTGTTACAGTATGTCCCCTGTCAGAGCAGGGAACTGCCGTGTTTACATTGGCGGCTCCCCACTTTCCTTCTGTTGTAAGCGATCGCGGGTCACCGACAGACATCGAGTCCACGCGACCCACGGCCACACTCCTGGAGCTTGCGGCGGGCATGAGAACGTACCGGCGGCGGTGCGCTCTCGCCCCCTAGCCACGCGCTTATAGACGGTGATCCGCGTTATGCTGCCACATTGCAGCAGTAAAAATATGCGCCGCCGCCCGGAAGTGGTTAAAGTGTTCCAAGCTAAACCAATGTTAAGTATATGGATTTTAGTAAGCTGGTAATATTGGTTAAAACAGTGTCTTGTTTACCAGGTCCCATATCTGAGGTCAAGTCATCATGTCCTCCCAAAATGACCTAAAAGGGATGGCAGAGATGTTTGTGTAATGTGTCAGGACCCATGTGATGGAACATTCAGCTGATTGGTGAAGACACATCATGGACGGCGGAGGACTGCTTAGTCATCACTTTGGGAGATTATTTAAGGAATGTTGTGCCCTTGTGGGAGGTGTGTGAAAGGACAAAGTGTTTATACTGAGGACTCATCATTTTATGTTCTTGTGTATATAACAGGAATGCTTCACATTTTCCAAGGTAAAGCCTATCATATATACAAACATTTACCTTTCAATTATACAACTATTAAGTGAAAAACCCAGGGCAGAGCTTCCAGGTGCAACAAGCAAGACTTTTTACCAACATAATGCATGGTGTTGGTGGGAGCCAGTCCCAATTGTTATTGTTGAGTTACTGACCTGGAACAAGTACGCAGATAATGAATTCTGAATTTCCTTCAACCTTTCTGATCTGCATACATGTTCCAGACCAGTGGCTCACAGATAATGACAACCATTAGGTCAGCTTAACAACCAGGAAATTCTCAGATGATAAACCCATTGGCAGCCCATAATATTTTAAGAAGAAATACCCAATACTCTCAGCACAGGTTTTCTTTTTTAGCTATATGTAGTCGAAGCTTTAAAGCCAATGAACCCTTTTTCTGTTAAAGTGTATCTAAACTCAACACAAGGACGCAGGACACCTAATATAAACTCCTAACTCATTGGTACCAGGTTCCAACTTGGATGGCCAACATCTACCTTTCCAGGCAAAAGGGGACCCTCAAAATGTTTGGTGGAGCTGCACTAGAATGCTGCCTTTCTGGCAGGACATCAAACCACAGATCATGAAAATCTTAGTTATAGATCCTCCAAACTTTCTAATCAAAGGGCCAGGTTACTGTCCTTTAGATTGGTAGGAATAGTGCCATTTCATTGGTGTCAGTGGATGAAATAGTGCCTTAAGTGCCAGATAAAAGCAAGCAAAGGGCCGCAACTGGCCCTCGGGCCACAGTTTGGAGACCACTGCTCTAGAGCAGCTTTTCTGAAACTTTCAAAACAGAGGAACCCTTGAAATAACTTTTGGGTCCCAGAGAACCCCTGCTAAAAATTACTATATCTACAGCTCATGATACATGAGTCTGATGGTCAATGGTAAGAATGCTCCTTACACTTATGGTCAATGAGAAGAATTACCCCCTTACAGATACTGTAGCTAAAAATGGTGTCAATGAGAACTTATTAGAGGGGCAGAAATTGCTCATTGCTCAAGGAACCCTAAGGTTCCATGGAACCCTGGTTGAGAAACCCTGCTCTAGAGGCTCCGATGCCTTTTCTATTTTATATGTCCCCATAATTCCCACCAAGCATTATAGAAAGAACGCTCTGCCGCACCTCATAAATGAAGCCAATCGTTTGGTTTCTTTATTTTGGAAATAATCAAAGATTCCTACTAGAAAACGATTGGATCAAAAAAGTGGCTGAAATTTTGAAGCCTGAGTGATGGATTGTCACTTGTATAGATCAATATGACAAATATTTTGGTACCTGAGCTACCTGACTCCACTATAATTCCTCCATTCGATGCGTCCAAGGTTGACCACACGGTTCCCCCATTTACTGAATAATGGGTTTAAACTACCCGGGTAGCGTGTGCCACTAAACTGATTAGTACAGGTAACTTGCTAATGCCATAGAGGGAGCTATAGGCTCTGAATAGACATGGAATAGTCTCTTTGTTGAAGCCAGTCTCGGAACAGATCTAAGCCCTATGGCTATTGTTATTGGTATTGACATTATGGTTGACTGTATCATTGCTTTTTGTTATCCATCTTACAGGAACACATTATGTGAGGTATCCTATGACCTTCGCACTATAGAATACAAGGAATCAATGGCAATACTATACCTAAATCGAGTCGTGTATGGCCAGTCTTATAATGTCTGAAGGCGTTCTACTTAGCTTCTTACCTCTGAGATTTAACTTTTCAATTGGTTCTCCATGGCCAGCCTCTTTATTTTTAAAATAGGATATTGAGGTATCTTTAAAGACAAACCAATATTGCTTGTAAGCTTTCAAAGTTAACTTTTTGGCTCTGAAAGACAAACAGAAATGTGTTATTAGTCACAATATTTCTCATCCCAGTGTGGAGACAAATATGTGGCCGAACACCACCCAGTGTGAGAACAGTGCAAGGTACAATGGGCACCCTAATGTATGTATGCAACTTGCTAAAGCTGAACTCCAGGTATTATTTGTATTGCTTACCTATGTTGGTCCAATTTGGAACAATGTAAGTATATACACAATATTGTCAAAAGTATTGGGACACCTGCCTTTACATGCACATTAAATTTAATGGCATCCTAGCCTTAGTCCGTAGGGTTCAATATTGAGTTGGCCCACCCTTTGCAGCTATAACAGCTTCAACTCTTCTGGGAAGGCTGTCCACAAGGTTTAGGAGTGTCTATGGGAATGTTAGACCATTCTTCCAGAAGTGCATTTGTGAAGTCAGGTATTCCCATTGACACACTCCTAAACCTTTTGGACAGCCTTCCCAGAAGAGTTGAAGCTGTTATAGCTGCAAAGGGTGGGCCAACTCAATATTGAACCCTACGGACTACGACCATTAAAGTTCATGTGTGTGTAAAGGCAGGCGTCCAAATACATTTGACAATATCGAGCATGTGAACGGAGCGTATAGCTGAACTCCAGCTCACTCCTATTTGTACTGCTTACTTACATTGGTTCAGCTTGGAACAATGTAAACATGACATGAAAGTATGTATATATCATATCTGATGGGCTGTTGGGGAATCTGGTAATCATTGTAGTAGGTCAGCCTTTCTCAACCTTTTCAACACAGAGGAACCCTTGAAACAATTCTCCGGTCTCGGGGAATCCCTGCTAAAAATTAAAGATCTACAACTCATGATAAATGGTATGATGGTCAATGGGAAGAATGCTCCTTACACTTGTGGTCATTGAGAAGAATTACCCTCTTACAGATAGCTAAAAAGATCAATGATGTCATTGGGAATTTATCTGAGAGGTAGAAATTGACCATTGCTCAAGGAACCCCTAGCAACCTCTGGAGGAACCCTAGGGTTCCACGGAACCCTGGTTGAGAAACCCTGTAGTAGGTGGTGCTACTACAGTGATAGTCTTGTTCTTCTGGGTCTTGTTGGGGTTCTGTGCCTTGTGGTTTCCCCTCTGCTCCATAATTAAAGCCGTACTCCTGGAATTATTTGTATTGCATGCTTACATTGGTCCAGCTTGGTCCAGCTGTTGATAGGTATATCTCGTATCTGAAAGGCCACTGGAGAAGCAAGAAATCACTGTAGTGGTCGGCTCTATTACAGCAATAACCATGATCTTTGGGTCCTACTGGGGTTTTTGTTGAGCTGTATCCCCTCTGCAGACTTGACCACAAGGGGTTGCTCGCTTGGCACTGCTGTCATTCAATGAACACAAGGCATTCTCTGCTTGGACAAGGAGGAGATTGGGATGTCACTGCCCCCCCTCCCCACCTCATCCAATCACAGAATGTCTTGTATTCATTGAATGGTGTATTTATTGTATAGCAGCATTGCCAAGCGAGCAACCTATTGTGGTCAAGTCTGCACTATTACAGCGATAGCCATGATCTTCGTCCTGCTGCGGTTCTTGACCGAGCTGTATCCCCCCCTGCTGTCATTCAATGAATACAAGGCATTCTCTGAGTGGACGAGGTGGAGAGGAGGGACATTGCCATCACAATCTCACCCTCGCCCAATCAGAGAATGCTTTGTATTCATTAAAAACAAATAAAAGACATTCTAAGAATGACTGCATTGCTGAGCGAGCAAACCTTTGTGGTTAGTGTGCAGAGGGGAAGCCACCGGCATGGGATCCAAAAGATCACAGCCATGACTGTAGTAGCGCTGACTACTACAGTGACCATCAGCTTCCCCATCAGCCTCTTCAGGTGTGAGATATGCATACTTATATTGTGACAAGCTGGACCTGGAGTTCAGCTTCAAGATTTTCCTCTAAAAACTTAGCTTTTTTTAGTCTCATGGCCTTCACAATTAAAGAGGATCTTCAGCCCCCCCCCCCCACAAAAAAAAATTAAAGTCAGCAGCTACAAATACTGAGCTGTCCTCTCATGGGCTGGTTCTTCGACTGTCTTTGGGTCCCCGGCGCCGCCATGTCTAGTGTGGGAAGCTAGCTGTGACACCCTGCGGCTTCACACTCTGCCTACGCGAGTCATGCTGCACTTTATAAACGGTCCTGCAGCCTCCTGGGATCTGTGACGTGTCCCAAAAAAGCTGAGGGCAAGGGGGTGGGGGGGGGGGCGTCAAATTTCTGCTCAGATCACCTAGGTCAGGGTTCTCAGAACTTTCTATACAAAGGGCCAGTTTACTGCCCTCTAGACTTTTAGGGAGCCGGACTGTGGCCATTGGGAGAAGAAGTTATTCTGGCGTCAGTGGGAGTAAACAATACATCTTTGGTATCAGGGGGAGGAATAATGCACTATTGCTGGTGTCAGTGGGAGAAATAGTGTCCAATTGTTGGTGTCAGTGGGAGGAATAGGGCCCCATTGTTGGTGTCAGTGGGAATAAGAGTGACCCATCATTGGTGTCAGTGGGAGGAATAGGGTCCCATTGTTGGTGTCAGTGGGAGGAATAGTGCCCCATCATTGGCATCAATAGAAGGAATAGTGCCCCATTGTTGGTGTCAGTGGGAGGAATAGTGCCTTATTGTTGGTGTCATTGAAAATAATAGTGCCCCATTGTTGGTGTCAGTGGGGGGAATAGTGCCCCATCGTTGGCATCAATAGAAGGAATAGTGTCCCATTGTTGGTATCAGTTTAAGGAATAGTGCCCCATCATTGGTGTCAGTGGGAGAAATAGTGCCTCATCATTGGCATCAATGGAAGGAATAGGGCCGCAGTGTTGGTGTCAAAGGGAGAACTGGTACCTCATTGTTGATGTCAGTGGGAGGAATAGTTCCCCAAGGGCACAATAAAGGCAAGCAAAGGGCCGCATCCACCCCCTGGGCTGCAGTTTGGAGACCCCTAGCCTAGGTGATCTGAGTGGGAGCAGGTACCTGCCAAACTAGGTACCTGCCCCCTCCCAAAAAAAGTGCCCAAAAGTTAAAGGGGGGAAGAAGGAGGCACAAAAGCAGAACTTCTCCTTTTGGGTGAAGTTGCGCTTTAAGCAGGGAAGCACAGAAGCTGAAAACAAGCAATAATTTGAGGCACTATATATCCACTATATGTACATTGCAAAGACTTACCTAAAAAGTTTTAGGTTATCGGCAAGTTTGGGTATGTCTGTAATATCCTCCTAAAAAAGTAATAAAAAAATGATATAGAAGAATGTAAAATATAAAATACATCTTTGGATCTGGATTGTAATGGGAATTTTCCCCAGAGCTGATAGGTGAGGTCCCCTGACTTCCATCATCTAATCATGTTTATGCAAAAATGCTGTTTTAAATTTTCCTTGCACGTAATTGGGTATTCTTTCCAAAGTGAAATGTCACCACATTCCCTAAGCTCTGGGGAAAATTCCCTGGCAAAGTGCAACTTTACTTGCAAAGCAAACTGTTTATTTTCCTAAATCAACCCCAATGTATCTACTGGAGTCCATGCCATCTGCTCGTCTCTGCAACTATCAAGTCCTGGCCAGCCAGTCAGCCCCAGTGGGAACAGATTACCTTTATTGGAACTAAGGGGCTAAGTCCAACCCCTGAAAAACAACCCCACACCATAATCCCCCCTCCACCAAATGATTTGTGAAATTAGCAGTTCATACCAGCATGTATAGCATTGGCATACCATAGTAACATCTGACAAAAAGATCTAAAAACACTGAAGTAGCAGACTTTGTGAAAATTAATAATTGTGTCATTCTCAAAACTTTTGGCCACGGCTATACAAGTCTCTACCTTTAATATAATAGCATTAAAATTGAAAACATTTGAAAATCAAATTAATAGTTGCATTAAAGCAAACAAAGTAACTGAAAACACCCCATACTTTCCAATTAATCCAGCATAAATATGTACATACCAATATTTTGTTGGACTTTCCTCCTTCCAGTGCAACCTCTAAGTTGGAAAGTGCAGCGTCTATTTCATCTGTTTCACCGTCTGTGGGTAATTCACATGACTCATTTGATACTGATAACTTGCTTATGTGATACTATATTGGATAAAGAAGAAAGAGGTTGGCTATCAGCACAGTGTCTGAGACAAAATTCAGTCTAGACTGGGGTGGTGTTCACTATGGGGTGGTAGAGGCAGGATTGTCCTCTTGCCTCAATATAAAAAAATAAACCTTTATTAAGAAAATTGGGGCAGTTGTTTTTGAACACAGTCAAATTTGACCACCCAGCATATTTATTGGTTGGCATGGCCTTGATTTGGCATTGTTAATCTGCAACTGGAGTAGGGAGTAGGGGGTATAGACACCACCTGCGCTCCTTATATTTGGTTAAAACAACGGCAGCTGGATAGACTTCAAACTTCCCTGATTTGCTAGTCAGTCTGTTAAAGATAAAACAGCTTTTAAGTACACCATAGCTCACTTCCGCATGCCACACTGCCAGGATTTAGGCGCGCTCACAGCTGAGGTGGCGGGAATAGCAGATGTCTGCTTGAGCTAACAAGAACAGCCACAAATTGGGCTGCTGGCAGGGGAGGAGCTGACTAGCAGTAAGGATGAGTGACAGAATGGATTTACTTCAGAATGACAATGCATTTCATTACACAAACCAAAAACGGATACTTCTAAATTTATCACTAAACCACCAGTTAAAATTTAAAGAGGACCTTCAGCCTCAGCCCCCCTTTTATTTGTAATACACCCTTGCTTACCAAGAGGCAATGCCTGCACAATTCAGATACTCACCCAGCCGCCAGATCCAGCACTGTCCTGTTGACATCATTGTGTCAACAAACACTGCTCGGTCCCGCGCCGCCATCTTACTTCTGACGTCATCCTGGCTCTGCCTAATTGCTGAATGAAAGACTAAAGGCCTCCTGTCATACAGTATCTGACGTGTAATTCCCAAGTGGCTCAGCAAGCACTATGCATGTTAGCATAGGCAGGGTGGCACGATTTGCAAAAAAAAAAAAAAAAAAAGATTAAAAATAAAATAAAAAATATAAAAAAACCCCCAAAACACTGCCCTATAGCTATAGAGGAGAGGAGAAGGTGTCAAGATGACGTAAGTCAACACAGAGAGTAAAGATCTGCTTTAAGAGCTCATTAGACTTCTCATTAAACAGACAGGTACTCTTTGGTACCTGTTGAGAGGTAACATTCAAAGGATATTTCCCAACCATTGCACTAATATACCTTTTTTTTGTTTGTTTATTCATTTATTACATAGTGCCCCTGCCCCTATCTAAAATAGTCACATTAATGCTGTAAGAACCAAACCTCAAAAAACCAAACCAAACAAAAATATACTGTATATAGTGACCTCATGATACTTCTGGTGAGATCACGAGAGCGCTGAGGATTCCTAAACACATGTAAAGATGCTCCTGCACTGTGCAGAAAGGTCTTCTTGCAAGATTCAGGGTGCCCAGCTTTCCAAAGATCTTGTTGGAAGGACTATAAAATCCCCCTGTCCAGCTCAGAACATGGGGTAAGATGAGATTCAGTATACCCAGCTTTCCCAAGATCTAGTTGGAAGGACTGTAAAGTTCCCTCTCCAGTTCAGAACATGGGGTAAAGTAAGATTCAGGATACCCAGTGTTCCCAAGATCTTATTGGAAGGACTGTAAAGTCCCCCTCTCCAGTTCAGAACATGGGGTAAGTCAAGATTCAGGATACCTAGCATTCTCAAGTTCTTTTTGGAAGGACCGTAAAGTGCCCTCTCCAGTTCAAAACATGGAGTAAGGTAAGATTTGGGATACCCAGCGTTTCCAAGATCTTGATGGAAGGACCGTAAAGTACCCCTCTCCAATCCTGAAAATGGGGTAAGGAAAGATTCAGAATACCCACAATTCCCAAGATATTGGTGGAAGGATTGTAAAGTCCCCCTCTCCTGTCCAGAACGTGGGGTAAGGTAAGCATATATTTTTTCATAGGTGTTTTGTTTCTACAGCATTCATTTTAGATGGGGGGACATTATGTAATAAGTGGACCTTGCTTTTTAGTATAGGGTCCATTTCAAGGTCCATCCACGCAAAATCTGCTGTAACCTGACCAGGGCCGTCTTTAAGGCAGGGCAAAAGGGGCAGCTGCCCTGGGCCCTGTCATTGTTGTGGGGCCCAAAGCAGCTGCCTCATACTTGCCAACTATCCTGGTTTAAATTCCTTTGTTCCTTGAAGTTTTAGACCTGTGCTGTGTCTCGATATCTAAGTGCTGCAACTAAAGCTACCCAACTCTGCCCTATTGTTGTGTATAGATGACTCACCTGCAGACCCTATGTTTATATGTAAATAACCGGCATTGATATGTAAATAGCGGCAGCATTCATATGTAAATAGTGGCGCCTAGCTGCACTGATATGTAAATAAAGGTGGCATTCATATTCACCATCATCTATAATGGATGCTGCCCACTGGAGAGACAAAGGCATGCTTGAAAGTGCACAGCACATGTCAGCAAATGCGTGAGGGTGTCATTTATAATTGATGGCACTGCTGTGTATCTGCTAAAGGGCAGCACATTTCTGTTGTGTCAGGAAAGCGACTTTGCGCTCCCCAGTCCATGGTGTGCATCCGCGGTGATAAATGTATACTTACGACGGCGATAAATGTATAGTTACGGCCAATAAATGTATATTTGTATCCCAGACGTCCACTCAGTAGATATGTGTTGTTATCCCGTCTCAACCCATCGAAATCAACGTCGTGAATCTATAGCTCTGTGTCGTGTCCAGATTTTGAAGTTCCTTGTTTCCTTAAATTTGGTCCTATCAACCGT
>BLSH010304677.1:632792-645261 GCA_018402905.1 Glandirana rugosa | reverse complement strand
CATTAGTGCACCCTATCAGTACCCATCAGTGCACCCCTATCAGTGCCCATCAGTGCACCCTATCAGTGCCCATCAGTGCCGCTTCATCAGTGCACCCTATCAGTGTCCATCAGTGCCCATCAGTGCACCCTATCAGTGCCGCCTCATCAGAGTCCATCAGTGCACCCCTATCAGTACCCATCAGTGCACCCTATTAGTGCCCATCAGTGCCGCTTCATCAGTGCACCCTATCAGTGTCCATCAGTGCACATCAGCGCACCCTATCAGTGCCCATTAGTGCACCCTATCAGTACCCATCAGTGCACCCCTATCAGTACCCATCAGTGCACCCTATCAGTGCCCATCAGTGCCGCTTCATCAGTGCACCCTATCAGTGTCCATCAGTGCCCATCAGCGCACCCTATCAGTGCCCATTAGTGCACCCTATCAGTGCCCATCAGTGCACCCTATCAGTGCCCATCAGTGCCGCCTCATCAGTGCACCCTATCAGTGCCCATCAGTGCACATCAGTGAAGGAGAACTTTTTTGGTCTTTCTTCTTTTGTTTAGCAAAAAATAAAAAACCCAGTGGTAATCAAATACCACCAAAAGAAAACTCTATTTGAGTGATAAAGATGCCATTTGGATACAGTGTTGTATGACTGCGCAATTGTCATTCAAAGTGTGACAGCGCTGAAAGCTGAAAATTGGCCTGGGCAGGAAGGGGGTAAAAGTGCCCGGTAGACAAGTGGTTAATGATTACAGGCGATATCGCTATTGTGTCATATATCAGAAGTATTGTGTAAAAAAGTTCCTGGGATAGGGGATCAATTTTTAAGTAATTCCTCTTTTCTAAGAAAACAGCAATATTGGATGTATTTTGTATATATTCTGCGTTCAGGAACCAGCGCTCTCTATAGGCTGAGCTGCATGAAGATGAGGCATCTCATTTGCTGTTCTATTTACAAGGCACAGGCACAGTCATGTTGGATGAGATTGGAGAGATGTCTCCTTTACACATTCCAGAGCCCCGAGCGGCATCCCCACTGTCTGCCAGAAGCACTGCCAGGCAGATACTTCCATCCCATGTGCAAGAGCTTCATGAGACGTCTTACATATTATTCTATTCCAACAATGGGCCCATTTTATAATGCGGTCTTCATACCACAATACATGCACATACACTGTATTGTCAAAAGTATTGTGACGCCTGCCTTTACACGCACCTGAACTTTAATGGCATCCCAGTCTTAGTCCGTAGGGTTCAATATTGAGTTGGCCCACCCTTTGCAGCTATAACAGCTTCAACTCTTCTGGGAAGGCTGTCCACAAGGTTTAGGAGTGTCTATGGGAATGTTTGACCATTCTTCCAGAAGTGCATTTGTGAGGTCAGGCTCTAATGTTGGATGAGAAGGCCTGGCTTGCAGTCTCCACTCTAATTCATCCCAAAGGTGTTCTATCAGGTTGAGGTCAGGACTCAGAGCAGGCCAGTCAAGTTCCTCCACCCCAAACTCGCTCATCCATGTCTTTATGGACCAAGGGGCAATTATAGGAAGAAGCCCTGTGCGCCTCTCTGCAGCAGCTGAAAAGCTGTTTCTCTCCCTCCTGCCACTGCAGGGAGAGACACAGACATAGGGCATCAATCCCGTAATTACTTCCACCCCACAGACACCCTCTCTGTTCTACCTGTTTCTGACCCCCCCCCAGTGTGCCCCCCCCCCCCGTCACAGTGCATCTAAGTATGCAGTCATCCGGGGTAAAACTGTCCACATAGACCATCCTCAGCACCGCCGGCTCTCACAACTGTCAGTCTGCAATCCTCACCGGGAAGACTACCCTACAGAGGAGCGATCTGAAAGCGAGGCTTGAAGCGCTCGTGGAGCGCAGCGTGGAAGGGATGACATCAATGGCAGTGCGGAGGACGGTCCTTGAGGACATCTTTACCCCGGATGCCTGCACACTTAGATTTGCCTGTTTTAATTATCAACCATGTGAGTTGCTAAATGTTTTCCCTTCATTAAATGTAACCACATTGCTACACTTAGAGGCGCCTCTCTTCTCTTTTATACTCAGTTGTGACACGACGCTACTTGTATATCAAGACATCGCTTGTATATCAAGACAAAATGTATTTTAAAATTTAGCTTGTCTTGCAAAACGCTCTCAAACCAAGTTACTCTCAATCTAAGCTTTTACCGTAATATATAATTTTTAAAAATTGTAAAATAATATAATTTAAAAAAAATGATACATTTTTAAATTAAAAAAAAAAAAATTCAAAAAGGGCTTCTCTTTTATGTTTGTGTCCGCTAATAATAATTTTAGTTTATTTTTAGTGAAAATATTGTTTTGATATATTGGGGGGGGGGGGTCTGCCAGGTAGGCTTTACGGGACCCCGAGATTTCTAACAGCAGCCATGGGGACGCTAATATAGTTCTGATTGTGATCAAGATCTCTACAGATCCTATACTGGTAATAGCGGTGATCAGTGACTTATAGTGTGACTGAGATAGTGTGGAAGACAATCTGACACTAACAGAAACTGGCTGGGAGGGACGCTAACTGACACGGACGTCCTTAGTGACACTAATCCAGCGATCGGTGATAATACTATACACTGTACTAATGACATTGGCTGGGAAGGGGTTATTATCAAGGGGTTAATTGTGTGCCTAACAAGTGTAATATGTGCTGCTTTTACTCACAGATCTGTCTGCTTTTTCTTCCTGAACTCATAGTTAATTTCAGGGAGAAGAAACAGACAGATCGTTTGTTAAAGCAGAACTCTGTGCTGTGATTGGCTACAGCTGACCAGCAGGTTTCAGCCAAAATCATCTAACAAACTCATGCATGGGTCAGCAGGGGCCACGTGCATGAACGCCGCAAGACCAGAGAGCACACCAGCTACATTGCGGTGCCTGGCTGTGCCACCTGTTCGCAGTGTATCTACTGTCAGCAGGTTGGCAAGCGGTTAAAAGTCAACATAACTTAAAGTGGTTGTCAACCCGTAACAACCACTTTAACCTACAGGTAAGCCTATAATAAGGATTACCTGTAGGTGCCCTGCATATCTCCCAAACCTGCACGGTTTAGGAGATATGCAGTGTACTGTGATGTGCCAACGTCAACCGGCACATGCGCAATGAAGAAAGGCCTCAGTGCCGTTCCTTCACTGAGATCGTGCCGCGAATGGAGGCCCAGCTCGCATGCACGGGAGTGACATCACGCGACTCCGGCCAGTCAAAGAGCCGGAGATCGCGGCCCCGGAAGGAAGAGGGGCAGAAGATGGATGCGACCTGGAGCAGGGACATCACGGGCTTCAAATGCAGGTAAGTGGCACATAATGGGCTACTATGCGATGCATAGTAGCCCATTATGTTTTTACATTGCAGGGTAACATAAAGGAAGTAAAACTCATCAGGGTTTACTTCCTCTTTAATCTAACATTTCAATTTTGGCCAAGCAAGTTGAATCTCACACTGGTTCCTTTTATCTTTTTTGGATTCCAGTGGTGGGATTTCCCAGAAGTATTCTACTTTCCCGGTGCCTACATGGCAGCATTTGAATAGGCATGCTACCATGGATAGGCACCAGGTAAGGAAAATTATGGTAAGTATTGATACAATTTTTTATTTTTCTTCTTCTTCCCACAAGGCTGTAACAAGGTTGTCAAAGTTGTATTTCCAAGTGTTTGTATATTTCACACAATGGAGAATCCAACAGGCAAGTTTGATACCAACAATTGCATTTTGTGAAACTCCTGGCAGTTGACTAGAACCGGGAATATCTGACCAATCACCAATGAGAAACATAAGACGCCATTATTTTATTCAGCGTACAAGTGCGTAAAGCATAAACTTCAGCACCCGGCCTTCTATGTATTTGTCCTCAACAGTAGCAAGTTGGGCTATGATGCCCATACAGATAACGGAATTTGATGTGTTTGATAACTTACTTAGTGTTCTGCAGATCTCAACCACGGCTTTGAAGACCAACGCTGAAAAACTAACTTTTAGTCGCACCGTTTTCATATTTGGTAATCGGAGGCGCAGTCGCTTGTGTTGAGGGGTAAAAAATAGCTTTGCATTGGCTTGTACTCCATATTTATCCAGGGTCCAATGTGTCTTCAGCAGCCAGCTGCTCTTTTGTTCCCACCAAAGGGCATAGTCCGACCAGTCCCTAGCAATACCTAAAACAAAACACAAATACAGGAATATGTATATATTGAAAAAAAAGTGGTGCAGAGTCAAAGGTTAAAAAAATACACAAATCCAGTAAGTTTAAAGCGGTATTAATCCCAAAACCATAAATGTAATATATTGCATCAGTCATCTCCCCAAATTGAAAGAATCCCTGGTTGTCACCAAGGTCACCAGAACTAGTGTCCCAATTATTATTATTATTATTATTATACAGGATTTATATAGCGCCGACAGTTTGCGCAGCACTTTACAACATTAGGGCAGACAGTACAATTACAATACAATTCAATACAGGAGGAATCAGAGGGCCCTGCTCGTTAGAGCTTACAATCTAGGGGGGAGGGTTGAATGATACGAAAGGTCAATAACTGCAGGGGATGAGCTGATTGAGAAAATAAGGAGTATAGTTGTTAGGTGGTGGCAGGATAGGCTTCCCTGAAGAGAAAAGTTTTCAGGGATCGCCTAAAGGTGGATAGATTTGGGGACATTCTGACCGATTAGGGTAGGGCATTCCAGAGGATGGGAGAGGCTCGGGAGAAGTCTTGGAGGCGAGTATGAGAAAAGGTGATGAGGGAGCTGGAAAGCAGAAGGTCTTGGGAGGAGCGAAGAGGATGGTTAGGTTGGTGTTTTGAGACTAGGCTGGTGATGGAAGCTTTCCCCCCTATTTCTGTTCTGGTGACCACCCAAAATTTGGTATTTTCTTTCACTTTCGGTGAAAAACAAAGGCTTTCACCTGCTACCTAGCTGAGCCTTGTACCTCTGCCACCACATTCAGGGGCACTCGGACCAAAGCCGCAAGGGAAGGCATCTCTTCAGCTCAGCCTCCAACTAAGTTACATGAAAAGAACCTTGGCCAAAATGCTTGGAGCTACTCTCACTCATGTTTATGACTGTATCTGTTCAATTCATGTTATCAGACATTTGTATATCCAAATTATCATTCAGTAAGGAAGCATCAGAATGAAAAATCTTTGCCTTGTGACGTGTTTAGCGAAGATAACAGCATGGAATGTGGTTGGTATGCTGTATGGCTGCAGGCAGTCAAAAATAACGGCAAAGTTGTCTTTCAATATAGGAAACTGACCACTGGTTTCTGTGAGAGTGGTGCACAACAAATACCCGGGGAACTCACTGCCAGTTCAAGGCAGGACTGTGTGGTGGTTGGGTGACAGTGGACCAATCAATGGTGTTGGCCTGTAAGGTTCCTCCAGCCCATCTGCCATGCAATGTGGGCCTCCATGTCACATAGGCCTCAGGTTTGAAACTTGACTCTTTCAGAGACTGAGTCGGAGGCAGAGGCCACTCATGTAAGTGAAGTAGCCCCTGCCCAGGCCTAGGGCTAAAGAAATGGAACCTGAGTGTATTTTGTGGAGCCAGCAGGGCAAAGTCGGCCCCTAAAAAGCTGTGATCATGAACCACCCTATCGAGGATCTGCGTTAACAATCCAGGCACTAGAAAACAATAACAAAGAGAAGGCGCACGACCTAGTGCATTCTGATAATACAATTCTATAAATATATACATAACAAGTATTATACTGACAAACGCATGACTAGGGTACCCCAGATGAGCCCCTTTAACCTTTAAATACCAAATTACCTTTATCTAAATAAAGAGACCGAAAAGTTGTCTGGAGAAAATTTGGCTGTTAGGCCATTTATTAACAAAACAATTAATAAACATACACGTTTCATAAACCATAAAACAACAAGAGAAAATCCTACTGGTTGTTGATCTTGGGGGGCACTATGAATCCACATACGTTCTGTATCTGCACTACCAATCTCCCCAGCCACGCTACACCGGCTCGGGGACAACCACCTTTTGCAGATACTACATCTCACCATTTCCCAGTTAAACCTTTGTTAACAGGGATACCACCAAGAACTCCGTACCTTAGACGGGTTTTTGCACATGATACCTGAAAATTTGATAGGCCTCCGAAGACCACAACCACCAAACTACAGTCCACAAACCATCAACCACAGGGAGGGAGGGTGGGAAAATCTTCTGTCTCCGCTGCTCCACTGCTTTCGCACCTTCCGGGGGGTTTCTTAAGTACCACTCTCTGCCCATGCTTTGGACACCGCCCCCCCCCTTTCCTAGAACATGATCCCTGCCCTATAGCCCAGTTAACCCTGTGCTGCCCCAGGTGTTCCCTGTCCCCTCTGTTATGAGGCCCTGCGCCCAGCTGCGCTATCTGCGGGCATCTCTTGACATGCACAAGCGTATCAGAAAATGCAACAGCATCCAAAATGGTTTATGCGTTTTGAGGGTCAAGCCCTCCTCATCAGAGCCAAGAGCATGGGTGGACCTGGATCATCCATGGTCCAATCATCCATGGTCTTAGCTCTGAGGAATAGGCCTTGACCCTTGTAATGCATAAGCCTTATTTGGATGCCATGAGGCCATGTAATGCATTTGTGAGTATAATACTTGTTGTGTATAGATTTAATAAAATTCTATTATGGTAATGCGCTAGGTCAGGGCGCCCTCACTTTGCCATTGTTTTACTATTTGGAAGAGTACCCACAGTCCTAAGGGAGCACCAAGATGCATTGTGCTTTATTTGTAAGCCAGTCAAGTGGAGAGTTCATCAAATCCCTAAGCACCACACTGAAGCACAGGAGGTTATTCTTTGGTTTTAACAATCCAGGCACCCCTGAGCCCTCTAACAAGCCCCATGCTTCACCAAAGAAACATTTCCCTTTCAGACAATAACTAAGTGTTGTTCAGTTCCAGAGTAAGTGAGAATCCAATGTCATATCTCTACAGGTGTGAGAACTTTTACATACATATCTGAGTTTTATTAGCGACTTCATGCATATTTTAGTTCTCTGACAAAAGCCACGTCATATTGGATTGATATACAACTACTAAACTAAAAAGTTATAGAAAACAAATGGCAAAATAGTTGTGCTGTGTACATTCTGCTGCCAACCAGAAAAACGTCTGGAATGTATTTTGACTTTGAATGAGTAGGGTCTGTTCTTGGAGCATGTTGGGCGTGATTTGTATGACAAAGATAAGAAGCAGAAAGGGAACAGGATTTATGGTGAACGAGTGGCATTGTATAAGTGGGTGTGTAAAGAACAAAGAAACAGCAGGTCACCTCAGGTGTACAGTCTTCTGAAAGAGAGCGCCGCTGCATCGTTTTAAGGCCTTTTACTCTTTGGACCTCATTTACAAAGGCTTTTGCGCGTATGCAAGCTTGTTGATCCAATTTTAAATATTCAGTTTTTAACATGCACATGTTATAGGGGGCCCCTGGCATCCAGTCCAGCCAGTTGCTGGACTGGGCCCACAACACAGCTTTTCAGGGTCCATGGGCCAAATCCTTGACTCTGCTGCACTGGTTCCACCACACACTCAGGCTCCGTTTGTCTCTGACCTAGGCCTGGGCAGGAGTCACATGTTAAATTTCACATGGGAAGCCTTCAATGTACCTATGGATCCAGGCTCAGCTCCTCGGAAAGTAAAGTCTCCTACCTGGGGCCCATGCAACATGGGGCACAGGGGGCACGGTAGGCAATTCAAAAATTGATAACATGAACTTGAACACGTATAGTCCATGCAAATATGGCAACCATTTTTTCAAATATTAAGACAAAGCCTATTGCAAGTACACCCACCTAACGGTCCCACTGCCAAATGATACCACCTCCAGGTCTACAGTATTCAACTGATGGCATAGGAAAACCTCATAACCTCCAAATCGCCTTACGCGTTCCGAGAGTCAAGCCCTCCTTAGTGTTAAGAGCATTGATAACTATGGATGATCCAAGTTAAATCATTCATGCTCTTGGCTCTGAGGAAGAGGGATTGACCCTCAAAACGATGGGAGCCGTTTTGGATGCCATGAGGTCTTCCTATGCCATGGATTGAATACTGTGGACCTGGAGGCGGTCTCATTTGCATTTTCCGATACGCTTGTGCATGTCATGCATTTGTGGATATAATACTTGTGTATATATAATGTGTAAGCCATTTTGGACACCATAAGGTCTTGCCAATACATCAGTTGAATACAGGCAGTTACAAACAAGACAGGGTCTGTAGATTTGTTCTTAAGTTGAATTTGTTTGTAAGTCGGAACAGGTACATTTTTTAAGTGTAGCTTAAAAATCTTACAGATCTTTCTCCAATCCACTTAAATATCATCAGGCCAACCAATATGAAATTAATCTCCAATGCAGGAACACCAAACATGGATACTTCTCTCCTTTTACACTCAACCATAAGTCAACATTTATAAAAAGAAGGGGGATAATAGTAAAGCCCGTAGGTGCTTAACAAATGTTTTATTAAAAGCTCTACTTACATTGAGATGATAAAAAACAAGCTTGTTTGTATAAAATAAAACTGCAGTTCAAAAAGCATGCTGGATATGGAGTAGCGTCATCTGACCTCTGACAAAATCCCATTGGGTGAAATGCGTCAGTTTTTAGCGCAGATATTACACTCCCCTTTCTTTACATTCTATCATAAATATTGGATTGTATGCATTCCCTGACCCCCCCTGGACTGTGTCCCTTTGTACTTTAACATTACTCTCACCTCCACCCAGGAAGCAGACATTGGGGCAATCCCCTATTAATTATGTAATGACACCCCAAAACCTTTCTCCTTTGAATGCCCCTTTTCTCCTTCCTGCCTCTGTTTTATATTATATTATCTGTTTTATAATATTAACCTGCCTTACCTCTTTTCATACAATTACCCTCTAACCTCCTCTATCAGTTAACATTATTGCTTTATACAGTAACTGTGGTGGTCAGCTTTCTTGATTTAGGATGCCTTCGTGAATTTTCGGTGTCTGAGACAGCAGACACAACAGGATATAGACAAAGACTATGGGTAGGATACAAGAGATGGTCAGAGACTGCATACATGATATAGGAAATGGACAGAGACTGCGGACATGATACAGGAGATGGCCAGAGACTGCAGACATAACACAAGAGATGGTCAAAGACTACAGATATGATATAGGAAATGGTCAGAGACTGCAGACATGATACAACAGATGGTTAGAGACCGCAGACATGATACAAGAGATGGTTAGAGACCGCAGACATGATACAAGAGATGGCCAGAGACTGCAGACATAACACAAGATATGGTCAAAGACTGCAGATATGATACAGAAGATGGTAAGAGACTGCAGACATGATACAAGAGATGGTCAGAGACTGCAGACATGATACAAGAGATGGTCAGAGACTGCATACATGATATAGGAAATGGACAGAGACTGCAGACATGATACAAGAGATGGTCAGAGACTGCAGACATGATACAGGAGATGGCCAGAGACTGCATACATGATACAAGAGATGGCCAGGGACTGCATACATGATACAAGAGATGGTTAGAGACTGCAGACATGATACAAGAGATGGCCAGAGACTGCAGACATAACACAAGATATGGTCAAAGACTGCAGATATGATACAGAAGATGGTAAGAGACTGCATACATGATACAAGAGATGGTCAGAGACTGCAGACATGATACAAGAGATGGTCAGAGACTGCAGCCATGATACAGAAGATGGGCAAAGACTGAAGATATGATACAGAAGATGGTCAGAGACTGCAGACATGATACAATAGATGGTCAGAGACTGCAGACATGATACAAGAGATGGTCAGAGACTGCAGCCATGATACAGAAGATGGTCAGAGACTGCAGACATGATACAAGAGGTGGTCAGAGACTGCAGACTTGATTATAGAGATGGTCAGAGACTGCAGACATGATACAAGAGATGGTCAGAGACTGCAGACATGATACAGAAGATGGGCAAAGATTGCAGATATGATACAGAAGATGGTCAGAGACTGCTGACATGATACAAGAGATGGTCAGAGACTGCAGACATGATACAAGAGATGGTCAAAGACTGCAGACATAATACAGAAGATGGTCAGAGACTGCATACATGATACAAGAGAGGGTCAAAAATTCCAGACATGATACAGAAGATAGTCAGAGACTGCATACATGATACAAGAGAGGGTCAAAAACTGCAGACATGATACAGCAGATGGTCAGAGATTGCAGACATGATACAAGAGATGGTCAGAAATTGCGGACATGACACAAGAGATTGTCAGAGACTGAGGACATGATACTAGAAATGGTTTGAGACTGCAGACATGATACAACAGATGGTAAGAGACTGCGGACATGGTACAAAAGATGGTCAAAGACTGTAGGTATGATACAGAAAATGGGCAAAGACTGCAGACATGATACAGAAGATGGTCAGAGACTGCAGACATGATACAAGAGATGGTCAGAGACTGCAGACATGATACAAGAGATAGTCAGAGGCTGAAAACATGATACAGGAGATGGTCAGAGACTGCAGACATGATACAGAAGATGGTCAGAGACTGCAGACATGATACAAGACATAGCCAGAGACTGCAGACCTGATACAAGAGATGGTCAGAGACTGCAGACATGACCCAGGAGATGGTAAAATACTGCAGACATGATACAGAAGATGGGCAAAGACTGCAGACATGATACAAGAGATGGTCAGAGACTGCAGATATGATACAGAAGATGGTCAGAGACTGCAGACATGATACAAGAGATGATCACAAACTACGGATATGACACAAGAGATTGTCAGAGACTGCGGACATGATACTGCAGACCTGATACAAAAGATGGTCAGAGACTGTGGACATATTATAGGAGATGGTCAGAGACTGCAGACATGACACAAGAGATGGTCAGAGACTGCAGACATGGTAAAAGAGCCTGTCAAAGACTGCAAGCTTGATATAGGATTTGATGCGGGGAACATGCTGCAAGAAACTGGAGACATATTACCTGTAACTGCTATAACAGGGCAATAAGGAAATATAGGGGTTGATTCCCTAAAACCGCAGAGCGCAAAATCTGGTGTAGGTGTGCATGGTAGCCAATCAGCTTCTAACTTCAGTTTGTTCAATAAAGCTTTGACAATAAAACCTGGAAGCTGTTTGGCTTCTATGCAGAGCTGCACCAGATTTTGCACTCTGCAGTTTTAGTAAATCAACCCAACAGATTCGTTTGTGTAGGAGGTCTGCACAGAAAGTGCTAAAGGGTCACAGGTTTTTAATTATCATTATATGTACAGGTGTGGAAATGTTATTTTGGTCATATCAACTGAGAATGTCCACTGTCCTCTCCACTGAACTCCCCTTTGGTTGTAAGAAGTGTGTTTTAAACACAGATAAAGAATTTATATAAAAATAATGGATATTATGAGAATATTTTGTTCTGGGGAGTTGCTTTGACTGCCAAGGCCAAAGTAATGTTTCTTGATATGTGCGTCAGATTGGCCCCAGCTACCAGAAATTGTCTGGTCGTCTGCTGGACCAAAACCATTGCAGTTTGTGAAAGTTTGACTTGAAGGATGCGTTTTGTTTCAGTTCAGTTCATTATGGGGCTGTGTAATTACTGAATGATTTCCCAAATCTGCTGTATGCAAAATATAATCTCACCCATTTGTTCTACAAGTTTGAACATCACTCCTCCAATATGAAGGTCTCCTGACACTTGGACTTTGACATCTTTGTTCTCGGTCTCATTCTGCTGATCCACTGTAACACAAAGTTCCCAGGACGCCTGACCCACCGCGGCCGTGTATGCCATTGTGGAAGGCTCACAGTTCTGCAACAGAAAGAGAGAAACAGTTTTAAGTGAATCTGTTGCCAGGAAAATAACTATTGTACATGAAGCAATAATAATCATTAACATGTTTCTGCTGAGTCTTGGTTCAATTGTATCTGAGTCATAATATCGTTTTATTACCTGTTGTACCTGCCAATAGATCCATTATTTTTTTAATTTCCAGAAATGCGGTGACAACACATTGGGGGATGATTTACTAAAACTGGAGAGTGCAAAATCTGGTGCAGCTGTGTGTAGAAAATCAGCTTCCATGATTTTTTTTCATAGTTATATTGATTCTCTGACAAAGACCCTGATGTAAGAGGGACTCTGATATAAGGGAAAACTCTGATGGGGAAACTGATGTAAGGGAGGACTCTGATGAAGACCCTGATTTAAGGGAGACTCCGATGAAGATCCTGATGTGAGGGGGACTCTGATGAAAACCCTGATGTAAGGAGGACTCTGATGAATACCCTGATGTAAAAGGGACTCTGATGAAGACCCTGATGCAACGGAGACTCTGATGAAAACCCTGATGTAAGGAGGACTCTGATAAAGACCCTTATGTAAGAGGGACTCTGATGAAGACTCTAACGTGGGGGGGGGGGGGG
>BLSH010304677.1:618760-631791 GCA_018402905.1 Glandirana rugosa | reverse complement strand
TAGGAGTCACTTGTTAAATTTCACATGGGAAGCCTTCAATGTACCTATGGATCCAGGCTCAGCTTCTAGGAAAGTAAAGTCTCCCACCTGGGGCCCATGCAACATGGGGCACAGGGGGCACGGTAGGCAATTCAAAAACTGATAACATGAACTTGAACATGTATAGTCCATGCAAATATGGCATGACCTTGAACACGTATAGTCCATGCAAATATGGCATGACCTTGAACACGTATAGTCCATGCAAATATGGCAACCATTTTTTCAAATATTAAGGCAGAGCCTATTGCAAGTACACCCACCTAATGGTCCCACTGCCAAATGAAACCACCTCCAGGTCTACAGTATTCAACTGATGGCATGGGAAAACCTCATAACCTCCAAATCGCCTTACGCTTTCCGAGAGTCAAGCCCTCCTTAGTGCCAAGAGCATTGATAACTATGGATGATCCAAGTTAAATCATTCATGCTCTTGGCTCTGAGGAAGAGGGATTGACCCTCAAAATGATGTGAGCCGTTTTGGACGCCATGAATTCTTCCCATGCCATTGATTGAATACTATGAACCTGGAGGCGGTCTCATTTGCATTTTCCGATACGCTTGTGCATGTCATGCATTTGTGGATATAATACTTGTGTATATATAATGTGTAAGCCGTTTTGGACGCCATGAGGTCTTGCCAAGACATCAGTTGAATACAGGCGGTTACAAACAAGACAGGATCTGTAGGTTTGTTCTTAAGTTGAATTTGTTTGTAAGTCGGAACAGGTACATTTTTTAAGTGTAGCTTAAAAATCTTACAGATCTTTCTCCAATCCACTTAAATATCATCAGGCCAACCAATATAAAATTAATCTCCAATGCAGGAACGCCAAGCATGGATACTTCTCTCCTTTTACACTCAACCATAAGTCAACATTTATAAAAAAGAAGGGGCCAATAGTGAAGCCCATAGGTGCTTAACAAATGTTTTATCAAAAGCTCTACTTACATTGAGATGATAAAAAACAAGCTTGTTTGTATAAAATAAAACTGCAGTTCAAAAAACGTGCTGGATATGGAGTAGCGTAATCTGACCTCTGACAAAATCCCATTGGGTGAAATGCGTCAGTTTTTAGCGCAGATATTACACTCCCTTTTCTTTACATTCTATCATAAATATTGGATTGTATGCATTCCCTGACCCCCCTGGACCGTGTCCCTTTGTACTTTAACATTACTCTCACCTCCACCCAGGAAGCGGACCTTGGGGCAATCCCCTATTAATTATGTAATGACACCCCCAAACCTTTCTCCTTTGAATTCCCCTTTTCCCATACTCCTTCCTGCCTCTGTTTTATATTATATTATCTGTTTTATAATATTAACCTGCCTTACCTCTTTTCGTACAATTACCCTCTAACCTCCTCTATCAGTTAACATTATTGATTTATACAGTAACTGTGGTGGTCAACTTTCTTGATTTAGGGTGCCTTAGTGAATTTTCGGTGTCTGAGACAGCAGACACAACAGGATATAAACAAAGACTATGGGTAGGATACAAGAGATGATCAAAGACTGCATACATGATATAGGAAATGGACAGAGACTGCGGACATGATACAAGAGATGATCAAAGACTGCATACATGATATAGGAAATGGACAGAGACTGCGGACATGATACAAGAGATGATCAAAGACTGCATACATGATATAGGAAATGGACAGAGACTGCGGACATGATACAAGAGATGGTCAGAGACTGCATACATGATATAGGAAATGGACAGAGACTGCGGACATGATACAAGAGATGGTCAGAGACTGCATACATGATATAGGAAATGGACAGAGACTGCGGACATGATACAAGAGATGGTCAGAGACTGCGGACATGATACAGGAGATGGCCAGAGACTGCAGACATAACACAAGAGATGGTCAAAGACTACAGATATGATATAGGAAATGGTCAGATACTGCATACATGATACAAGAGATGGTCAGAGACTGCAGACATGATACAAGAGATGGCCAGAGACTGCAGGCATAACACAAGATATGGTCAAAGACTGCAGATATGATACAGAAGATGGTCAGAGACTGCAGATATGATACAAGAGATGGTCAGAGACTGCAGACATGATACAGAAGATGGGAAAAGACTGCAGATAGGATACAGAAGATGGTCAGAGACTGCAGACATTATACAAGAGATGGTCAGAGACTGCAGACCTGATAAAAGAGATGGTCAGAGACTGCAAACATGATACAAGAGATGGTCAGAGACTGCAGACATGATACAGAAGATGGGCAAAGACTGCAGATATGATACAGAAGATGATCAGAGACTGCAGACATGATACAAGAGATGGTCAGAGACTGCAGACCTGATTAACCTCCCTGGTGGGATGATTATTTCAGATTTTTGGTGCTGAAAGCGGTACATTATTTTGCTTGGAAATTTGGCGTTTTATATTGTAGGCCTGTAATTCTTAGGAATAACTCATTTAAATCTGTCCAAACAAGAGTCTAGTAGACATCCTGGGCATGATAAAGTTTGAAACATGAAATCATAAATTATAATATAATAAATAACTAAAAATAATTATCAAAAATAATAACGTTATAGCAATAAAATGTATTCAATAATGTAATCAAATCAAAAACACTGAAATTTGCTCATTTGCAGAATTGTCGCTGTCGTCACTTTCAGTTTCTGATGATAAATTTCCCCAAAAATCAGTATCACTCAATTCTGCAAATGATTCTTATTTACTATCGCTGTTTCCTAGCTGATCAAAAACCACTTTTGACGTAAAGGGACACTTTTTGGTTCCCATGGACATTCTCATGTTCCCAGGCAGAAAGAATGGCATCTATATGATATAAAAGTGCATGCAGGGCACTGGGCAAACCACTAGGGACAAATGGGATGTGAAATGATTTGATACAGTAATGTAATCTTACAGATCACAGTGTACTGTATGTTTACTGTGTGTTTCACTTTTTGGATTTGCCGCCAGTCTCCGTCCCCGTGTGACGCTCGCAGGGAACGGAGCCCGGCACACAGAGGCATCGAGCGGAGGACACAGCCCGCAGACACGGCGGGGGACATCGCTGGATCCAGGGGACAAGGTGAGTAACGCTGCCTTGGATGCAGCGATGCAATCCCAAGTGTGGCTTGGGGTTATCGCTAATGGTACTGAAATTCCACCCCGAGCCACACTTGGGATTACCGCCAGGGAGGTTAAAGAGATGGTCAGAGACTGCATACATGATACAAGAGAGGGTCAAAAACTCAAGACATGATACAGAAGATGGTCAGAAACTGCATACATGATACAAGAGAGGGTCAAAAACTGCAGACATGATACAGAAGATGGTCAGAGATTGCAGACATGATACAAGAGATGGTCAGAAATTGCGGACGTGACACAAGAGATTGTCAGAGACTGCGGACATGATACTAGAAATGGTTTGAGACTGCAGACACGATACAACAGATGGTCAGAGACTGCGGACATGGTACAACAGATGGTCAAAGACTGCAGGTATGATACAGAAAATGGGCAAAGACTGCAGACATGATACAGAAGAAGGTCAGAGACTGCAGACATGATACAAGAGATAGTCAGAGACTGCAGACATGATACAAGAGATAGTCAGAGGCTGCAAACATGATAATGAAGATGGTCAGAGACTGCAGACATGATACAGAAGATGGTCAGAGATTGCAGACATGATACAAGACCTAGTCAGAGACTGCAGACCTGATACAAGAGATGGTCAGAGACTGCAGACATGACCCAAGAGATGGTAAAATACTGCAGACATGATACAGAAGATGGGCAAAGACTGCAGACATGATACAAGAGATGGTCAGAGACTGCAGATATGATACAGAAGATGGTCAGAGACTGCAGACATGATACAAGAGATGGTCACAAACTACGGATATGACACAAGAGTTTGTCAGAGACTGCGGACATGATACTGCAGACATGATACAACAGATGGTCAGAGACTGTGGACATATTATAGGAGATGGTCAGAGACTGCAGACATGACACAAGAGATGGTCAGAGACTGCAGACCTGCTGAAGGAGACTGTCAAAGACTGCAAGCTTGATATAGGATTTGATGCGGGGAACATACTGCAAGAAACTGGAGACATATTACCTGTAACTGCTATAACAGGGCAATAAGGAAATATAGGGGTTGGTTCCCTAAAACTGCAGAGTGCAAAATCTGGTGCAGGTGTGCATGGTAGCCAATCAGCTTCTAACTTCAGTTTATTCAACTAAGCTTTGACAATAAAACCTGGACGCTGTTTGGCTTCTATGCAGAGCTGCACCAGATTTTGCACTCTCCAGTTTTAGTAAATCAACCCAACAGATTCGTTTGTGTAGGAGGTCTGCACAGAAAGTGCTAAAGGGTCACAGGTCAGGCACCAGGCCTTTTTAATTATCATTATATGTACAGGTGTGGAAATGTTATTTTGGTCATGTCAACTGAGGATGTCCACTGTTCTCTCCACTGAACTCCCCTTTGGTTGTAAGTGTGTTTTAAACATAGATAAAGAATTTATATAAAAATAATGGATATTATGAGAATATTTTGTTCCGGGGAGTTGCTTTGACTGCCAAGGTCATAAAGAAATGTTTCTTGATATGTGCGTCAGGTTGGCCCCAGCTACCAGAAATTGTCTGGTCGTCTGCTGGACCAAAACCATTGCAGTTTGTGAAAGTTTGAATTGAAGGATGTGTTTTGGTTCAGTGCAGTTCATTATGGGGCTGTGTAATCACTGAATGATTTCCCAAATCTGCTGTATGCAAAATATAATCTCACCAATTTGTTCTACAAGTTTGAACATCACTCCTCCAATATGAAGGTCTCCTGACACTTGGACTTTGACGTCTTTGTTCTCGGTCTCATTCTGCTGATCCACTGTAACACAAAGTTCCCAGGACGCCTGACCCACCGCAGCCGTGTATGCCATTGTGGAAGGCTCACAGTTCTGCAACAGAAAGAGAGAAACAGTTTTAAGTGAATCTGTTCTCAGAAAAATAACTATTGTACATGAAGCAATAATAATAATTAACATGTTTCTGCTGAGTCTTGGTTCAATTGTATCTGAGTCATAATATTGTTTTATTACCTGTTGTACCTGCCAATAGATCCATTATTTTTTAGTTTCCAGAAATGCGGTGACAACACATTGGGGGATGATTTACTAAAACTGGAGAGTGCAAAATCTGGTGCAGCTGTGTGTAGAAACCAATCAGCTTCCATGATTTTTTTTTTCATAGTTATATTGATTCTCTGACAAAGACCCTGATGTAAGAGGGACTCTGATGTAAGGGAAAACTCTGATGGGGAAATTGATGTAAGGAAGGACTCTGATGAAGACCCTGATTTAAGGGAGACTCCGATGAAGATCGCGATGTAAGGGGGACTCTGATGAAGACCCTGATGTAAGAGGGACTCTGATGAAGACCCTGATGCAACGGGGACTCTGATGAAGACCCTGATTTAAGGGAGACTCCGATGAAGATCCTGATGTGAGGGGGACTCTGATGAAGACCCTGATGTAAGAGGGACTCTGATGAAGACCCTGATGCAACGGGGACTCTGATGAAGACCCTGATGTAAGGGGGACTCTGATGAAGACCCTGATGTAAGAGGGACTCTGATGAAGACCCTGATGCAATGGGGACTCTGATGAAAACCCTGATGTAAGGAGGACTCTGATGAAGACCCTTATGTAAGAGGGACTCTGATGAAGACACTGATGTAAGGGGGACTCTGATAAAGACCCTGATGTAAGAGGGACTCTGATGAAGACACTGATGTAAGGGGGACTCTGATGAAGACCCTGATGTAAGAGGGACTCTGATGAAGACCCTGATGCAATGGGGACTCTGATGAAAACCCTGATGTAAGGAGGTGACAACACATTGGGGGATGATTTACTAAAACTGGAGAGTGCAAAATCTGGTGCAGCTGTGTGTAGAAACCAATCAGCTTCCATGATTTTATTTTCATAGTTATATTGATTCTCTGGCAAAGACCCTGATGTAAGGGGGACTCTGATGTAAGGGAAAACTCTGATGGGGAAACTGATGTAAGGGGGACTCTGATGAAGACCCTGATGTAAGAGTGACTCTGATGAAGACCCTGATGCAATGGGGACTCTGATGAAAACCCTGATGTAAGGAGGACTCTGATGAAGACCCTGATGTAAGGGGAACTCTGATGCAGACACTGATGTAAGGGGGACTCTGATGAAGACCCAGATGTAAGGGGGACTCTGATGAAGACCCTGATGTAAGGGGAACTCTGATGAAGACCCTGATGTAAGAGGGACTCTAAAGAAGACCCTGATGTAAGGAGGATTCTCATGAAGACCCTGATGTAAGGAGGATTCTGATGAAGACCCTGATGTAAGGGGAACTCTGATGAAGACTCTAATTTAAGGGGAACTCTGATGAAGACACTGATGTAAGGGGAACTCTGATGAAGACCCTGATGTAAGGGGGACTCTGATGAAGACCCTGATGTAAGGGGGACTCTGATGAAGACTCTAATTTAAGGGGAACTCTGATGAAGACCCTGATGTAAGGAGAACTCTGATGAAGACCCTGATGTAAGGGGGACTCTGATGAAGACCCTGATGTAAGGAGAACTCTGATGAAGACCCTGATGTAAGGGGGACTCTGATGAAGACCCTGATGTAAGGGGGTCTCTGATGAAGACCCTGATGTAAGAAGCATTCTGATGAAGACCCTGATGTAAGGAGGATTCTGATGAAGACCCTGATGTAAGGAGGATTCTGATGAAGACCCTGATGTAAGGGGGATGTTGATGGGGACACCTGATGTAAGGGGGACTCTGATGGAGATGCTGGTGTAAAGTGGGTCTCATTTATTTATAAAACAGTTTTTTTTTTCGGTCCGCCAGTATTTGTAAAATATTTTATGTGGCTCTCATAATGAAACTTTTGGAGACCTCTGCTCTATTGTTCCAATTAAGCTGAATTGTTATATGCACCCTTGAAGCTTTCTTTATGCATTTTAATACATAATATATGTATATATATTTTTCAAAATATACACCACGCTTGTTGCTAAAGAAGAGAAAAGAAAAAGGAAAAGCAGCAACCCTAAACCCACAACTAGGCGCAAACAAATGAAATCAACAAAAGTGCACTAATCATACAAATGACATAAATGTGAAATATCTGATTATGCACGATGAATATAAGTATAACATCCAGTGATCAAAAAATTGTGCGATAAGCAACTGAAAAGATTAGTGAACAAATAAATGTAGAAATAAATAAAAGAAATTTAAATGAAAGAGATATCAATAAATAAATATTCTTTAAACACTCAAATAGTGTATTAATAATTCAACCAAAAAAAGAAAGTCCAAAAAACGTAAAAAGTCCCGATAGATGGAAAACACACCAAGTGCTGATGGTAATCTTGCAGTGAGTTATAACCTCCGCCAACATCAATGCCGCTTACCAGCACGGCCATCTTAAAAGCATCATGGGCCCCTGGGCAAAGTAATGCACTGGGACCCCTACCAGCCTGCCCCAATTTACGCACCTATTCTCAAGAATTAAAGTATAAATAGTTGATAGAATTAAACATATATTTGTTAGTACTCTCAAGGAGATTGATTTTAAACAGAAAACAGAAGAAAACATGTAATTAATCAAAAACGGATCAACACAAAGGGCACAGTACAAGGGGAGACAGAAGGGCACAGTACAAGGGGAGACAGAAGGGCACAGTACAAGGGGAGACAGAAGGGCACAGTGCGGGGGGGGGGCAAAAGGGCACTATGCTGGGATCAGGAGAGCACAGTACAGGTCCTTGGATGCTTTCCAGAACAGTTTAGTAAAAAGCATGACTGTCCCGGCACATCCGGGACAGTTGGAAAGTAATGCAAGATTATCATGGGGCCCCCATTCACCTGGGGCCCCTGGGCACTACCCAGGGGTGTCCATGCATTAAGACAGCCTTGCTTACCAGACATAATCGCAAGAGGCGCTTGTGGCTTCTCACCCACCCAGGGTCCCCGTCAGGGGTGTAAAATACTCCTCATCCTAGTCACTCCAAAGTCATAGATTCTCCCAAGGGACCATCCACCTGGACCAGACTCAGATATGTGGACCGGACGTTCTGCTGCTGCTGTAGACAACCTCCATCCAAGTGAGCAGACACCCAATGAAAAAATTGACTGCTGTGGGTGACCACTTACTTGGCCCTACGCTGGGTGAGGAGCCACGAGCGCCTCTTGCTCTTATGTCTGGTAAGCGGCATTGATGTTGGCGGAGGTTATAACTCACTGCAAGATTACCATCAGCGCTTGGTGTGTTTTCCATCTGTCGGGACTTTACGTTTTTTGGACTTTCTTTTTTTGGTTGAATTATTAATACACTATTTGAGTGTTTAAAGAATATTTATTTATTGATATTTCTTTCATTTATTTTTTTTTTATTTATTTCTACATTTATTCGTTCACTAATCATTTCAGTCGCTTATCGCACAATTTTTGATCACTGGATGTTATGTTCATAGTGCATAATCAGATATTTCACATTTATGTCATTTGTATGATTAGCGCAGCCTTTTTTTGATTCCATATGTACCGCATTTTCCGGCGTATAAGACGACTTTTTAACCCATGAAAATCTTCTCAAAAGTCGGGGGTCGTCTTATACGCCGGGGGGTCGTCTTAGGGCCGGTTCACACTTGAGCGGCGCGACTTCGCGGCCCATTCACATCTAGGCGACTTGTCACGCGACCAGGGCTGGTGCAAGGATTTTTGACACCCTAGGCGAAACCTCATTTTGCCGCTCCCCTTGGCTCCACCCCTGACCCCACCCCCTTTTTCATGACCAGCCTGATCAGCGCCAATGAATAGCAGCCTGATCAGCGCCAATCAAATGCAGCCTCACTAGCACCTATTAAATACAGCTTCACCAGCGCCAATCAATACAGCCTCACCTGTGCCCATCAAATACAGCTTCACCTGTGCCCATCAAATACAGCCTCACGGAGGGTGATGGCGGAGGGGGGGTATTTGGCAGATCAGTCACTATTTCTATATACATTTGTAAATGGCATGTGATAATATAATCTCATTATCTCAGTCAGACAGTGTCAGTTTTTACATGAATCACTGCAGAGCAGTCAGTGACAGATCAACAGTGGTCAGGCGCCCCTAGGCGGTAGTGCGCCCTAGGCGGCCGCCTACTCTGCCTAGTGGTAGAGCCGGCCCTGCACGCGACTAGTCGTCTCAATGCTGTGCAATGGAACCGTTCTAATAGGAGCGAATCGCTTCGCTCCGACTTAGAAAAATAGTTCCTGCACTATTTTCAGGGCGATCTCAGCGCGGCTTACATTGACTTCTATGATAGAAGTCTCCTTACAAGCCGCGCTGAGATCGCCTCGAGCGGGGCGTCTTGCTACGCGTCGCTCAAGTGTGAACCGTATACGGAAACTTTAGGGACAGGCGCCCTCTAGCTGAGCCACCGAGCGCTGCATCCCGGCCAGGCGCTCCTGGAGCCGCCCCCTCTCCCTGCTCTCATGCGTACGGTACTCACATTGCGTTCTCCCGCTCCATTGGCAGGCAGGGAGAGCTGACCCAATCCAAGCAGGCTTTGTATGCAGTGTGCAGGAAATACATTGCTTGCCGTGATTGGCTGGTTGTTGTATACTGGGAAGGCAGTCTATCTGGTCAGATACATGTGGTGGTGAATACAGTACAGCACCAGTACATACAGTACAGCACCAGTACATACAGTACAGTATACAAATGGCTAACAGTCAAGACCCCATCATGGCTCCACCAGTGAGAAGAAAGAAATATGAAGCCAGTTTCAAACTTAAAAGTTTTATTTGGTGTGCGTTGGAAGAGGGGTCGTCTTATACGGTGAGTATAACCCAGACCCTATATTTTAACAGGAAAAGTAGGGGGTCGTCTTATACGCCCAGTCGTCTTATTATTATTATACAGGATTTATATAGCGTTGACAGTTTGCGCAGCGCTTTACAATATTAGGGCAGACAGTACAATTACAATACAATTCAATACAGGAGGAATCAGAGGGCCCTGCTCGTTAGAGCTTACAATCTAAGAGGAAGGGTTTAATGATACGAAAGGGCAGTAAACTGCGGGGGATGAGCTTATTGAGAAAATAAGGAGTGTAGTTGTTAGGTGGTGGCAGGATAGGCTTCCCTGAAGAGAAACGTTTTCAGGGATCGCTTGAAGGTGGATAGATTTGGGGACAGTCTGACAGATTGGGGTAGGGAGTTCCAGAGGATGGGAGAGGCTCGGGAGAAGTCTTGGAGGCGAGTATGAGAGGAGGTGATGAGGAAGCTGGAGAGCAGGAGGTCTTGGAAGGAGTGAAGAGGACAGTTAGGTTGGTATTTTGAGACTAGGCTGGTGATGTAGCTGGGAGCAGTGTTGTGGATGGCTTTGTAGCTCATTGTTAGTATTTTGAATTTAATTTGTTGGGCGAGTGGCAGCCAATGGAGGGATTGGCAGAGGGGGGTGGCAGACGTTGAACGGTTTGTAAGGTGGATGAGTCTGGCAGCGGCATTCATGATGGACTGGAGAGGGGCTAGTCTTATACGCCGGAAAATACAGTATATATATTTATTTATTGTAATGGATATCCCAATGTTCACAGAAGTATTGAAGTTCTTGACAGACACCCGCCATGGTCCATACATTGTCCTCGGCTGTCGGCTGTCAGCACCCACTGATGTAACATTACATGGGGTCTATGACCGAGCTCTGCTACAGATGGAACTCTGCTCTGACAATCTGGAATTTAATATCTAAACATAAAAATCCCCATACAGGTTTATCTGCATTCCTATTCAATAAAACCTCCATAATATCTCCCCCGAGGGCGAGAATTGTGTGCTCAGCCTCCCAGGAGAACATGCCGGAGCTTGTAGCGGAGCAGTGCAATAATGAGTCCAGCAGCTAGATCCGGGAAGAAGGGAAGCTGCAAGGAGAGGGATACGGATCATCACCACGATTGTTGGTTGGTGTCACGTGCGATAAATGCCGTCCGACTTCAGATTTAGCCCTCACATTGCAGCGATTTGACAGGTCAGATCTCATGACAAGTCGCAGCCTGTTCCTAGCAATTGCACCGCTCCAGTCGGCGTGGCGCCGCACCGATTTGCAAAAGCTGTCCCTGCACTACTTTTGCCGATTTCGGGTGCAACTTCAATAGACATCTGTGCATGAAGCTCTATGGATGTCTATCAAGTCGGACCTGACAATGCGGCTTTGAAATCGCGTGAGTTCAGATAAAGTCGCACATGTGAACGAGTGCTGAATAGTAGCGGCTGGTGGTCGCAATTTTTTTTTTTGGGGGGGGCAGCAAACAGACCTGGCCCTCTCACTTGCATTAGCACCCCCCAACAGCTCGCGATCGATCCACTAGCACTACGCACCCCGGGGCTCTATAGGAGGCAATCCTCGCACTATCGCCACCCCACCCCCCCTGCGTGATCCATTGCCTCCTTACCCTATACAGCAAGAGGAACGGGGAGGAGGCGGTGGCGGCGCACTGCTGAATCAATCCAGGGTAGGGCTCTCAGAGAGACTGTTGCTGCCGGGGCCGATGCTTCTCCTCCCGGCCAAACAGAAGGCGGGTCCTGAGACCCGTCCTAAGATTCTTAAAGAAAAATTGGATTACCCCCTGAACGGGACTTTAAATGGCAACAAACACCATCTGAATTGTATAAAATCAAAAATGTATTCAAACGTATTTAAAACACCATCACTAATCAGAATGAGACTTATATAAAAAGCATAAAACAGATGACAATTTGCTCGGACATATTTCAACTATGCAAAACATCAGCATAAATAAATCCAAAAAAGGTTTTTATACTCCGGTATTCGAAGACAGTGTTCGATATCCGACGCGTTTCAGGTCCACGCCTTTCATCAGGGGTATTTTACAGGAGAATACAAAAAGTAGTAACTTGGCAACTATAATGGGAGATGCAATGCTACTGATGCAGATATGTGCCAAGCAGAGACAGTCAGTCACTGTCCATGATGGTGTGGCTCCTGAACCGTGCAGGTTTAGGAGATATGCAGGGCACCTACAGGTAGGCCTTAATCTAGGCCTTATTCTAGGCTTACCTGTAGGTTAATGTGGTTGTACAGAGTTGACAATCGCTTTAATAAATAAAAATGAAGATAAGATGAAAAAGATATACCGGCTCCGGGATCAGAGGGACAGAAAAAAAGTTAAGCTCCATTGGGCTTAAAAAAAACTCCAGTTTACTTGGCAGAAAAAAAACGCTCATATAGAACTTTTTGCACAAAGTTTAAATGAGTTTAGGAGAACCAGAAGGGTTTCTTTCTGTCTCTTAAACGTTGAGCTTAACCACTTCCCAACCGCCTGCCGTGTTTTCACGGCGGCAGTCGGGTTGCTGTGAGCGAATCGCCGTAAAAAAGACGGCGATCTGCAAACAGCCGCTAGGGGGCGCGCGCACGCCGCTGCACTCCTGAGGAGTGTGCCCGCGGCTCAGGCGGACCCGATGTCCACCGGCAAGCCGCGATGAGCGGCCACAGGCAAAGAGCGGGTAACCGCCCATGCAAACACGGCGGTTCCCCGCTCTGTTAGTGCAGGCATGGGTGATCTACTGATCCCTGTCACTGGGATCAGTTAGATCTCTCATGCCCATGGTAGCCCAGCCCCCCACAGTAAGAACACACCCAGGGAACACACTTAACTCGCCCCTTGGCGGCACAAACGTACCCGCCAATGGGCGAGAAACGGACACCGGCGAGTAGCGCCGAACGGCCACCTGTAGCCCAGGCGGACTCGGCGCCCGTGTGAGGAGTCCTCACGTCGCCGCACGCGCGCGGGGGATCGCCGACAAACGTCTAGCGGCAGAAAAAATGCCGCTAAGCGAGTGTCGTTGGGCTGACGGCGGCACTTTTGTGCCGTCCGCCAACCCTTCACCAATTCGAGTTGCAAATTCTCTGTCTTTC
>BLSH010304677.1:585454-612258 GCA_018402905.1 Glandirana rugosa | reverse complement strand
GATATTACCCCCCCCCCCGGCAATAACAGGATATTACCACCTCCTGTAATGTAGGAATGGTGTTATTTGGATGGAGAGCTGTATTGGATTTCCGCCAGACACATCGTTTGGTGTTGATGCCAAATAATTCAATTTTAGTCTCATCCGATCCGATCATAACGCCTTCTTCCATGTGGCCCCAGAATCTTCAAGGTGCATTTTGGCAAAGTTCAGTCATGACTGCATGTGGCCTTTCTTGAGGAACAGCTATTTTCTTGCACCCCTTCCCATAGAAGCCACGTTTGTGGAGAATCTGTGATATTGTTGTCACATTCACACAATGGCCACTCTTTGTCATCAATTCCGGCTGCTTCAGAGTCTCTGTAGGCCTCCTGCTCACCTCTCTGACCAGTCACCTCCTGGCTCTTTCATTCAGTTTGGAGCGACGTCCTGATCCATGGAGGGTCTGTGTTGTACCAAATATCTTCCACTTCTTCATAATAGACTTCACTGTGCTTCTAGGCATTGATAAAGCCTTTGACATTTTTTGTAGCCATCTCCTGACTTGTGCCCGTCCACAACCTTATCGCGGAGATCCCGGTGACAGTGACTTTCCACCCATAGTTCATTGTTTGCTTCAGTTGCACTACCATGGACTGAAATGCTCCAGGAAAGCTCTTTTCATGCCGAGCTAATCAAAATGAACATAGCTGATCACAGTTGAAATTCAAATGGCTTTGTGTGCCATTGAGAAGGTGATTAACTACACCTGAGTGAGTTTACAGGTCCTCTATGTAAACTCATGTTGGTGTTTTTCCTTTGGATGTTATAAGTTGCACTGAGTAAATACAGCTGGTTAAAACAAAAATTGTGTCTGTCTTCATTTCAGGCTGAAAAGCAACAAAATGTGATCATTTTAACCTCTTGCTGACCGCCGATCAGCATCTGACGGCGACAAGGTGGCACTCCTGCGCAAATCGCCGTCATATGACGGCGGCTGCGAGATCGCGCCCAGTGAGCGCTCACTGTGTCCGGGGAGGGCCAGGGAGCGGCTGCGGCGGAGTCGATCTCCGCGATGCCCCCCCCGGAGTGAAAGAACAGAGATCCGTGTAAGTAAACACGGACCTCCACTCTGTGTGAGGGGGAAGGGATGTGATCACAGCCTTCCTCTACATGGAAGCTGTGATCACTTCCCTTCCCCTGCTAGGGCAGCCCACCCACAGTAAGAACACGCCCAGGGAACACAGTTAACCCTTAGAGCGCACCCTCCAGGTTAACCCCTTCACTGCCAATGGCATTTACACAGTAATCAGTGCATTTTTATAGCACTGATCGCTGTATAAATGCCAATGGTCCCAAAAAAGTGTCAAAATGTTCCGACATGTCCGCTGAAATATCGCAGTACCGCTAAAAATCGCAGATCGCCGCCATTACTAGTAAAAAATAAAAAAAAATAAAAACCCCAGAAATGAATTCTCATCATCCGTAAACGCGGCAACTTTTGCGCAAACCAATCAATAAACGCCGATTGCGATTTTTTTTATCGCAAATATGAGGAAGAATATAAATCGGCCAAAACCGATGAAAAAAAATGTTTTTTTATATTTTTTTTGGATTTGTATTTTAGCAAAAAGTAAGAAATCTGTGTTTTTTTGCAAAATTTTTGTTTATAGCGGCAATCAGAAATGACGCAGCGGTGATCAAATACCACCAAAAGAAAGCTCTATTTGTGGGAAAAAAAGGACGCAAATTTTGTTTGGGTACAACGTCGCCCGACCGCGCAATTTTCAGTTAAAGCGACGCAGCGCCGAATCGCAAAAAGTCCTAAAGGGGGAAATCCTTCCGGGACTGAAGTGGTTAAGGGGGGCAATTCTTTTTTGCACCCACTGTAAACTGAACAGAACACATTATCTGCCTTTGCCAACCCCATTGGGGCTGATTGACTGAAGGCCAATGTGCTGTTAATTTTTCAAGGGAAGTTGCACAAGAAAATTTACCCCGGAGCTTAGTGAATGAGGTGAAGTTTAATTTTGCTGCCTACTTCTGGTTTTAGGGCAAGCGTGTGCATGCACGCCCCCCCCCCCCCCATGACACCCACTGTAATTGTGCATTACGGGAGTCTGTCAGCAGGTCATGCCCAGTGATTCATGGTCAGGATCTGCTGATCGGTGTGTCCAATCACAGCACAGAGGCCTGTGTTGACAATCATCACAGGGCTCTGGACAGATGGAACGATCTCTCTGTTTCTTATTACAGCAAAGCTAGGAGAAGGAACAAAGATTTTTAGTAAAAAGCAGCACAATACACATTGTTAGGCACACAGTTAACCCTTTGCTTGCCCTAGATGTTAACCCTTTCCCAGCCGGTGTCATTAGTACAGTGACAGTGTATAGTATTATCACTGATCACTGTATTAGTGTTACTGGTCCCCACCCATTGTCAGTTAGTGTCCGATTGGCCGCCGCACTGTCACAGTCCCACTAAAAGTCGCTGATTTCTGCCCAGGGTGGATTTGCTTTAAATCAAGTTGATTTAAATCACTAGTAAAAAGGCTTGATTTAAATCATGATTTTTAAAGAGCAACGGTCATCTCTGCCCCACAGTGGCTCCTCCTTTGACCCACTGGTGACTCACCGACAGTCCCATTCACTTTAATGGGACGGCTGGTTATGGGGCAGTGACACAACAAGGTGAGGGAGGTGGTGGCAGCGGGTGAGTGGATGCCCACTAACAGGCACTGCCATGATGGATCTGAAATGACAGGTGCTCTTTAAGTGTAAGGACTTATTCTTGCTGGCAGTTAGAATCTTTAATATTTGCAAACAAAATGAAGGTTTCCTATGTAGAATAATAAACTGTCAGGTTAGTAAAACAGCGATATCAGAACCGACTCAATCATACAGTTTGTAGTGTACATAGATTTGCAAAACAATGGGATAAAGGAATTTTGCAGAAGTTTGTTTTATCTCATAGTTACTGTGACATTGTGTGAATGCATCAATGCAGTGCATGTTATCCCAGCTTGCAGAGCTTGGATTTATTGAATGAGTTTACCAAAAATGTAAATATTGCAGAATATACAGCCTCATGCTGCATAAATAAGCTCCATTTCATACTGGATAACCTAAGTTATTAATGTGTCCTAAATAGAAAACTATCTTTGGATAGATTTTTTTACTCCAAAAGCATTTTATTAAAATAAATTTGATAAAAATAAAAAAAAAATGGATTTAAATTTATAAAAAAATCTGATTTAAATAAATAAAAAAAACATATTTTTTTGATTTTTTTAAAAAAATCATTGATTTTTATCCACCCAGTTTCCTCCATTAGTAGTATAAAAGCAAATTCCAGTATATATCACATAGTTTGTAGGCGCTGTAACTTTCAATCAATATACACTTATTGGGATTTTTTTTTTACCAAAGACATTTTATTTATTTATTTCAGGTAATTATATAGCATTGTCAATTTATGCAGCGCTTTACATATATATTTTACATTCACATCAGTCCCTACGCTCAAGGAGCTTACAATCTAAGGTCCCTAACTCACATTCATACATATACTAGGGCCAATTTAGACAGCATCTATGTACCAGAATACATTTTGGCCTGAATTTATGAAGATATTTGATTTTTTACATTTTTTTATTAGATATGTTTTATAGCAAAAAGTAATTTTCTTTTCTTTTTCCGTTTATATAATAAAAACATAAAAACCCAGTGGTGATCAAATACCACCAAAAGAAAGCTCTAATTGTGTTAAAAAAAATGATTACATTTGGTTTGGGTACAGCGTTACATGACCGCGCAAATACCAGTTAAAGTAGCGCAGTGCCGATTAACAAAAATTGCCCTGGTCAAGGGGGGGTAAAACCTTCCAGAGAGAAGTGGTTATGATTGGATGATGGAAGTCAGCAGAGCTTCACCTCATTTAATAATTTCTGGGAACATTCCCTTGCAAAGTGAACAATCTATTTGCCTTTCGTAAATCTACCCCATGGTCTCCTCCTTAGAGTGGCGCTCCACCCAAAAAGGGGTAGTTCCGCTTTAAGGCCTCGTTCCTCGCTCCTCTTCAACAACTGGCACTTTTGAGAAGCGTGGGGGGGGGGGGGGGATTTCAGGTCCCCGATTTTGACAAGCAAATGCTTCCCCCATTCCGTTTCAAGCCCTGCGTCACTCGGGAAATGGATGTTCTCTTCCCTCCCTCCCCCCTGCAGTCTTCTGGGACACTGACAGGAGACTGCATGCAGCATTCACAATACGCAGCGTGACTCGCGCATGCACAGTGGGCACCCGGCTGCGAAGCCTCAAGCTGTCACAGCCGGGTGCTCATAGTGAAGACGCCGGCGGACCGAAAATAGTGGGTAAGACCGCTGGATCCTGGGACAGGATGCAATGCTTTACATAAATAAATATTTAATCAATATTATAAGTTTAAAATCTAAATATAATAAATATAAATAAATATTTAATAAATAAATACAGTGGAACCTCGGAGGAGAATGCTTGTAATCCAAATCACTCGTATATCAAACATGTTTCCCCATAGGAAACAATGGAAATTCAGATAATTCGTTCCACATTCACTGCTTGTCATTGCACTACTGTATGTGGCCAGAGGTGCGGGGGCGCTGGTGTATGCAATACCGTATGTGGCCAGAGGTATGGGGCGCTGGTGTATGCAATACCGTATGTGGCCAGAGGTGCGGGGGCGCTGGTGTATGCAATACCGTATGTGGCCAGAGGTGCGGGGGCGCTGGTGTATGCAATACCGTATGTGGCCAGAGGTGTGGTGGCGCTGCTGAGGCATGGAAACATTCGGAAACGCTCTGGGGAACTGTTGACACTTTCAGAATTTCTGACGGCTTCTGAGTGTCTCCGAGCCTCACCAGCTCCCCCCCAGCACCTCTGGCCACATGCGGTATTGCATGCACAGAGTCTTAATCCTGCTCGTTTTGTGAGACAGCGCTCGCAAACCGAGTCAGAATTTTTAATAAAAAAAAAGCTTGTATTGCAAAACGCTCGTTAACCGCGTTCCTCGCAATCTGAGGTTCTACTGTACGTATATACTTAGGCTCCATTCACACTTGAGCGGCACTTTGATGCGACTTTACGCTCTCTAGGCGCTAAGTCGCATCAAATGTTGCATCAACGCAGTGCAGGCTCCTTTTCAAAGGACATTAATGCTGGCCATACACTATATGAAAAATCGGCCAAACCCAATTTCGAAAAACGAACAATCGGCTGTGTGAGCAAACGATAGTACCATCATAATGACCGATAAATCATTCAATGGAGATACATGAATGCGTCTTTTGTTTGTTTTCTCACATAGATCTAGTGCAAAAAGTTTGGACGGGAAACACATTACCCTTGCGATTTATCGTTCGTTCGGCCGAAAAATTTCCAAACTTGTCCTTCGTTTTTTTGGCCCAAAAACGTCCCAGTGACCGATTTTCTGTATAGTGTATGGCCAGCACACCGAGTGGAATGGGTGCCACTGAACACAATGGGCTGCGACTTGTCATTGCGACTTTATGTGTCCAAAGTCGCAGAAGTGATGCAATGCTTTAAATAAATAAGTCAAGGGAGACAGTACAGCAACAATGCAATACAATAGGGTTAGGAGGGCCCTGCTCCTGGGAGCTTACAATCTAATAGACGTGCACCTACACTAACACATTGGCAAATAAGCTTGTGGGTGGACAATTTCCTGGATCTGCGGGTGGATTTCTACACCCGGGGGAGACATATGCAGCATACAACCAGTCCATTGTAATGAATGGCTGTACGCCAGCTGTATGCGGGTATACCCTGTGCTTGCATAAACTTGGGCACATGCACGGGCGTAAATCTCTCAATGCACAAACACTACAGTCAGGAATTTGCCTGCACGCACGAGTATTCACACGCACGGCTCATATCCCATTCATTACCATAGGTGGCTATGGGAGGGCAAAGACCTGATTGATTTCATACCGATTGAATGGATTCTTCAGATGTGACCTCTTATTCCATAGTTTATTAAATCTAAAGTAAACTGTACAATTAGATTGTATAGTGTATGGCCAGACCTTAGGCTGGTTGTGCATTTCATACAGTCAGATTATACAATCTCCTTTAGATCTATCATCAGCTATGTAGTGCAGAGTCTGGCCTGATTTGACACAGATGGAATAGATTGTTCACATGTGTCCTCATATGACATTGTTTCGGTAATATTGTATAGAGATTGTACAATCAGATTGTATAGTGTTGATGTATGCTGCAGCTTTCCCCATAGGAAACGATGGAAACTCAGATAATTCGTTCCACAGTGACTGCTTGTCAATGCAGTACTGTATGTGGCCAGAGGTGTGGGGGCGCTGGTGTATGCAATACCGTATGTGGCCAGAGGTGCGGGGGCGCTGGTGTATGCAATACCGTATGTGGCGCTGGTGAGGCTCGGAGAAATGAATTCTCATGGTTTATAAACGCGGCAACTTTTGCGCAAACCAATCAATAAACGCCGATTGCAATTTTTTTTTTTTTTACCAAAGATATGAGGAAGAATAAAAATTGGCAATTAGTGTTTTTATATTTTTTATATCGTATTTTAGCAAAAAGTAAGAAATATATATATATATTTTTTTGCAAAATTGTCACTCTTTGTTTGTTTATAGCGGCGATCAGAAATGACGCAGTGGCGATCAAATACCACCAAAAGAAAGCTCTATTTGTGGGAAAAAAAAGACGCAAATTTCGTTTGGGTACAACGTCGCACGACCGCGCAATTGTCAGTTAAAACGACGCAGTGCTGATTCGCAAAAAGTGCTCTGGTCCTACAGTGGTAAATCCTTCCGGGGCTGAAGTGGTTAAATTTCTTCACAACTTTATCCCTGGCCTGTCTGCTGTGTTCCTTGGCCTTCATGATGCTGTTTGTTCACTAAGGTTCTCTAACAAACCTCTGATGGCTTCACAGAACAGCTGTATTTATACTGAGATTAAATGACACACAGGTGAACTCTATTTACTAATTAGGTGACTTCTGAAGGCAATTGGATCCACTAGATTTTGGGGTATCAGAGTAAAGGGGGCTGAATACAAATGCCCCCCACACTTTTCACATATCTGTGTACAATTTTGAAAAGCCGTTTATCATTTTCCTTCCACTTCACAATTATGAGCCACTTTGTGTCGGCCCATCACATAAAATCCCAATAATAAATTGGCTGTGACAAAATGTGGGAAATGTCAAGGGGTATGAATACTTTTTCAAGGCACTGCAGTAACTGTGCTATGCACTTTAGATTTACTAAGCAGCGGAATAAAACATCTAAACAATGCATTCACGTTGTATCAGGTCCAGAAGGCCTTTGCACACAATTGATGGTCGATCTAAAGGAGATTGTACAATCAGATTGTATAGTGTAGGGGTAGGCAATGCAGCTAAGGTCGGTTCTTATGTACAAAGCACAGTTCTAGAAAGGGACAATGGACTCACCTTGGGCTTCCTGTGAGCGGCACCGTCCGTCCGTCCGTCTACCTGGATTCCTGAGACACAACAGGACTCCAGGAATGAGCAGAACTCCACCCAGCTGTGACGGAGGAAGGGGCCACCTTCCAGGTGAAGGGAGGAATACGTGGCCCCCGCCCATCGCTCCCAGCACCAGCAAGTCGCAGCATGCCACAGATCGGCCTTACCTGTGTAGCACAGCTCCGCCAACGGCTGCTCCTAATCCCCGGCATGGAGCAGGGCAGACATTGCACAGATTCCTGCCATTGTATGGGGCGGCCGGGATCAGGCGGCACGGCTCCAATGTGGATTGCGATGAATGCAAAGCACAAAGATTTCTTCCTCCAGGCAATGAAATTCTGCTTGGACTTAGAACTCTACCTGAGGGCTGCATGCCTTTCCTTTCTGTCTATTAACTCTTCTTTTACTGCAGCAGGAGAGGCGCCTGCACTGCATACAGAGGGGTTGATTTACTAAAGGCAAAGAGACTGCGCACTCTGCAGGAGCAGTTGCTCCAGAGCTTAGTAAATGTGGGGAAGCTCTGCTGACTTCCATCATCCAATCATGTGCAAGCAAAAATGCTATTTTTTTTTATTTTCCTTGAATGTGATTGAAGCATGTCGCCCCAAAGAAAGTTCAGGAGCTACTTTTGGGCGACATGCTTCACGCGATGCGGGTTGCCGCGATTGCAGCGAGATTTATCGCTCGACAATTACTGGCAGACCCGCAACGCAATTTTAGGTGTCATTCAAATGAATGGGATCTCAAATGTGAGTCGGTCACACATCGGCGATTTGAAATCGCCCGCGATTCAAACGCTGGAGTGTGAATGCAGCCTTATTGTTTGCTGTAGGGGTGTCAAAACCATGGCCCACGGGCCAACTCTGACCTGCTGCAATGTTTTATCTGGCCCTCTGATGTAAGAGGGGACTTTGATGAGGACTTTTATGTAATGGGGGGGACTCTGTGTAAGGGGGATTTTGATAGTGAATCTGATGTAAAGGGGCTCTGGTGGGGTCTTTTCGTGTAAGGGGGACTCTGATGTAAGAGGGGACTTTGATGGGAAATCTGATGTAAGGGGACTCTGCTGCACTGTAAGCCCTATTTTTTTTTGTTTGCTGTAGGGGTGTCCAAACTACGGCCCATGGGCCAAGCCTGGCCTGCTGCAATATTTTATCTGGCCCACTGATGTGAGAGGGGACTTTGATGAGGGCTGTGATGTAAGGGGGGACTCTGTGTATGGAGGACTCTGATGTAAGGGAAATATTGATGATGACTCTGATGTAAAGGGGCTCTGACGGATCCCTCATGTAAGGGGGACTAATGAAAGGGGGACTCCAATGAAAGAGGGGACTCTGATGTAAGGGGGACTCTGATATAAGAGGAAATTCAATGTAAAGGGGACACTGATGTAAGTGTGACTCTGATGTGGACTCTCATCTAAGGCGGACTCTAATATAAGAGGGACTCCAATGTAAAAGAGGGCTCTTCTGGAGACTCTCATGTAAGGGGGACTTTAATGTAAGGGCTCTGATGTAAAAGGAGTCTCTGATGGGGACTCTGATGTAAGGGGGGGGGGGGGCACCTATATAAGGGGGACTTTATTGGGACTCTTATGTAAGGGGTACTCTTATGTCAGGGGGGACTTTGATGTAAGATGGAACTCTGATGGAGACTCTCATGTAAGGGAGGGCCTTTGATGGGGACTATCATGGAAGGGGAGACTCTGATGTAAGGGGGACGATAATGTAAAGGGGACTCTGATGTAAGGGGGGACACCGATATAAGGAGGACTTTGATGTGGACGCTTATGTAAGAGTACTCTAATGTTAAGTGGCTCTGATGGGGTCTCATGTAAGGGGGACTCTAATAAAAGGGGGACTCTGATTGAAGAAGGGACTTTGATGGGTACTCTCAAGTAAGGTGGACTCTGACATAAGAGTGATTCCAATGTAAAGGGGATGCAGCTGTAAGTGTGACTCTGATGGGGACTCTTATGTAGGAGGGACTCCAATGTAAGAGGGAACTCTTCTGGATACCTTGATGTAAGGGGGTACTCTGATGGGGACTTTGATGGGGGACTCTAATGTAAGGGGGCTTTGATGTAAAAGGAGACTCTGATGGGGACTCTGATGTAATGGACCGGGGGGGGGGGGCGCTGATATAAGGGGGACTTTGATGAGGACTCTTATATAAGAATACTCTAATGTAAGGGGGATCTGATGGGGACTCTTATGTAAGGGGGACTCTGATGTCAGGGGGACTTCAACGTAAGAGGGGACTCTGATGGGGACTCTCATGTAATGGGGGGAGGGGGGAATCTGATGGGGACTGTCATGTAAGGGGGACTTTAAAGTAAAGGGGACTCTGATGTAAGGTGGACTCTTGTAAGTGGGGAATACCATGTAAGGCAGCTTTTGATGGGGTCTCTTGTGTAAGGGAGACTCTAATGTAAAGGGGGACGCTGATGTAAGGCAAATTTTGAACAGGAACCGAGCGGAAATCTTCCAATAAGGATGCTAGTTCTGGTAGCCCTGATTTACACCAGGGTCAGGGTCACCGCTGGTGATTAAATACCAGAAAAAGAAAGCTCTATATGTCCCAAAAAAATGATAAAGATTTAATTTGGGTACAGTGTTGCACGATCGCGCAATTGTCATCAAAGTGCCACAGCGCTGAAAGCTGAAAATTGGCCTGGGCAGGAAGGGGGGTAAAAGTGCCCGGTATTGAGGTGATTAAATTTAAGGGTGCCCCTAGAGACCGGCGGACCATTAAATCTGTAGTTTATTTATTTTTACAGTTCTCTAATCGTAGATTTCCTTTATTTGTTTAAGGACTCTTTCATACATGCGGAGCCTGTTTTGCCGGGCTCCGCTGCTCAGCGGGGATCCATCCTTTGATCCCCGCTGAGCCGACGGATGACAGGACCGTCTCTGCACTCCGTGCAGACTGACCTGTCAGAGCTCCATTCTCCTCTATGGAGGATCGGATGAACACGGACTGTCTGTTCGTGTTCATCCCATCCGATCCGCCAGGCGGATGGAAAATCCATCCGTCTGTTTCTGGCGGATCGGAGCGGATCGGGTGTCCCCGCTGACATCCGCCGCTCCATAGAAGTACATGGAGCGTCCGTTTGGGTCCGCCTGAAAAACTGACAGGAGGACCCAAACGGTCCGTATGTGTGAAAGAGCCCTTAATCTGATCTCTTACTATTTATAATGATACATAAATAAATAATTAAGTACTCAATGCATGAATAAAGTTTTACTTATTCTATATCATTATTATTTTTGTTATGATAATGGTCAATTTTGGTAATATTTATGTTCACTGTTTTATTTTCTCAAGCTGTAAAAGTAAGCTATAAGGTCCACACAGAGGTCCTTACAGAAGTCCATACAGAGATCCTTACAGAAGTCCATACAGAGTTCCACACAGAGGTCCACACAGAGGTCCCCACGGTGATCCACACAGAGGTCCACACAGAGGTCCACACAGAGGTCCACACAGAGGTCCACACAGAGATCCACACAGAGGTCCACACAGAGATCCACACAGAGATCCACACAGAGGTCCACACAGAGGTCCACACAGAGGTCCACACAGAGGTCCACACAGAGATCCACACAGAGGTCCACACAGAGATCCACACAGAGATCCACACAGAGGTCCACACAGAGGTCCACACAGAGGTCCACACAGAGGTCCACACAGAGATCCACACAGAGGTCCACACAGAGATCCACACAGAGGTCCACACAGAGGTCCCCACGGTGATCCACACAGAGGTCCATACAGAGGTCCCCACGGTGATCCACACAGAGGCCCATACAGAGGGTCACACTAGGGTTCCCACTTCATCCCTTTAAACCCGAATACACATGAATTACACTGATTCTGAGGCTGATTAAATACAGACAAGGCACCGAGTGAGTTTAATTACCACCTTAATCAGTCACAGAACCTGTGTAATTAATATGTGTTTTGGTTTTAAAGGTATGAGGTGGGAACCCTAACACAGAGATCCACACAGGGGTCCACACAGAGATCCACACAGGGGTCCACACAGAGATCCACACAGGGGTCCACACAGAGATCCACACACGGGTCCACAGACATCCACACAGAGGTCCACACAGAGGTCCACATAGGGGTCCACACAGAGGTCCACACAGGGGTCCACACAGAGATCCACACAGAGGTCCACACAGGGGTCCACACAGAGGTCCCCACAGAGGTCCACACAGAGATCCACTAGGGTTGCCACATCATCCCTTTAATCCAGAACACATATGAATTACACAGATTCTGAGGGCCAATTTAATACAGATAAGGCACCAAGTGAGTTTAACTACCAACTTAATCAGCCACAGAACCTGTGTAATTAGTATGTGTCCTGGATTAAAGGGATGATGTGGCAACCCTAAGATCCACACAGAGGTCCCCACAGTGATCCACACAGAGGTCCACACAGAGGTCCACACAGAGATCCATACAGAGGCCCATACAGAGGTTCACTCTAGGGTTGCCACCTCATCCCTTTAAACCCGAACACATATGAATTACACAGATTCTGAGGCAAATTAAATGCAGATAAGGCACCAAGTGAGTTTAATTACCACCTTAATAAGCCTCAGAACCTGTGTAATTCGGTTTTAAAGGGATGAGGTGGCAACCATAGATGCCCACAGAATCAACAGTTCTTTCACGGGACCTTCTATGTACACTCTTGTATACACTCTTCCTCTCTTCAGAACATTACTTGCTTCCCAGTTAACTCCTTTCACTCTCTCCTGCACAAACTTTGTTGGCCTAGCTAGCACATGGTGAGGCCTGCTCTGGCTCTGACCAGGCCTCAGTGAACCGCCATTTGCAGGCAGGGACTGCGGACCTCTATAGTGTTGAAAGTTAATTGAAAGTGCCAGCTAGCCATTGATGGACTACTGCTCCCAGCCCATCCTCTTCCAGGCCCTGCCAGCCCCCCTGGCTGCAAAGGCCTTCTCCACTGCCACAGTGACACCACAGTCCCAACTGGCTCTTGTACCCTTCCCAGACTGTCTCTCACCCCAATCTACTCCGGTGTGCCTCTTCCAGCTTCCCAGGGTGTGTATCACTCACCGACACAGTAACTTGCATGGAGACCTGCCTGGCAGTACTCTCTCCCGCTGACCTCCTCTTGCTCTCTCACTTGAGCCTCTGTTCCAGGATCTCCACTATCCAGACCAAGGTCACCCCCCCCCCCCAGACTGGGGGCTCCCTAAGGGCCAGTTCACACTGCTCTGATCCTGCAGATCGGATGTGATTCACACCACACTGCAGTGTGAATCACATGCGATCTATATGCGATGCAAATTCAGCCATAGAGATAGTATGGCTAAATTTGCATCGCAATCGGAGCAAACACAGAGCCCATTTTTTTTCTGCAGGGTCAGAATCGGATCGCCTGGTGGTTCATACCAGGCAATCCGATTCCTGTGCGAGTTTGCAATTCCCAGTGCAATCTGCAAACTGATTTGGAGGTGTCATTAACATTATATTGACACTCCACAGAGTTTGCATATGGCAATGTGAACTGCTGCCCGGAGACATGCGATGCGGGAACCCGCAGTGGATTTGCAGGGTTACCGCATCGCTGCAGTGTGAACCGGCCCTTAAGGCCCCGACAGCCTCAGTACTCCGTCTCCATCTCTTCCACCCAAGCTCTCCTCCCAGCTGGGCCGACCCTTGGTATTTAAGGAGGCCTGCCCCCTGCTAATCCAGGTTGGGGATTGGTTAGGGCTCCCCAAACACCCCAGGTAAGCTCCACCCTTATAGATTCCTCTAGAATACTCTGGAAAGAAAAGGGGAGGAATCAGTGATGCTGTCTGTGAGTCACCAGCTGCAACTCTAGGCCACTCTCAGCCCACACAATCAAAACAAACAGACCTGCTTACATGTACCTGTGCTACAAAAATCCTACCACTGGCACACTACCTATGTAGAGGGTGCTACAATATATATATATATATATATATATATATATATATATATATATATATATACATACAGTTGTATGCAAAAGTTTAGGAACCCCTGACAATTTCCATGATTGTCATTTATAAATATTTGGGTGTTTGGATCAGCAATTTCATTTTGATCAAATAACTGAAGGACACAGTAATATTTCAGTAGTGAAATGAGGTTTATTGGATTAACAGAAAACGTGCAATATGCATCAAAACGAAATTAGACAGGTGCATAAATTTAGGCACCCTTGTCATTTTGTTGATTTGAATGCCTGTAACTACTTAGCCCTGATTAATTGGAACTCACAATTGGTTTGGTGAGCTCATTAAGCCTTGAACTTCATAGACGGGTGCATCCAATCATGACAAAAGGTATTTAAGGTGGCCAATTGCAAGTTGTTGTTCTCTTTGACTCTCCTCTGAAGAGTGGCAACATGGGGGCCTCAAAACAACTCTCAAGTGACCTGAAAACAAAGATTGTTCTACATTAAGCTATAAGATATAAGCTATAAGCTGTCAGTGTCCACTGTGAGGAACATAGTGAGGAAATGGAAGACCACAGGCACAGTTCTTGTTAAGGCCAGAAGTGGCAGCCACATAAAATATTGGAGAGGCAAAGGAGAAGGATGGTGAGAACGGTCAAAAACAGCCCACAGACCGCCTCCAAAGACCTCCAACATCAACTTGCTGCAGATAGTGTCCCTGTGCATCGTTCAACAATTCAGCTCACTTTGCACAGGGAGAAGCTGTATGGGGGATGCGAAAGAAGCCTTTTCTGCACACACGCCACAAACTGAGTCGTTTGAGGTATGGAAACGCACATTTGGACAAGGCAGCTTCATTTTGGAATAAGGTGCTGCAGACTGATGAAACAAAGATTGAGTTATTTGGTCATAACAAGGGGCGTTATGCATAGCGGGAAAAGAACACAGCGTTCCAAGAAAAACACTTGCTACCCACAGTAAAATTTGGTGGAGGTTCCATCATGCTGTGGGGCTGTGTGGCCGGTGCCGGTACTGGGAATCTGGTTAAAGTTGAGGGTCGCATGGATTCCACTCAATATCAGCAGATTCTTGAGAATAATGTTGAGGAATCAGTCAAAAAGTTGAAGTTACGCCGGGGTTGGATATTTCAACAAGACAACGACCCAAAACACTGCTCAAAATCTACTCGGGCATTTATGCAGAGGAACAAGTCCAATGTTCTGGAATGGCCATCCCAGTCCCCAGACCTGAATATCATTGAACATCTGTGGGGGGATTTGAAGCGGGCTGTCCATGCTTGGCAACCATCAAACCTAAAGCCTCGTACACACGGGATGACGATCGCACGTACGACCATGTTGAATCGTATGTTGCATAATGTAAATAGCATACTGACATGCACCCGACGGTCGTGCATACAACTTGCGGCCGGCCGAACGTGATGACGCGAACGAGCGTATAAAGAGGAAGTAGCGTCACCCTTTGGGCTCCTTCATCTAATTTCGTGTTAGTTGAAGTGGACTTGGCGCATGCGTGTTTAGCACAATACAACTTGTTGTACCCAACTGCTCTACACACGATACAACGATCGTATGCGAGCTTGTTGGTACGACCAAGTTTTGTAGTCTGCACATACAACTCCCATGCACGACCGTCGTATGTTCGACTGTTGAAAGCGCGCCCACAAACGATCGATTCCGCATGCAACGGTCGTGAGTACAACGTGTTGAATGCGATCGTCGTCCCGTGTGTACGAGGCATAACTGAACTGGAGATGTTTTGTAAGGAGGAATGGTCCAAAATACATTCATCCAGAATCCAGACACTCATTACAGGCTATAGGAGGCGTCTAGAGCAGGGGTAGGCAACCTTAAAGAGGTGGAGATCTACCTGAACAACATGGGAACAGTCAAAGATCACCGGGTGCAGTGTCACCTCCTCAAACTTAGTTTAAACCTGTAATTGCTGTATTACTGTGTCACAATTGCGTGCATTGCATTGCAATCATGGATTTAAATCGGGTGGTGAGAAGGCAACATATTGCCTCCTCACCACCCGTCAAACACACTCAGATCGTTTTCAGAGGACTGCAATTGTGGATGAGCCCTTAGTTGTATTCGGCAGCAGCACACGTAAAGTTAGGGGGTGTTAAACCATGTGGTTGAGTTATGGTTTTATCGCCCCCACTCCCTACCTCCTTTGATGTACACGTTGTAGCAGGAATTAAGCCCCCTGTTGCTTTTGGTGGGTACTACCTCCTGGTAATCATGACCCATTCAAGTAAATAGGACCACTCTACAAGCACCCTGCAATTGCATGCTTCTATGGCAGGGATATGCAATTAGCGGACCTCCAGCTGTTGCAAAACTACAAGTCCCATCATACTTCTGCCTCTGGGTTTCATGCTTGTGGCTGTCAGAGTCTTGATATGCCTCATAGGATTTGTAGTTCTGCAACATCTGGAGGTCCGCTAATTGCATATCCGTGTTCTATGGGGTCCAAGGGATTAAAGCAGGTGGTGAGAAAGCAACACAACACTGCTGTTATGCCCAGTGTATTGCTTCACACTGAACTGAAGATCTCCACTTTGCTGCTGCTGGCACCACTCTGGAGACCGCCAGCCGGGGTAAGAGATGGAGTGCAGTTGGTATCACTCCTCATAGGACAGGAGCTGGCACTACATGATGCTCTGGGATGGCAGGTCAGCAAGCCCAGACTGCGATCTACCAGTCACCTGTCCAAGATCTACTGGTAGATCGCGATCTACAGGTTGCTGACCCCCAGTCTAGAGGCTGTTATTTCTGCTAAGGGAGGCTCTACTAAATATTGATGTGATTTTTCTGTTGGGGTGCCCAAATTTATGCACCTGTCTAATTTTGTTTTGATGCATATTGCGCATTTTCTGTTAATCCAATAAACCACATTTCACTACTGAAATATTACTGTGCCCTTCAGTTATTTGATCAAAATGAAATTGCTGATCCAAACACCCAAATATTTATAAATGACAATCATGGAAATTGTCAGGGGTCCCTAAACTTTTGTATACAACTGTATATATATATATATAATTTTAATTTTTTTGCTATTTTTTCCCCCATGAAAGTCTGTCTGATCATTTAATTTACATGTCGTATTCTGTAGTTCCACCATAGACAGACTTTACTTTCCAGAAAATAGTATTAGCAGCATTTCCCATCCTCGGTCTTATCCTCCAGCAGGCCAGATTTATTGCACATTCCTTTCATTCTTCCATCTGCTTACCTGGAGCAGGCAGTATTGTGCTCTCGGGCAGTGAAGGCGCTCTCATATATCTACCATTCCTCATCATAATACAGTAGGGTAGAGGATGTGGTGTAATGTGTGATCTACACACCCATCAGACTGTAAACACCGGTGACGTACCATCACTCCGACTTGGGTTTCTATGGTTAGATTATCGGCAGAGTTTAGGTGATAATTCCAAAACACTATGATTCATAAAGTTAGATATTGGGCTCTGATGAATGCATTGCTCACACATCCTCTGTGATGACATCACCGCCCTTTCCCTGTTTTGTGCCTGGACCCCGGGTGTGACCACATGACTCCATGTGCAGAAGAAGTGCGGAGTGTGGGCACATTGACACATCAATGGAAAACAAAGAAAAGTTTGGAAGTCTGACTCAGAAGGCATACCAGACATAACATATCTCATATTTCCTCTGTCTCGTCATGTTGAAGAGATTCTCGATGTATCATTTTTATTTAGCAACCGGAATAAGGTTGGGTTAAAAAAAAAAAACAAAAAAAAAAAACAGCCCTCTCTGGGTGATCCGGGTAAACTGCTGGGATTTTAACAAACTTCGTTGCAGATTCCTACTCCTTTCTATAGTGGTTTTTTTCACCAGACTGATTCTGAATGGGAGGGTCTGGTTCATTATAATCACCTGCTGCACTCTCATTGTTCTAATGAGGAAAGTTGCAGGGTCTGCATCCCTTTAGAAGTACAGGGTGGGCCATTTATATGGATACACCTTAATAAAATGGGAATGGTTGGTGATATTAACTTCCTGTTTGTGGCACATTCGTATATGTGAGGGGGGAAACTTTTCAAGATGGGTGGTGACCATGGCGGCCATTTTGAATCCAACTTTTGTTTTTTCAATAGGAAGAGGGTCATGTGACACATCAAACTTATTGGGAATTTCACAAGAAAAACAATGGTGTGCTTGGTTTTAACGTATACTATACATATACTAATGTGCCACAAATAGGAAGTTAATATCCCCAACCATTCCCATTTTATTAAGGTGCATCCATATAAATGGCCCACTCTGTATTTAACCCATAGGGAGCATCTAAAGAAAAAAGGCATTTCTGTTACAGAGGATACCTAAAATCTGACTTGTATCTTAGTGCAGACTTCTGGGAAAACAGCGAGCCAATCATAAGCAGGAAAATTACATTTCTAAAGGCGCTCCGTAAACCAGCTGCATACAGAATACTTCCAGGTTGCCAAATTACATCTAAATCTGAAAGATTGAAACGGAAAGGTCATTTTTAGTAACATTAAATTACAATATGACTTGTGTTGCAATTATATATGCTATAATGTTTTTTGTTTTCTATTTTTTTCCCACAAAAGTGGGGTTACCCTTTAATTTTGAAACTGTTATGCACACTCAAGAGCTGGGAGACACATGGGTTGATTTAATAAATGAACCCCTGTACTCAAATTGTTACATCCTCCAGACCCTGTACTCTATTTATTGCATACTCCTGATCACTGCACTTTGTATGTTACATATGCCAGACCCCTTCACTCTGTACATTGCAGACACCAGACCCCTGCACTCTGTACATTGCATACAGCAGACCCCTGCACTCTGTACATTACATACGCCAGACCCCTGCCCTCTGTACATTACATACGCCAGACCCCTGCACTCTGTACATTACATACACTAGACCCCTGTACTCTGTACATTACATACGCCAGACCCCTGCACTCTGTACATTACATACGCCAGACCCCTGCACTCTATACATTACATACACCAGGCCCCTGCACTCTGTACATTACATACTCCTGACCCCTGTACTTTTTACACTACATAGTCCTGACACCTGCATTCTGTGTGTTACATACTCTAGACTCCTGCACTCTGTACATTACATACTCCTGACCTCTGCACTCTGTACATTACATACTCCTGACCTCTGCACGCTGTACATTACATACACCAGACCCCTGCACTGTGTACATTACATACTCCTGACCTCTGCACTCTGTACATTACATACTCCTGACCCCTGGACTCTACGTTACATACTGCTGACCCTTATACTCTGTACGTTACATAGTCCTGGCATCTGCACTCTGTACGTTATGTACTCCTGACCCCTAAACTATGTACATGACATACTTCTGACCTCTGCACTTTGTGCGTTACATATTGTATATTACATACTCCTGATCCCTGCACTCTGTATGTTACAACCTCCTGACCCCTGCATTCTATATGTTACATACTCCTGGCCCTGCACTCTGCATGTTACAAACTCCAGACCCCTGCACACTGTATGTTACACACTCCATATGTTGCAAACTCCTGAAACCTACACTGTGTATGTTACAAACTCCTGACCCCTGCACTCTGTATGTTACATACTCCTGACCCCTGCACTCTGTGTGCTAGAAAACTCTTGACCCCTGCACTCTGTATGTTACATACTCCTGACACCTGCACTCTGTATGCTACACACATCAAATTCCTGCTCTCAGCATGCTGCTTTATTATTATTCCCAGGCTTTGCAGGGGGGCCTGTCAGGTAGATTGTACAGGGCCCCAGGTTTTCTAATAAACCTGTAAATAATAAACAAAATGTCATCTAATAAGTCGCTTGCAAATATTTAATTGGATTGCAAAATCCGGTGTAACCAATAAACAGGTTACTGACGTATTCCACATTGATGAATCGCTCCAAGGGATGAAATCACCTTAAGTAAGTTCAAGTCTTGTAGTCATCTTGTTCCATTCCCTCGCACTTCCTTCAGTCCGGCAGGTGACATGAGAACACAACATTATATTGCAACACAGCAGATCTACCTGTGCAGGTGAGCAAACAGACAAGCAACGGTATTTATTACCAACAGGTGACACTCTTTATTATATGTTAGCGCGTTACCAGGCCGGCTGTTTAACCATTGCATCAAAAATTCAACTCAAATTCTCCTTCAATGGAAAAAGTATGGATTTCTGTGTGGACCTCTGTGTGGACCTCTATGTGCATCTCTGTGTGCATCTCTGTGGGGACCTCTGTGTGGACCTCTGTGTGGACCTCTGTGTGGACCTCTGTGTGCATCTCTGTGTGCATCTCTGTGTGGACCTCTGTGTGGACCCCTGTGTGGACCTCTGTGTGGATCCCTGTGTGGATCCCTGTGTGGACCCCTGTGTGGACCCCTGTGTGGACCCTTGTGTGGACCTCTGTGTGGACCTCTGTGTGGACCCCTGTGTGGCCTTTGTGTGGAACTCTGTGTGGAACTCTGTGTGGATCTCTGTGTGGATCTCTGTGTGCATCTCTGTGTGGACCTCTGTGTGGACCTCTGTGTGGACCTCTGTGTGCATCTCTGTGGGGACCTCTGTGGGGACCTCTGTGGGGACTCCTGTGTGGACTCCTGTGTGGATCTCTGTGTGGACCTCTGTGTGGACCCCTGTGTGCATCTCTGAGTGCATCTCTGTGTGAACCTCTGTGTGGACCCCTGTGTGCATCTCTGTGTGCACCTCTGTGTGCATCTCTGTGTGGACCTCTGTGTGGACCCCTGTGTGGATCTCTGTGTGGACCCCTGTGTGGACCTCTGTGTGGACCTCTGTGTGGACCCCTGTGTGCATCTCTGAGTGCATCTCTGTGTGGACCTCTGTATGGACCCCTGTGTGCATCTCTGTGTGCATCTCTGTGTGGACCTCTGTGTGGACCCCTGTGTGGACCTCTGTGTGCATCTCTGTGTGCATCTCTGTGTGGACCCCTGTGTGGACCTCTGTGTGGACCTCTGTGTGGACCTCTGTGTGGACCCCTGTGTGGACCTCTGTGTGGACCCCTATGTGCATCTCTGTGTGGACCTCTGTGTGGACCCTTGTGTGGACCTCTGTGTGGATCTCTGTGTGCATCTCTGTGTGGACCCCTGTGTGGACCTCTGTGTGCATCTCTGTGGGGACCTCTGTGTGGACTCCTGTGTGGATCTCTGTGTGGACCTCTGTGTGGACCCCTGTGTGCATCTCTGTGTTGACCTCTGTGTGGACCTCTGTGTGGACCCCTGTGTGGACCTCTGTGTGCATCTCTGTGTGCATCTCTGTGTGCATCTCTGTGTGGACCTCTGTGTGGACCCCTGTGTGGACCTCTGTGTGGATCTCTGTGTGGACCTCTGTGTGGATCTCTGTGTGGACCTCTGTGTGGACCTCTGTGTGCATCTCTGTGTGGACCCCTGTGTGGACCTCTGTGTGGACCCCTGTGTGGACCTCTGTGTGGACCCCTGTGTGCATCTCTGTGTGGACCCCTGTGTGCATCTCTGTGTGCATCTCTGTGTGGACCTTTGTGTGGACCTTTGTGTGGACCTCTGTGTGCATCTCTGTGTGGACCTCTGTGTGGACCTCTGTGTGGACCCCTGTGTGGACCTCTGTGTGGACCCCTGTGTGCATCTCTGTGTGGACCTCTGTGTTGACCTCTGTGTGGACCCCTGTGTGCATCTCTGTGTGGACCTCTGTGTGGACCCTTGTGTGGACCTCTGTGTGGATCTCTGTGTGCATCTCTGTGTGCATCTCTGTGTGGACCCCTGTGTGGACCTCTGTGTGGACCCCTGTGTGGACCTCTGTGTGGACCCCTGTGTGCATCTCTGTGTGGACCCCTGTGTGCATCTCTGTGTGGACCCCTGTGTGGACCTCTGTGTGGACCTCTGTGTGGACCTCTGTGTGCATCTCTGTGGGGACCTCTGTGTGGATCTCTGTGTGGACCTCTGTGTGGACCCCTGTGTGGACCCCTGTGTGCGCATCTCTGTGTGGACCTCTGTGTGGACCCTTGTGTGGACCTCTGTGTGGATCTCTGTGTGGATCTCTGTGTGGACCTCTGTGTGGACCTCTGTGTGCATCTCTGTGTGCATCTCTGTGTGCATCTCTGTGTGGACCTCTGTGTGGACCTCTGTGTGGACCTCTGTGTGGATCTCTGTGTGGATCTCTGTGTGGACCTCTGTGTGGACCTCTGTGTGGACCTCTGTGTGGACCTCTGTGTGTATCTCTGTGTGGACCCGTGTGGACCTCTGTGTGGACCTCTGTGTGCATCTCTGTGTGGACCCCTGTGTGGACCTCTGTGTGGACCCCTGTGTGGACCTCTGTGTGGACCCCTGTGTGCATCTCTGTGTGGACCCCTGTGTGCATCCCTGTGTGCATCTCTGTGTGCATCTCTGTGTGGACCCCTGTGTGGACCTCTGTGTGGATCTCTGTGTGGACCTCTGTGTGGATCTCTGTGTGGACCCGTGTGGACGTTTGTGTGGACCTCTGTGTGCATCTCTGTGTGGACCCCTGTGTGGACCTCTGTGTGGACCTCTGTGTGGACCCCTGTGTGGACCTCTGTGTGGACCCCTGTGTGCATCTCTGTGTGCATCTCTGTGTGGACCCCTGTGTGCATCTCTGTGTGGACCTCTGTGTGGACCCCTGTGTGGACCCCTGTGTGGACCTCTGTGTGCATCTCTGTGTGGACCTCTGTGTGGATCTCTGTGTGCATCTCTGTGTGGACCCCTGTGTGGACCTCTGTGTGGACCTCTGTGTGCATCTCTGTGGGGACCTCTGTGTGGACTCCTGTGTTGATCTCTGTGTGGATCTCTGTGTGGACCTCTGTGTGGACCCCTGTGTGGACCTCTGTGTGGACCCCTGTGGGCATCTCTGTGTGGACCTCTGTGTGGACCCCTGTGTGCATCTCTGTGTGGACCTCTGTGTGGACCCTTGTGTGGACCTCTGTGTGGATCTCTGTGTGCATCTCTGTGTGGACCCCTGTGTGGACCTCTGTGTGGACCTCTGTGTGCATCTCTGTGGGGACCTCTGTGTGGACTCCTGTGTGGATCTCTGTGTGGACCTCTGTGTGGACCCCTGTGTGCATCTCTGTGTGCATCTCTGTGTGGACCTCTGTGTGGACCCTTGTGTGGACCTCTGTGTGGATCTCTGTGTGGATCTCTGTGTGGACCTCTGTGTGGATCTCTGTGTGCATCTCTGTGTGGACCTCTGTGTGGACCCCTGTGTGGACCTCTGTGTGGACCTCTGTGTGGACCCCTGTGTGCATCTCTGTGTGGACCCCTGTGTGCATCTCTGTGTGCATCTCTGTGTGGACCTCTGTGTGGACTCCTGTGTGGACCTCTGTGTGGATCTCTGTGTGGACCTCTGTGTGGACCTCTGTGTGGATCTCTGTGTGGACCCCTGTGTGGACCCCTGTGTGGACCTCTGTGTGGATCTCTGTGTGGACCTCTGTGTGGACCCGTGTGGACCTTTGTGTGGACCTCTGTGTGCATCTCTGTGTGGACCCCTGTGTGGACCTCTGTGTGGATCTCTGTGTGGACCTCTGTGTGGATCTCTGTGTGGACCCGTGTGGACGTTTGTGTGGACCTCTGTGTGCATCTCTGTGTGGACCTCTGTGTGGACCCCTGTGTGGACCTCTGTGTGGACCTCTGTGTGGACCTCTGTGTGCATCTCTGTGTGGACCTCTGTGTGGACCCCTGTGTGGACCTCTGTGTGGACCCCTGTGTGGACCTCTGTGTGGACCTCTGTGTGCATCTCTGTGGGGACCTCTGTGTGGACTCCTGTGTGGATCTCTGTGTGGACCCCTGTGTGGACCCCTGTGTGCATCTCTGTGTGCATCTCTGTGTGGACCTCTGTGTGGACCCCTGTGTGGACCTCTGTGTGGATCTCTGTGTGGACCTCTGTGTGGACCTCTGTGTGGATCTCTGTGTGGACCCGTGTGGACCTCTGTGTGGACCTCTGTGTGCATCTCTGTGTGGACCCCTGTGTGGACCTCTGTGTGGACCCCTGTGTGGACCCCTGTGTGGACCTCTGTGTGCATCTCTGTGTGGACCCCTGTGTGCATCTCTGTGTGCATCTCTGTGTGGACCTCTGTGTGGACCCCTGTGTGGACCTCTGTGTGGATCTCTGTGTGGATCTCTGTGTGGACCTCTGTGTGGACCTCTGTGTGGACCCCTGTGTGGACCTCTGTGTGGATCTCTGTGTGGATCTCTGTGTGGACCTCTGTGTGGATCTCTGTGTGGACCTCTGTGTGGACCTCTGTGTGGACCCTTGTGTGGACCTGTGTGTGCATCTCTGTGTGCATCTCTGTGTGGACCCCTGTGTGCACCTCTGTGTGCATCTCTGTGTGGACCTCTGTGTGGACCCCTGTGTGGACCCCTGTGTGGACCTCTGTGTGCATCTCTGTGTGGACCTCTGTGTGGACCCCTGTGTGGACCCCTGTGTGGACCCATGTGTGGACCTCTGTGTGGACCTCTGTGTGGACCTCTGTGTGGACCCCTGTGTGGACCTCTGTGTGGATCTCTATGTGGACCTCTGTGTTAGGGTTGCCACCTCATACCTTTAAAACCGAACACATATTAATTACACAGGTTATGTGGTTGATTAAGGTGGTAATTAAACCAGCTTGGTGCCTCATCTGCATTTAATTAGTCTCAGCATCTGTGTAATTTCTATGTGTTTGGGTTTAAAGGGATGAGGTGGCAACCCTATGGGCATTCCATAATCACCCCTCTCCCCATCCAAGTTTAATCCCCTAATAAAACAACAAAACAAAGTACCGGCCAGTTCTGTAACTCCGGATGTGAGGATAAGTGTGATTGAGGGCAGTGCGACAGGTGGAACCACTACTTCCAGCAACCCCTACGGGGCATGGCTACACTATATTACCAAAAGTATTGGGACCAGAGGTGCACCAAATGGAAATTTTGGTGCCGAAAACCGAAACTGAAAATGAGAGTTTTTAAAAAAAATGTTTTACATTTTTATATAGAATTGTATTATATTCAAATTTAAAATTAATATAATCAATTTAAATAAATATGAATTTATTGTCGGCCTTTATTGGCACCTTTAGCGCAAGAAAAGCTCAAGAAAAATGCATCCTTTTAAATTCTATGTATGTCTTCACACTGGTCCATTGCACATCCGTTGTGGTGTTAACAATCTTGCTTGCTGCATTTTTGGTCAGTTAAAAAAACAGCACCTAAAACGCGCCTCCCCACTGAAATGCATTGAGAGCACAGCAAGAACGCATCAATAACGCACCTGTGTTACTTTTTTTAAGCAGTTTTTGAGTCATGTGACCTATGAAAAACAAACCATAAGCACTGTAAAACTGCAGTAAAATCGGCGCAAAATTGCAGTAAAAACACTGCATTTTTGGCGCAACTTTTTCTCTTATCTGCAAAGTGCCGATTTTTCGGCAGATGTGTTTCAGCGGCCAAAATTTCGGTGCATCTCTATTTGGGACTCCTGCCTTTACACGCACATGAACTTTAATGGCAGCCCAGTCTAAAGGCCTGTACACGCGGTGCGACGGTCGTATGAAACCGGTCATACGTCCGATTATTGTACGATCATCTGACCGCTAGTACGAGCGATTAGAACAACCGACCTGTGACGGTCGTACAACAGAAGTTGGATGAGCAGACAAGAAAACTTTGGTTGTACAACAAGCGGTCGTGCGACCGTTGTATCGTGTGTACAGAGAAGTTGGTCCAACAAGTTGTACTGTGCAAAACACGCATGCTCAGAAGTCAGGAGCGCCCAGAAGTGTCCGTTCTGGGAAACCTGCGTTCCTAATTCACAAATCACATTCACCTGAACTTCCTCTTTATACGCTTGTAGCACGTCACTACGTTCGGCTTGGTCGTACAATCGCTTAGTGCATGTCAGTATGTGAGACACAACAGCCAACATACGATTTGGGCCGTTCGGTCGCACCGCGTGTACAAGGCTTTAGTCTGTAGGGTTCAATATTGAGTTGGCCCACCCTTTGCAGCTATAACAGCTTAAACTCTTCTGGGAAGGCCGTCCACAAGGTTTAGGAGTGTCTATGGGAATGTTTGACCATTCTTCCAGAAGAGCATTTGTGAGGTCAGCCACTGATGTTGGACGAGAAGGCCTGGCTCACAGTCTCTGCTCTAATTCATCCAAAGGTGTTCTATGGGATTGAGGTCAGGACTCTGTGCAGGCCAGTCAAGTTCCTCCACCCCAAACTCACTCATCCATGTCTTTATGGACCTTGCTTTGTGCAGTGGTGTGCAGTCATGTTGGAACAGGAAGGGGCCATCCCCAAACTCTTCCCACAAAGTTGGGAGCATGAAATTGTCTGAAATGTCTTGGTATGCTGATGCCTTAAGAGTTCCCTTCACTGGAACTAAGGGGCCAACCCCGACCCCTGAAAAACATCTTGGTATGGCTATTTTTCCAAATAATTGTGACAAACAAATGACAACTTCATTGCCTTCTTACTAAATACCTTGGACTGTCTACTTTCTAAAAAAGGGTCATTCGGGGGATATCTGTGCTGTCCTGGCATTTTCAGGCCTCAGGAAATGAGATCGGCCGTCAGTACATCAGGATTGGTCAATTTCTGATATATCCCATAGTTTGTGGACTTTCATACACACTAAATAATATACACTGATTTGGGTTACTTTGACCAAAGTAATGTAACAGAATACATTTTGGCCTAAATTTATGAGGAAAGATTATTTTACCTTTTATTTTATAACAGAAACAAAGAAAAACACTTTTTTTCCCAAAATGCACTCTCTTTTCCTGATGCCAACATGGCAGCATACTAGTGATAGAGCTCCGACTCTTGACCAGGGCCGATCCTAGGGTCACAAGCGCCTGGGTGCAGAAATATTTCTGGCGCCCCCACGTGGGCGTGGTCATCTTAATAACTCCTCCCCTTTACAAATATTTATATGCCTCGAGATAGTGATCATACGACGGTACAACCGTAGTCCTTTTCTCTCACGTAAAACCCTTTTTTTCACAAAAAGAAACAAAGACAATATTTTATTTTCCATTTTATTAGAAAGGAGTATTTAAATCCGGTTTTACATAAGACAATGTAATGAAACCAGTTTCATTGGGTTTAGTCACATATAATAAATCACACATACTTTCAGGTGTTTGATACCCTATATAGTCTTTAACTGGTTAGGACTACATGACTGCCGGCTAGAGTAAAGGACTCCGGACTTTTACGGTCCTGTCGTGTCTATAGGGGGCTTACTGGGAAAAAATCTTTCATCTGTCAGGTTCCATAAATCATTGAC
>BLSH010304677.1:561164-574131 GCA_018402905.1 Glandirana rugosa | reverse complement strand
ACTGAAAAAACACACTACAAGACCTTTAAATCCGTTAAGGGTCTACAGACAATTTATCTCCCGATACCGATGGAAACTATGTTCTACTGGATGTTCTGTCTTGAGATGAGAAAAACATTTCTTTTTGAAAAAAAAAACTTCGAGGTTCTCGAACCTAGAGTCTGTTTGAAGACGAATTGGTGAAGTCGGGGCCTTCCTAAAGTGTGAAATCCTGGTCTCGTAAAAAACACTAAGCCGCGACGCAGCGAAATTGACTGTTAACGCGCCAGCACGCTGCAACATGGGTTTGTTTTAAACGTAGGAAAAAAAGGGTGTTTATCTCGAAAGAAAACCACCATAAACTAGTAGCGACGCAGTAAAGACTAGCGGCGATATTTGTTTTTTTCTCGCTGTTAAAACGTTTTTTTTTTTGTTTAAAGAATGAAAAACGATTTTATGTTTATGTTTTTTTTTTATGTTTTTTTGTAAAAAAAAGTAGCCAAAACCGACTAAATATAAGAAGGAGTATAAACACTATTTTTTTTTTAGTGTTAGCCGCAAATAACTAACCAAACGCGTTTTCACCGGTGCAAATGCCTACTACTCTTAAGTAAAGACCCCAAAAATATAAAAAAAATAAAAAATGATCATTACCGCCGCTAGACGCTAAAAATCGCCATCCAAAAGAAAGCTCTATTTGTGGGAAAAAAAGGATGCAAATTTTGTTTGGGTACAACGTCGCACGACCGCGCAATTGTCAGTTAAAGCGACGCAGCGCCGAATCACAAAAAATGCTCTGGTCCTAAAGTGTGAAATCCTTCCGGGGCTGAAGTGGTTAAGCAGAAGTTTGTCTGAGATCCAAGCTCTTGGAGCTTCAAAAAAAAAAGTTTTTCTTTACAAAAAGAGTAGAGTTCTGTCTTGTAGGTCATCTTGTATCAAAGGTAGCCATAGCCCTCTATTTAACAGACATCTGGGAATTGCCTAAATTTCCAGAACATCACACAAAAAAGTCACACGACCTGGACGTTTTCAGGAAGAAGCACCTGTCCACCATTGCTCCTTTCAGATAATCTAATAAGCCTTTTGTCATTCCAGCTGGGGATCATCAAGGAAAAGAGGTTACTGCCTGGACTCTAGCAGGCTTGGTGGTGCACATAGGGCGAGGGGGCGGTGCACTCTACCAGAGTGGTTGCAGTCTCATAGGCAGCCCATTTGGGAGCATCTATAATATCCATCTGTAGAAGTATCATGGTCATCCCAGCATGCCTATTCAAACTTTACAGAGTAGACCCAGGTGCCTTGCCATCAGTGGACTTTGTGGGAAGGACTATTCAGTCCACTGCCCCGTCCTAATTAGAATATTGGTTTGGCAAGTAGAACCCACCCTGTCAGCTAGTTATTTATTACTAGTATGCTGCCATGTTGGCGTCAGGAAAACGGAAAATTGTATCAAATACTTACCGTAATTTTCCTTTCCTTACGCCAAACCACGGCAGCATACGGGCCCACCCTGTGCATTTCGGTATGTAGCTTGTTACAAAGAATGGGGGGCTAACTATGCCTTTTTTATGCTATTCACTGGTCCTGGGGGAGTGGTCAAGAGGCGGAGCTCTATCACTAGTAGGCTGCCATGGTTTGGCATCAGGAAAGGAAAATTACGGTAAGTATTTGATACAATTTTCAGTTTTTTTGTTTATTTAGCAAAAAATAAAAAAAACAGCAGTGATTAAATACCACCAAAAGAAAGTTCTATTTGCCTCAAAAAAAGAGATAAAAATGTCATATAGATGCAGCTTTGCATGACCGCGCAATTGTCATTCGAAGTGTGACAGCGCTGAAAGCTGACAAAATCCTGAAAACGCAATTTGTGTTCCGTAAAGGCCTTGCATGTACATGCATTGACCACTTGCCGACCAGCCGTTGTTGTTGCACGGCGGCAGATTGGCTCTTCTGCGCAAATTGCCGTAGCTGTACTGCAGCTCATTGAGGGCACTGCTGCCGGTGGGTGCAGGCCGCCACCGGCGCGCACTTGTGCCCACTGCATGCTGCGGGAGCGTGCCCATGGGTCGGGCGGACTCGATGTCCGGTGGCATACCGCTATCGCCTAGTACAGAAGCAGAACGGGGATCTGCCTATGTAAACAAGGTGGATCTCCTTTTCTGGCAGGGGACACCTCAGAGATCTTCTGTTCCCGGTAATCGGGAACAGTGATCTCTGTCATGACTCAGTAAGCCCATCCAGTTAGAACACACCAAGGGAACACACTTAACCTCTTGATCGCCCCCTAGTGTTTAACCTCTTCCCTGCCAGTGTCATGTACAGTATACATTGATCACTGCATTTTTATAGCACAGATCAATGTAATAATGCCACTGGTCTCCAAAAAGCGTTATTTGGGGTCAGATTTGTCCGCTGCAATGTTGCAGTCCCGCTAAAAATCGCAGATCACCGTCATTACCAGTAAAAACAATAAAAAATAAATAAAACTCCCTAAATCTATCACATAGTTTGTAGATGCAATAACTTTTGCGCAACCCAATCAATATTCACCTATTGCAATTTTCTTTTACGCCAAAAATATGTAGAAGAATATATATTCAGCCTAAACTGATGAATAAATTTGTTTTTTTTGGAGATGTGTACTATAGCAAAAAGTTTAAAAAAAAGTTTTTTTTTTTTCAAAATTGTAGCTCTTTGTTTATAGCGCAGAAAATAAAAAACATAGAGAAAAGAAAGCTCTATTTGTGGGAAAAAAAGGACGTCAGCTTCGTTTGCGTACAACGTCGCACGACTGCACAATTGTCAGTTAAAGAGACACAGTGCCGAATCGCAAAAAATGGCCTGGTCATTAACCACTTCCTGACCGCGTAACGACTATAAGCGGCGACAATGTGGCTCTGTCCCGCGAATTGCTGCTTATAGTCGTCACTGAGCGGGGCCGCAGTTCGGGAGGACTCGATGTCCGCCGGCGACCCGTGATCACCTGTGACAGGGCCAGAACGGGGAACTGCCGATGTAAACACAGCGGTTCCCCGTTTTAACAGGCGGCATGTCAGAGATCTACTGATCCCTGTCACTGGGATCAGTTAGATCTCTGGTGCCCCTGACAGCCCAGCCCCCTCACAGTTAGAACACGCCTAGGGAACACAGTTATCCCCTTCCCTGCCAATGACATTTACACAGTAATCAGTGGATATTTAAATTTCTGATCGCTGAATAAATGTCATTGGTCCCAAAAAAGTGTCAAAAGTGTCTGACATGTCCGCCGCAATATCACAGTCCCGATAAAAATCGCAGATCACCGCCATTACTAGTAAAAAAAAAAAATTGCAAAAATGGCAGAAATGAATTCTCATGGTTTGTAAACGTGGCAACTTTTGGCAAACCAATCAATAAATGCCGATTGCAAGTTTTTAAAAAAAAAAAAATATGAGGAAGAATATAAATTGGCCAAAACTGATGAATAATTTAGTTTTTTAATATTTTTTTTGGATTTGAATTTTAGCAAAAAGTAAGAAATATTGTTGTTTTTTTTTTTTGCAAAATTGTTGCTCTTCTTTTGTTTATAATGGCATCAGAAATGACGCAGAGGTGATCAAATACCACCAAAAGAAAACTCTTCTGGTGGGAAAAAAAGGACGCCAATTTCGTTTGGGTACAACGTCGCACGACTGCGCAATTGTCAGTTAATCACAAAAAAGTGCTCTGGTCCTTAAAGGGGGAAATCCTTCAAGGGCTGAAGTGGTTAATGTGATTGTAAAGTCTCATTTTTTTTTTTTTAATAACAAACATATTATACTTACCTCCTCTGTGCAGTGGTTTTGCACAGAGCAGCCCAGATCCTCCTCTTCTCGGATCCTGGCCCCTCCCTCCTATCGAGTGCCAGAAGCTTCCTATGGGGGCATAAGAAACAGCCCTGCCCCCTCTCTCCCCTGATTGACTGACTGATTTTGATTGACAGGTGCGGGAGCCAATGGCGCCTCTGCTGTGTCTCAGCCAATCAGGAGGGAAGTCCCAGGTGGCTTAGGCATTCGTGGACATCGCTGGAGAAAGAAGGGGCTCAGGTAAGTATTAGGGGGGTGCTGGAGGGGCTGCCGCACACAGAAGGCCTTTTATCTTAACCACTTCAGCCCTGGAAGGATTTCCCAGTTTAGGACCAGAGCACTTTTTGCGATTCGGCACTGCGTCGCTTTAACTGACAATTGCGCGGTCGTGCGACGTTGTACCCGAACGAAATTTGCGTCCCTTTTTCCCCACAAATAGAGCTTTCTTTTGGTGGTATTTGATCCCCTCTGCATTATTTCTGATCGCCGCTATAAACAAAAGAAGAGCAACAATTTTGCAAAAAAACCCCAAGTTTCTTACTTTTTGCTAAAATACAAATCCAAAAAAATATATATATAAAAAAATGTATTCATCGGTTTTGGCTGATTTATATTCTTCCTCATATTTTTGGTAAAAAAAAATCGCAATCTGTGTTTATTGATTGGTTTGCGCAAAAGTTGCCGTGTTTAGGAACCATGAGAATTCATTTCTGGTTTTTTTTTACTAGTAATGGGGGCGAGCTGTGATTTTTAGCGGTACTGCGATATTGCAGCGGACATGTCAGACCATTTTGACACTTTTTTGGGACCAATGGCATTTATACAGCGATCAGCGCTATAAAAACGCACTGATTACTGTGTAAATGCCATTGGCAGTGAAGGGGTTAACCTGCAGGGGGCGCTCTAAGGGTTAACTGTGTTCTCTCAGTGTGTTCTAACTGTATGGGGGCTGGGCTGGCAGGGGGAGGGGAGTGATCACAGCCCTTCCCCCTCTATAAGAATGGAGATCCGTGTTTACTTATACACCCCCACTCAGGATGAAGGAACACCTATGGAGAGCAGCATTGTCAAGTGGGGGGAAGGGAGAGTTAGATGTACTAGTAGATTGAGATACACTAACCAATTCAAGCCAAACTAGTGGACATGGGCGGTTCGTTTTGCTTTGAATTAATATTCGGATGAATTTTTCATTATTCGGAGTTTCGGATTTATCCGAATACACACATTACAGTAAAAACGACGTTTACCAAATGCTCCGAATAATGAAACGAAATTCGTCTGAATTTCCGAAATTCGAATTGAAATTCGAATCGAAATTTACATTGCATTCCATTCGAATTCGAACTGTAAACATACTTCTGAAATCAAAGCCTTAGACTCCTTTCACACTTTGTGCAACTTGTCCTGCGTTGGGACTGCAAAGTCGCATGACAAGTTGCTCCCCATAATTTCCGTTCATATCTGTATGACTTCAAGTCGCACCAACTTCAAAGTAATCCCTGCGTTTCTTTAGCCCAATTTTGATGCAACTTGAGGTCCATAGACTTCAATGTTAAACCCTCAAAGTCTCATGCAAATCGCACCTGAATAATATAAACGCGATTTCTGTACGACTTTGGCCCCTTTCACACTTGTGCAATGCGATTTTGCTGCAATTTATTTGCCGCGATTTGGGATCAGTACGACTTTGGTCCGACTTTGTTGCAACTTTGGCACTATGAAAACATATTACAAAGTCGTACAGAAGTAGTACAGAAATCGCATCTATATTCTTCAGGTGCGATTTGAATGAGACGTTGAGGGTTTAACATTGACGTCTATGGAACTCAAGTTGCATCAAAGTTGGACCAAAGTAATGCAGGGATTACTTTGAAGTCGGCACGACTTTAAAATCGCACAGATATGAACGGTACTCATTGGAAATAATGGGGAACTACTTGTCATGCGACTTTGCAGTCCCAAATCGCAGGCAACTCACACAAATGTGAAAGGGGTCTAAGTAATATGTTTTCATTGAGCCAAAGTTGCAACAAAGTCGTACTGATCCCAAATCGCGTCAAAATTGCAGTAAAATCGTGGCAAAAAATGCGGTAAAATTGGGCCCCTTTCACACTTATGTGACTTGTCCTGCGACTTGGGACTGCAAAGTCGCATTACAAGTAGTTCCCTGTGATTTCCAATGAGTACCGTTCATATCTCTACGACTTCAAGTCGTGCCGACTTCGAAGTACTCCCTGCAATACTTTGGCCCAACTTTGATGCAACTTGAGGTCCATAGACTTCAATGTTAAACTCTCAAAGTCGCATGCAAATCGCACCTGAATAATATAGATGCGATTTCTGTACTATTTCCGAATGATTTTGTAATATGTTTTCATTTTGCCAAAGTTGCAACAAAGTCGGACCAAAGTCGCGCTGATCTAAAAATTGCGGTAAAATCGCGGCAAAATCGCGATAAAAATCGCGTCACACAAGCGTGGAAGGGGCCTTAGTGCGGTGTTATTAGAGGACAATTTCTAAATAATGCTGTTTTTGTTAAGCCAAAGGTGATTTAAAGAGTCCATGTAATCATTTGGTGAAGACTTTTCTTTTGTTTGTTCGCTTAGTCGCATTCGAATGGGAAAAAAATACAACAGTTTTGTTTCGACCGATTTCTAAATTTATCGATTTTGAAAGTTTAGAATCGAAAAAAAAAAACAAAAAACGGTAAATTTGAAAAAAAACTCGAAAAAAGACAAAAACGAATTCCAAATACGAGTTTAACGGATCAACCGAATTTAACGAAACAAAATAACGAGATTAACGAATCGAAACAAATGTTTTCGTCATGCACGGGTCTAGCGGCTAATACTTTATTTATTTCAGGTACTTATATAGCGCCGTCAATTTACTCAGCGCTTTACATATACTTTGTACATTCACATCAGTCCCTACCCTCATGGAGCTTACAATCTAAGGTCCCCAACTCACATTCATACACATACCAGGGACAATTAAAAACTTCAGCTCCGGAAAATGTACCCCCCTTCATGACCAGGCCATTTTTTGCGTCGCTTTGAGGCCCCATTTACACCTCAGCGTTGTGTAGCTTGAAGCCTGAAGCTACAAAATGCTGGAGGGGGAAAAAATCAATGATTCTCTATGGAGACGGTTCCCATCTCCACTCCGAGTCGCCTGAAGCTCAAACAAGTTCCGGAGGTATTTTTGTTGCGTGAATCGGGCCGCTTTCCGGGTTTTCTGGAAAATTTGTATTGCCATTTTATCAATGGAAAAGCGCGAGTCGCGCGTATTAGCGCGGCATTGGCGTTTGCAAACGCACGGCAAAAAGCTTCAAAAACGTCCAAAAACGTGTCGCTCGGGTGTGAATGCAGCCTGACAATTGCGCGGTCGTGCGACGTTGTACCCAAATAAAATCGATGTCCCTTTTTCCCCACAAATAGAGCTTTCTTTTGGTGGTATTTGATCCCCTCTGCGTTTTTTATTTTTTGCGCGATAAACAAAAAAAAAACTATTTTGAAAAAAACAACAATATTTTTTATTTTCTGCTATAAAACATCCAGTAAAAAAATGTAAAAAATCTAATTTCTTTATCAGTTTAGGCCGATATGTATTATGCTACATTCTTGGTAAAAAAAATCCCAATAAGTGTATATTGATTGGTTTGCGCAAAAGTTATAGCATCTACAAACTATGGCATATGTTTCTTTATTATTTCTTTTTACTAGTAATGGTGGCATAGCGGGACTGCGACATTGCGGCAGACAAATCAGACACTGACACTTTTGGGGGGCCAGTGACACTAATACATTGATCAGTGCTAAAAATATGCACTGTCACTGTACAGGGAAGGGGTTAACATCAGGGGTGATCAAAGGGTTAAATGTGTTCTTAGGGAGTGCTTGCTAACTGTGTGTGGGTGGTGCAGATTCGTGTTCCTGCTATCACAAACACAGGATTCCCCTCTCGCATAATGCTGATCTGACTTGTTTACATGTTCTGATTGTCTCCCAAATGATCGGCGCAGTCCGGGTGTGTCCAATCACAAAGGGAGTGGGTCGCCTCGTACGCGCACCCCAGACCCGGAAGTGTCAGGTCATGTACTAGGGACATGATCTGGCACAGAGCGAATGCCCTGCCGCAGTATATGTACGGTGGGCAGTCCGCAAGCGGCTAACCTACCAGCATGTCTTTGGAGTGTGGGAGGAAACCAGAGTACCCGGAGGAAACACACGCAGGCACAGGGAGAACATGGAAGCTCCAGACAGGTAGTTCCATGGTTGGGATTCAAACCGATGCCCTAGAGCTGCTAGGTAGGAGTGCTAACCACTTAGCCACTGTGCTGCCCCTGTACTGCACTGTACTTTAACCACTTCAGCCCCGGAAGGATTTCCAGCTTTAGGACCAGAGCACTTTTTGCGATTCAGCACTGCGTCACTTTAACTGACAATTGCGCGGTCGTGCGACGTTGTACCCAAACAAAATTTGCGTCCTTTTTTTCCCACAAATAGAGCTTTCTTTTCGTGATATTTGATCATCGCTGCGTCATTTCTGATACAAATCCAAAAAAAAAATACAAAAAAACATTTTTTTTCATCAGTTTTGGCCGATTTATATTCTTCCTCATATTTGTGATAAAAAAAATCGCAGTCGGTGTTTATTGATTGGTTTGCGCAAAAGTGGCCGCGTTTACGGATGATGAGAATTCATTTCTGGGGTTTTTATTTTTCTTTTATTTTTTACTAGTAATGGCGGCGATCTGCGATTTTTATCGGTACTGCGATATTGGGGCGGACATGTCGGACCATTTTGACACTTTTTTGGGACCATTGGCATTTATACAGCGATCAGTGCTATAAAAATGCACTAATTACTGTGTAAATGCCATTGGCAATGAAGGGGTTAACCTGCAGGGGGCGCTCTAAGGGTTAACTGTGTTCCCTGGGCGTGTTCTAACTGTATGGGGACTGCCCTAGCTGGGGAAGGGAAGTGATCACAGCTTCCATATAGAGCAAGGCTGTGATCACAGCCCTTCCCCCTCTCACAGAACGGAGGTCCGTGTTTACTTACACGGACCTCCGTTCTTTCAGTGCGGGGGGCATCGCGGGTAGCCGGCGGCGATCGAGTCCGCCAAACCCGCTCCCTGGCCCTCCCCGAACACAGTGAGCGCGCGGGCGCGCCTCCGGTGGCGCACGCGCGCTCACAGTGCGCGATCTCGCAGCCGCCGTCATATGACGGTGGTTTGCGATATCAAGTCACTTTGGTGAGTGGTTAACCACTTGCCGTCCGCGTAACGCCTATTTACTGCTGCAGTGTGGCAGGATAGTATATAAACAGTGAATCTCGCAGGCACAGATAGCGGGCGGGCACGTGCCACCGGCGGCGCGCTCTCCTGCCCGTCGCACACTCCTCGAGTGTGGCCGCAGAACGGTCGGACTGATACAGAGGAGGAGCGGGGAACCGCCGATGTAAACACAGCGGTTCCCCTTTCTGTCAGACAGCATGACAGTGATCTTCTGATCCCTGTACTCTGGATTAGTTGGATCTGTTGTGCCCCTGCCAGCCCAGCCCCCACACAGTTAGAACACAGTGAGGGAACACAGTTAACCCCTTCACTGCCCCCTGCAGGTTAACCCCTTCACTGCCAATGACATTTACACAGTAATCAGTGGATATTTTTAGCTCTGATCGCTGTATAAATGTCAGTGATCCCAAAACAGTGTCCAATCTGTCCGCCGCAATATCGCAGTCCTGATAAAAATTGCAGATCGCCGCCATTACCAGTAAAAAAAAAAAAATGGTAAAAATGCCATAAATCAATTCCCATAGTTTGTAAACGCGATAACTTTTGTGCAAACCAATCAATATACGCCTATTGCGTTTATTTTTGTTTTTTTTACCAAAAATATGTAGAAGAATATATATCGGCCAAAACTGATAAATAAATTCGGTTTTTTTATATATTTTATTGGACATTTATTATAGCAAAAAATATATTTTTTTTCAAAATTGGTGCTCTTTGTTTATAGCGCAAAAAATAAAAAACGCAGAGGTGATCAAATACCATCAAAAGAAAGCTCTATTTGTAGGAAAAAAGGACATCAATTTTGTTTGGGTACAACGTCGCACAACTGCGCAATTGTCAGTTAAAGCGACGCAGTGCCGAATCGCAAAAAGTGCTCTGGTCCTAAAGTGGGAAATCCTTCCGGGGCTGAAGTGGTTAAAAGCAATTTAGTTGACTAATTTTTATTTCATTATTATTATTTTTTCTTTTGGGATAAAGGTTTTACATGAAAAAAATAAAAGCGGATCATTGCAAGCACCCCTGTCAGTGTTAAACGCTTTGTCTCATCTCTGTAAGTCAGCCTTTCTCAACCTTTCCAACGCTGAGGAACCCTGGAAATAATTCTCCAGTCTCGGGGGAACCATTGCTAAAAATTAAAAGTCTACAACTCATGATACATTAGTGTGATGGTCAATGGGAAGAATGCTCCTTACACTTGTGGTCAATGGGAAGAATGCTCCTTACACTTGTGGTCAATGGGAAGAATGCTCCTTACACTTGTGGTCATTGGGAAGAATGCTCCTTACACTTGTGGTCAATGGGAAAAATGCTCCTTACACTTGTGGTCAATGGGAAGAATGCTCCTTACACTTGTGGTCATTGGGAAGAATGCTCCTTACACTTGTGGTCATTGGGAACAATTACCCCCTTACAGATAGCTAAAAAGATCAATGATGCCATTGGGAATTTATCTGAGAGGTAGAAATTGACCATTGCTCAAGGAACCCCTAGCAACCTCTGGAGGAACCCTGGTTGGGAAACCCTGAGCTAACTGATGCATTCTGCTGGAGAGCTTGTTCTTTTGAAAAAAAAATAAACAGACTTACTGGCCAGATCACCAGATAAAAATAGAAGAAAGAAAGCCTAAAAAAAAGAAAATGAATGCAGCCATCACATCTATGAATTGGTGCGCTGCAATATAATAAATGTTTGCTTTCGGGTTTAATATGGATTTGAAAAAAGGACATGAAGTTTCCTGTGACTAGAAGTAGTAGAGAATGATTTTGCATACTCAGTGGTGTACCACCCCCTCTTGTGGTCAGAATGTCCTATGACAACGTAGTTGCTGTCTGTGCCACTTTTTCCATCTGCAGTAACAGGGCTTGTTCTCACCATATGCAGGGATCATAGGTGTGCGCAGCCTATTGCATTAGGGCAGTGGTTCTCAACTCCGGTCCTCGGGACCCACTAACAGGCCAGATTTTAAGTATTACCTTGGGGAGATGCAGACTAGAATACTGCAATCACTGAGCAGCAAATGATATCACCTGTGATGTATTTCAGTTATCCTGCAAACCTGGCCTGTTAGTGGGTCCCAAGGACCGGAGCAGTGTTGCCAACCACCAGCAGCGTTTTTTACTGGCAGAACATGGAACATTTACTGGCAGAGCACATTTTTTACTGGCACCTTGAAAAATAATAGAACTCCTATTAAAAACTAAGACAATTGATATTTAAACACAACATGGAAACACTAACAATACCCATATCAAGTAATTTCCCTGGTTTACACTTAAAAAATCAGCACAGAATGACAAATTATCAGACCCTGATATTCATAGACAGTTGTAAAAATCACTGATTTTTACAAACTGTCAGTAAATTTACTGGCGGTTGGCAACCCTGGACCGGAGTTGAGAACCACTGCATTAGGGGGTGCACCATAAAGCGCAAACACAAACCTATACCTGTGTGTATATATGTCAGAAGGGCAAAGATCGGTGTCAATAGTTTATTTTTATTTATTTATTTTTTTACAATTTTGTTGTTATTATTATTTTTTACAATTTTATTTAGGAGCCCCATTGGGGTGTGGGTGGGGTGGGGGGGGGGGGGGGGCTTTGGTTGAAAGATCAGGGGTCCCCTGATGTCTCACTTTTGAGACAGAGAAAGAGACTGAGGACAGAGATTCCCCAGTCCCTTTCTCTGCAGCCAGGCAGCAGGGGTAATCTGCACAGTACAGGGCGATTAGGGTGTGCCCAGGCACACCTGCCACCCTATGCGGGCATGCCTATGGCAAGGACCTGCATTTTATCTGCACCAGATTGACACAGGTGACTGCAAGGGCGCATAGAAAGCAGTTTTCCAGGTGCCTTGTTCACACCACAATGTTGTGTGCATTCGATTGCTTTGCGACTATTGTAGGCGGCAATGTGGCAGTGTCCCGTGAATTGCCGAATATAAGTGGCGCTCATTGTGTAGCGGGGGAGTCAGGGAGCCGATAAGGCGTACTCGCGATTGCTCCCCCGCAGTGACAGAACCACACCTCCCAACATTTTGGGAATGAGGGACACCTACTATGTATGTAGGCATAGGACACACCCCTACCACACTCCCTTAAAGGAGAATTAACCAAAAAAAAAAAAGGTTAATTAAATCCACAAGGGCTTTTTTTTTATACCACTAGTATTCCTTTATATTGCCTTTTACATATACAGCAATTTAGAAACTGGGTGAAAAGTTTAGCACTGGGAAACACTTTTTGAAAGATAAAAAGTGCATTTTATATACAACTCTATAGATCAGAGCAAAATAAGGGACAAATGAGGAGGAAAGAGGGTCAGAGGGACATTGCTCCAAAATCAGGGACAGTTGGGAGCTATGCAGAACGGGGATCCATGTGTGTAAATACACGGATCTCCGTTCTGACGGGGGGGGGGGAGGGGAGGAGTGTGATCGTATACTTCCTGTATATGGTAGCAGCAATCTCTCTTCTTCCAAAGTCAGCCCAGCCCCCCACACAGTTAATAACACAAAGTAGGGAACACATTTAACCCTTAGAGCGCCCCCTAGTGTTAACCCCTTCCCTGCCAGTTACATAGTTACATAGTCACATAGTCAGTGAGGTTGAAAAAAGACACAAGTCCATCAAGTCCAACCCATGTGTGTGCTTTTATGTCAGTATTACATTGTATATCCCCCAATGTTGTGGTCCCTTAGGTGTGCATCAAATCGTTTTTTGAATTTATCTATACTCCAAGCAGAAACCACTGCTTGTGGAAGAGAATTCCACATTCTCACTGCTCTTACCGTAAAGAAACCTCTACGCATTTTAATGAAACCTTCTTCTCTCTAACGACGATGGTATATGTCCTTCATATGC
>BLSH010304677.1:545539-559073 GCA_018402905.1 Glandirana rugosa | reverse complement strand
CTCTCATTTTCCTTAGGGTTCTTTAATAAATTCATATATTTGTCGTTCTCTTCCTCCAGTCTAGTATAACCGGGGTATTTCTTACTACTGCCATTAGACCAATGTTTCCTACCTCTTTACCGTTTCCACAATTTGATTAAAAAGAGTAGCCATGAGTGTATCCTTTGTCCCCCGAGTTAATAAGTCTTGATGTTACAACCAGGAGAGCTGTGCAGTGTCCTTCGTGGGAGTACCGACTGACTCCTATTTTAGTCTTTATCCGAACTTTTTGACTTGTGATTATTCAGTGGTCCGGGTCTACCGAATGTGGGCTCCCAGGAATTGGTGAAGTCGGGGCCTTCCTAAAGGTCGAAATCCTGGCCTCGGATTGTCAGTTAAAGCGACGCAGCGCCGAATCGCAAAAAGGGCTCCGGTCCTAAAGCTGGAAATCCTTCCGGGGCTGAAGTGGTTAAGGACCCTCGGGTGTAAGCCATCTGGGCCTGGTGACTTATTAGTGTTCAGTTTTTCAAGCCTATTTCTGATTTTATCCTCAGTCAGCCATGAGGGTGCTTCCTGTGACGTGTCGAGAGGACCAACATTGTAGTTCTGAATAATTGAGCCCCCTGTTTCCTATGTGAGTACCGATGAGAAAAATTAGTTTAACACCTTTGCCATTTCTCCATCCTTTGTAACCAGATTACCGTCATCATTCTTTATGGGGCCAATATGATCTGACCTCCTTCTCTTGCTGTTTATATACTTAAATAATTTCTTGGGATTCCTTTTACTCTCCTCAGCTATGTGTCTTTCATGTTCTACCTTAGCTGCTCTGATTGCACCTTTGCATTCCTTATTGCGTGTTTTATAGATTTGAAAATCTGACTGAGACCCCTCCGCCTTATATTTTTTGAAGGCCTTCTTTTTTGCTTTTATGTGTGCCTTTACGTGGGAGTTAAGCCATCCTGGTCTTTGATTAGCTCTTTTAAATGTATTCCCAGTTGGAATACACTGGCTAATACCTTTGTTTAGTATGTTCTTGAAGCACTCCCATTTTTCCTCCGCATTCATTGTTCCTAGAATTTTATCCCAGTTGACATTCTCCAGCAAGGAGCATAGTTTCTGGAAGTTGGCTCTTTTAAAATTCAGTGTCTTTGTATTCCCCTTATGTTTCCTATTTGTGTAATTTATACTAAAACTAATTGACCTGTGATCGCTATTTCCTAGATTGCCCCTTACTTCCACGTCTGTGATCAGGTCTGTGTTGTTAGTAATCAGAAGGTCAATAATGCTTTTTCTCTTGTTGGTGCATTTACCATCTGACCCATGAAATTACCCTGCAGGACTTTTAGGAAATGGCGAGCCTTAGCTGAACGTGCAGTACCTTCCTCCCAGTCAATATCTGGGTAATTAAAATCCCGACATTATAATAACACTTCCCATCCTAGCCGCTATTCCAAATTGTGAAGTGACATTTACACAGTAATCGGTGCATTTTCATAGCACTGATCGCTGTATAAATGTCATTGGTCCCACAAAAGTGTCAAAAGTGTCTGATCTGTCCGCCGCAATCTCGCAGTACCGCTAAAAATCGCAGATCGCCACCATTACTAGTAAAAAAATAAATAAAAAGTCATAAATCAATTCTCACCATTCGTATACGCAGCAACTTTTGCGCAAACCAATCAATAAACGCCAATTATAAAAAAATAATTTTTTTTTTATATATTTTTTTGGATTTGTATTTTAGCAAACAGTAAGAAATATTGGGTTTTTTGCAAAATTGTCACTCTTCTTTTGTTTATAGCGGTGATCAGAAATTACGCAGAGGGGATCAAATACCACCAAAAGAAAGCTTTATTTGTGGGGAAAAAAAGGACGCCAATTTCGTTTGGGTACAACGTCGCACGACCGTGCAATTGTCAGTTAAAGCAACGCAGTGCCGAATCGCAAAAAGTGCTCTGGTCCTAATGTGGGAAATCCTTCCGGGGCTGAAGTGCTTAAAAGAATGCATGCAAAGGCAACACATTGCATGTAAGGATATAAAATATTATTTGCGAGTATTTTGTCCCTTCCAGAGACCTGTCACTTCACAACGGATGACACGAAAATGCATGCCGATGCACAAAAATTGTATTGCAATCCGCAGGAAAATACATGATAAGTCTTGGTTCACTAAAGACCGCACTGAAAGATAAAGCGTTTTACCTTGGCTGCTAGTGTCATATCAGCAGGGAGCAGTGTGACGCGAGTTTTAGTGCACTGCATTGCTTTTTCTCTTCTTTCTTTTTTTGAAATGTCATGTAGTGACAGTTCATTCATGTTACTGCACAACAGGACGGCCCAAAATAATACTGAACTAGTGTTGCGCTGCCATAGGTGTGCACAGGGGGTGTGCTAGGTGTGCCTGGGCACACCCTAATCATTATGTGCATTGCCGGTTCCTCCTACTGCGCCCCCCCCTCTTGTTGGCCCCCTGCCCTTCAGTGCTGCTGGCTTCCCTCCTCTCTGCCGGCTGCTGCTGTCGATGTGTCAGGATGGAGAGTGGGGGAAGGGGCAATAAATAGTCCCTTTTCTAAATGAGTACGCTCTCTCACTGTGTCCATTCATAACTGCAGCATAGTAAACTGCGTTTACTATGCTTCAGTTTGTGAATGAAAAAGAAGCCACTCAGCACAGAGCATTTCCCATTCATTCACTCTCCAGTGCAGCTGAGGCTGCAGAAAAAGGCGTGGGAGTTTGAGCTCTGGGGTGCGCACCCTAATGAAATCTATGTGCGCTGCTCAATATGTGCAAGAACCAAACTTCTCTCTTAACCACTTCAAGGATTTCCCACCTTAGAACCAGAGCACTTTTTGCGATTCGGCACTGCGTCGCTTTAACTGACAATTGCGCGGTCGTGCGATGTTGTACCCAAACAAAATTTATGTCCTTTTCCCCCACAAATAGAGCTTTCTTTTGGTGGTATTTGATCCCCTCTGCGTGATTTCTGATTGCCGCTGTTAACAAAAAAAGAACAACAATTTTGAAAAAAAAACAATATTTTTTAATTTTTGCTGAAATACAATTCCAAAAAAAATAATAAAAAAAATAATTTATTCATCAGTTTTGGCCGATTTATATTCCTCCTCATATTTTTGGTAAAAAAAATCACAATCAGCGTTTATTGATTGGTTTGTGCAAAAGTTGCCGCGTTTAGAAACCATGAGAACTAATTTCTGGCATTTTTTACAATTTTTTTTTTATTAGTAAGGGTGCCGATCTGCGATTTTTATTGGGACTGCAACATTGCAGCGGACATGTTTGACACTTTTTTGGGACCAATGACATTTATTCAGCGATCAGAAATTTAAATATCCACTGATTACTGTATAAATGTCATTGGCAGTGAAGAGGTTAACCTGCAGGGGGGGATCTAGGGGTTACCTGCGTTCCCTAGGTGTGTTCTAACTGTGGGGGGGCTGGGCTGCCAGGAGCACCAGAGATCTAAATGATCCCAGTGACAGGGATCAGTAGATCTCTTACATGCCGCCTGACAGAGAGGGGAACCACCGTGTTATCAGCGGTTCCCCATTTTTCTTCTGTGCCAGGTGATCGCGGGTCACCGGCAGACATCAAGTCCACCCGACCCGCGGCCCCGCTCAGGGAGCATGTGGCGGGCACGCGATATATAGACGGCGATTTGCGCTACGCTGCCAGTCCGCAGCATTAAAAGTATGTGAAGCGGTCCGGAACTGGTTAAACCAAATCACTAAAAAGGGCAATCCACTCCACTACACCCCTAAAACGTAAAGGACTTTTTAAAAATAACAATTTTCAAAACAGGTAAATGTTACCACAACCTCAATTGCTACAACCCAATTCAATTCTACAAATATTCCCACGTCATCCTGTGAATGCAATCGTGCATCCAGGAATATCTAAATCAATCAAAGTTTTGCATATACAAATGTAGAAAAGAAAACAAAATTATAAATAAAATATAATAATAATAATAATATGCATGTAAAAAAACAGCAATTGATGCCACAACACCAGTGCTGCAAATCAATATATTTCCAAATCAGTGTGACTCTGTTCACAGACAGCCTGTTCTTTATAATTGCCAGCCTATCTGAAACTAGGAGAAGCCTATTCTTTACAGTCGAATGTGACACCATACATAGACAGCCTTACTTTACATCTTCTGCTGCTACTTAACCTTGCAAGTCAGTAATCACTGTGAAGCTTTTGGAAACTATCTGCAGCGAGAGTGTCATACTTCACTTGTTCTACTGATTACTATCTGATACATACCATACCCAATCTGCAAAGAGCTAGCTGAAGACCATCTGAGCTGCCAAGAAAGGGACATTTGATTGCACTCTGTTATCATTCAACTCTCCTCACTTAGGGATCACTTATTAGCCGCTACACTTGCTAAACAGTGATTTTCTCCAAAGAACTCTCTTATTTAGAGTGGGTTGAATATTTCTTTAATTTACATCTCTGGTATTATATTGGTTTGTTTACTGTTTGCTGTTTCATGTGAGTGAGCAGTAGAGAGTGGTCTGACCTATACAGGAGTCATTCCCCTGCTCTCCTGTGCCCCACTCTCATGGGCAGGGCTTGTACCTGTGAAAACTTTAGTTAACCACTTGCCGACCGCCGATCGGCAATTGACGGCGGCAAAGTGGCTCTGTATCGTGGATCGCCGTCATATGACGGCGGCCGCGTGATCGCGCCTAGTGATCGCGTGCGCGCCGCCGGAGGCGCGCCCGCGCACTCACTGTGTTCGGGGAGGGCCAGGGAGCAGGTGCGGCGGCTTCGATTGCCGCCGGCTACCCGCGATGGCCCCCCCCGGAGTGAAAGAATGGAGATCCGTGTATGTAAACATGGACCTCCGTTCTGTGAGGGGGGAAGGGCTGTGATCACAGCCTTCCTGTACATGGAGGCTGTGACAACTTCCCTTCCCCAGCTAGGGCAGCCCCCATACAGTTAGAACACGCCCAGGGAACATAGTTAACCCTTAGAGCGCCCCCTGCAGGTTAACCCCTTCACTGCCAATGGCATTTACACAGTAATCAGTGCATTTTTATAGCACTGATCGCTGTATAAATGCCAATGGTCCCAAAAAAGTGTCAAAATGGTCCGACATGTCCGCTGAAATATCGCAGTACCGCTAAAAATCGCAGATCGCCGCCATTACTAGTAAAAAAAAAAAAAGTAATAAAAACCCCAAAAATGAATTCTCATCATCCGTAAACGCGACCACTTTTGCGCAAACCAATCAATAAACGCAGATTGCGATTTTTTTATCGCAAATATGAGGAAGAATATAAATCGGCCAAAAACGGTGAAAAAAAATGTTTTTTTATATTTTTTTTTTGGATTTGTATTTTAGCAAAAAGTAAGAAATTTGGGTTTTTTTGTAAAATTGTCGCTCTTCTTTTGTTTATAGCGGCGATCAGAAATGACGCAGAGGGGATCAAATACCACCAAAAGAAAGCTCTATTTGTGGGAAAAAAAGGACGCAAATTTAGTTTGGGTACAACGTCGCACGACCGCGCAATTGTCAGTTAAAGCGACGCAGCACCGAATCGCAAAAAGGGCTCTGGTCCTAAAGCTGGAAATCCTTCCGGGGCTGAAGTGGTTAAACTCATAAGATAATTCTTGACATTTCATGTTGTTTACTTGTGCCATTTACTTAGTTGTGTGAATTACTTTGAGTTATCACTTCTATTCTTTTGATATAAAGAACCTGATTTGATTCAGAATTACATTACTAACTTTATTTGAATTGATGTGGTCTACCTTTTGTCATTTCTTAAATAAAAACTCACACAATTAGTGAACCCAGTGTGTTAGAGGTGGCATAGGACTCACAAAGTCAGGGAAACTAGAGGGCAGCGCTACAAATAAAAAAACAAAAAACGGTTCCCCTTACATAAGGAATGATGTAAACGCTCTCAAAAAAACAAGAACAATTTGGGTTTGCATGAACATATCTTACCTATCTGAACTTGCTGTTTCAATTCCAGACTGGAAGTGACATCAACCTGCTCCATCCAACGCGTTGCGTCATAGATTACACCCCTGATGGAATCATGTGATCTATGACGCAACACGCTGGGCAGAGTATAATATTGTCTAATATTTTTCTTTTTCAAAAGAACAAGCTGTCCAGCAGAATTTATCAGTTACAGAGATGAGACAAACCATTTAACCCTAGCAGGGGTGCTTACAATGGATCAGCATTTGTTTATTGATGTAAAACCTTTATCCCAAAAGGAAAAAAAAAACTGTTTGCTGAAACTACTTAGAACATATTAGCTGGAGTTTGGCTTCAATTTGTCATTGTATGGAAATCTGCTAGTCCATCTAACACTGACAATGCTGCTGTCCAAAGATGCCCTGTGAGCTCCTTTATCCAGAGTGGAGATACTCTAATGCAGGAGGTGTGTTACTGGCCAGATCCAGTATCAGTAGCTGGAAATCACTGAAGTTGGCACCACTACTCCAGTGACCTCCACTAGCTTCCCGAGCTGAGTGGCCAACCTGATGCATTGTAATTATTATTCACTAATGTCTTCCTGCTTCTCCTCCTGGCCAATCAGGAAGCGGGTCCTGAGACCCGATTGGCCGGGAGTCCTAAGGCCCAATTGGCTGGGAGGAGAAGTGACTGCCAGGCCTCGGGAGGAGATGCAGGGGGGAAGCCACAACCTGGCGAGTAAAGCAGCGATCGAGTGGGCAATTAATCGATCGAGCGATGGGGGGGAGTGGATGGCGGGAGTGAGGGGGCCAGGTTTGTTTGCTGCCCCCCCCCCCAAAAAAAATGAGCACCAGCCTCCACTGGGGGGTGGCAACACTGGGGGACTTCCCCTATCCTTATGAGCAAGTCAGGAGTCATGAGACCCATCAAGGAGGATTGTTTCCCAGGTGAAGACATTGCTGTATGCTGTCATTCTGTTGATAACTAATAAATACGGCAAGAGGAGTTAAGGGTGGATTGCGGATGATACATTTTTACCAATGGAAATACCCACTTTCTCAGAAATCTACAGCAATCCTACCCCTAAATCTCAGAAAACTACATTATCCACTTGACCTCCGGAAGGTTTTACCCCCTTCTTGACCAGGCCATTTTTTACAATACGGCACTGCATTACGATAACTGACAATTTTGCGGTCATGCAACGCTGTACATAAATAAAATTGATGTCCTTTTTTTCCTCACAAATAGAGCTTTCTTTTGGTGGTATTTGATCACCTCTGCGGTTTTTATTTTTTGTGCTATAAACAAAAAAAGAGCAACAATTTTGAAAAAGATAAACAATATTTTATACTTTCTTCTATAAAACCTATCCAATAAAAAAAATCAAATTTCTTCATAAATTTAGGCCAATATGTATTCTGCTACATGTTTTTTGGTAAAAAAAAATCCCAATAAGCGTATATTGATTGGTTTACACGAACGTTATAGTGTCTACAAACTATGGGATATTAAAACAATGAAAGCAAAAAAAATCACAAAAAAATTGCATATATTCACTTTTCTCTAGCGCTCATATGTTCTAATTATTAGTACACTGAAAAATCAAATGCACATAAAGCAGCTGCTATTAAAATTGCACAACATAAAATAATATGCTTAAACGTCCAAAAAAAGACATAAGTATTAGCAGCGCTACTCAGGTGTATTGAATGAAATGAACGTTCCAATAGTCCCAAAAAAATACACCATGTTAGTCCTAGATTATTCACATCACTCGGGTTAAGTAGGGAATGATGTTCTAGATATACTTCATGGGTTCCGTCTCCATTCCTCTTGGAATACCGATCCCTGTGGATATTGAACTCACCAGATCTCTGAATAAAATACGCCTTAAGCACAGTGCAAATTGTATATAAGGATCCTCCTCTCATTGGCAGATCATAGGCAGGGACGTGCGGTGAGGTGAGTGGCTGGTGAGGCATTGGCTGGTATCAGAGCCAGATACACGCAGGTTACATAGAAACATAGAAAAGTGACGGCAGAAAAAGACTGAGTAGTCCATCGAGTCTGCCCCTTTTTATTTTTTTTTTAATTTTTTAATTTTTTTTTTACATTAACCTTGTTATCTGACTATGGATTTATGTTTATCCCAAGCATGTTTGAAGCCATTTACTGTTGACTGTCTCACAACCTCTGTTGGTAGTTTATTCCAATCATCAACCACCCTTTCAGTAAAATAATACTTTCTAAGATTAGTTTTGAACTTCCCCCCAGTTAGTTTGAGGTCCCCGTGTTCTTGATTTTGGTTTCATATTGGTTACATACGCCACGATCATTAGTGCGAGAGCAATAATTCCAGCACCAGACCTCCTCTGTAGCTCTAAACGGGTAACCTCTAAAAAAATTTTTAAGCGTCGTCTATGGAGAATTTTAAGTACTGAAGTTTGGCGCCATTCCACAAGTGTGCGCAATTTTAAAGCATGACATGTTAGGTATCTATTTTATTGGCGTAACATCATCTTTCACGTTATACAGAAAAATCGAGCTAACGTTAGTGTTTTTTTTTTTATTCCTGAAATAGTTTCTTTCCAAAAGAAATGCATTTGAAAAATCGCTGCGCAAATACCGCGTAACATAAAAAGTTGCAACGACCACCATTTTATTTCCTAGGGTCTCTGCTAAAACAATATATATAATGTTTGGGGGCTCTGAGTAATTTTCTAGCAAAAAAAAAGATTATTTTTACATGTAGGAGAGAAGTGTCAGAATTGGCCTGGGTGGCAAGGGGTTAATTACCATAAGTAAGTAATATACAAATAATTATTATATATTGTTTTTAAGGTAATTTACTTTATTTTTAAAAAACTGTAAGCAGGTGGCTACCGGACAAATTACTGAAGTTTGAATTTAGAACTTCCAACCAGTAATTTCACAGTAAATAGATAAATAATAAATGATTATCTTATAACATATAGCATAATAATATATTATTTAGCTTGTACCTTTTCAGCAGCAGCAGATTCTCATTCTCCCTCTTAACTGTGTGAGAAAAACACAGGATTATGGGTAAATCTTATAAACATAAACTTGTTTTTTCCTTGTAGTTAAGAAGGCTGGGCTGGAAGGGAGTATTTGTCTTTTAGACACGCCCCCTTCTATGACACTGCAGTGAGAGGAGAGCCTCCACTGCAGCATTTTTATTGGACAGCTTGGTACCAAGTGAATTTTCCTGGCCAATACTTTAAGCCCCAGGGGTATGAATGTTAAACTGGATTTTAATTGTTTTATTAGTGATCATTGATTTACTAGGTTTTATATGAGGTTGAGTATTTTTATTTCTACTTGATTTTTTTATGGGGTTAAAAGTACAGAAATTATTCTTTTGTTTGTTATCTTTATCAGTTTATTTTATTTATATATTTTATTTATATATTGACTGTTTTATTAATTTTGCACAAATTGTATGAAGTTGAGTGAGTGAGGGACGACGTATGTGGTGTAATGTGAGGAATTTATTTTAAGGGGAAGCTATGATGAGGTTCACTCCTTCTCACAAAATGTGTGCATGTTTCTATACATGATTCAGCTTAAATTGGTGGTTTTATTTGAAATGAAATATACATAGCCATTTGGGTTAGCTGCTGAATGTGTGCTGTTTGAGTGTAGTATCAGGATCGTGGACCGATGAGCGTGACGGCACATGAATTCATTGCCATCCATTGGGGTATAACAGTTTTAAATACACCACATGTGGCTGATCCTAGACAGGATGCGGCGTGTCCCGTCTTGGTCTGGTATGGTGAGCACACACAGCGTTAAGCACTCTGGTGATAGCCCGTAAGTAGAATGAGCCGCGTCACGTGGCAATGCCCTCTGACGAAGTTGATGACGAAACGCGTTAGGGCGTGCCCATGCGCCCACTGGGCCAGTCATGGAGTGTGCGGCTCAACCTGGGAATCACCGCGGTGAACAACTTTGAGGAGCGGTGAGAGCGATACACATAGGTTGACGAGCGACCTATTGTTTACATGCTTTCAATCTTGTAAGGCCACTTTCACACTGAAACGTTTTTCAGGCGCTTTTGCGCTAAAAATAGCACCTGTAAAGCTCCTGAAAAACTCATCCCAATGCACCCATGTGTGAAAGCCTGAGTGCTTCCACACTGGGGCGGTGCACTTGCAGGACGTTAGGAAAAGTCCTGCAGGTGGCGTCTTTGGGGCGGTGTGCTGAGCGGTGTATACACCGCTACTCCACCGCCCCTGCCATTGAAATCAATGGGCAGCGCTTCCGAAGCGGCTGAGCACCACTTCGGGTGCGACGCCACTTTTAACCCTTTTTTAACCCTTTGTGGGGGGTTAAAAGTGCCCTGCTCCCGCCTGAAACTAGCGGCGCTTTACCGCCCCCCCCACCCCAGTGTGAAAGTGCTCTAAGTGCAACTGTTTATGGAGGTTCTTTGGTTAGTAAACTTGTGTGACAGAATTATGCTATGAGATCATTTTTTCCACATGCGAGCTACTGCTGATGAGGGTAGGATCCTCACATTTAGCGAACTCTGTTGGAAGAAGGTGTATGGGCTTAAGGTGTAGTCTACTCTATGATCTGCCGATGAGAGGAGGATCCTTATATACAACTTGCACTGTGCTTAAGGCGTATTTCATTCCACGAGGTGTGGCGACGGGACCCATGAAGTGTATCTGGAACATCATCCCCTACTTTACCCGAGTGATGTGAATAATCTAGGACTAACATGGTGTATTTTTTTGGAACTATTGGAAAGTTAATTTCATTCAATACACCTGAGTAGCACAGCTAATACTTATGTATTTTTTGGGAAGTTTAAGCATATTATTTTAAACTATGTTGTATATTTATGGATTTTCTTTTTTTTTATATACTAGTAATAGCAGCGTTCAGTGACTTATAGCGGGACTGCAATATTGCGGTGGACAATTGGACACTCACTGACACTTTTGACCAGTGACACCAATACTGCGATCAGTGCAAAAAATATACACGGTCACTGTATTAATGACACTGGCTGGGAAGGGGTTAAACATCTAGGGTGATCAAAAGGTAGACTGTGGTCCTAGCCAGTGTTTCTGTGTGCTGCTCTTACTAGGGGAACAGATGGATTTTATTCCCTGCTTTGCAGGGACACAAAATCCACCCTCCCCCCATCAGAAAGAAGATCTGCCTTGTTTACATAGGCAAATCTCCGTTCTGTGTGTTTTACTGACAATCAGTGGGAGCCAGCAGACATCCAGTACCCGGCACCCGCAGATTGGCTTCTACTGTGATTAATCACAGCAGAAGCAGCCCGCCGGCAGTGTGCGTGCGCCCCCTGTAGGCAGGAGTCTGGAATCACTTATAAATATACATTATGCTGCACAGGAGGGCTGCCCTGTAGCAGATAATCTGCTATAGGGGTGGTCCGGAAGTGGTTATACAGGTATCAATTTGAGGTGCTCTTGGTTAGGGAAGCTACCCATCAAAGTGATGGTTGCTACTGAAGGGCAAGGGTAAGAGGGACAAAGTTCCAACTTCCTAGCTAATGCCAGCGTCGCGCACAGACTCCAAAGTGGCCCTGCTATTTGTCCCGAGTTCTATTCCCTAGCAAGTGCAAGCAGCCAGGTGCACAGTAGCTTCCAAGTCTCTCTTCACAAGAACCAGGCAGAAAGTGTTTTTTAGATTCATTGCTTATTAAACTTGGGTAGGGTGCAGGGTGAGCCTGGGAGTACTCCAGAACTGGTGCAAGGTAATGGAGGACACTCTAAATGCACTCTCTTCAGGGTGCAGCAGCCTTCTTGAAGTTAGTGGCTGGTGAACTACAGCTCATTGGACTCCATTGCAAAAGTAAAACCTAAGCTGGCAACTTGAATTGACATTCCCAAAGGTTGGCAAAGCCAGTCTCTAGGATCTTTTCAGGTTTGCACTGAATCCTAGGTACTTGAATGCTTTCCAGCAGTAGCAGCCAGCTTCTGTATTGCCTCAAGTTAGATCCTCTTTGGATTTCCTTCCATTGCTTCCAGGAACTCTGGGCATTGGTCCCCTAGGTCTAGAGGGAGCTGGGACCCAGAAGGCCTCCTCTAAACTTACCACATGCCCTCAACATGGGGGGTGCCTTGGAGCTCTGCACCCCCCAAAGCACCTTGTTGATGGGGGCCTCTTCCCCACAACCCTGGCCGGTGGTGGGGTTCTGTGGGCTGGGGCTTATCGGAATCTAGCTCTTAGCTATTTCGAATTCAGAGTGCGAAAAAGCATTGGGAAATTTAGCTAGACATATGAAATGCTTGTGAAATCTCCCCATGGTGAATGAACCTTCATTCTCAACCAGGGTTCCTCCAGGTAGCTAAGGGTTCCTTGAGCTCTGGCTAACCGACCTCCCATCTGATGGTGCCTGCACAGTTCTCAGGTCCAATGCCACTTGGAAGAGCCAGTGGTATGACTGCAAGGGAGTCATTCTGACCACTGTAAAGGGGGCATTCTTCCCAACTTACCACCAACAATAATAACACAAAAGTACAGCGCTAAAGTAGAGTCCATAAACACATAGGACCAATTCCAGCGTGAATGAGCACCACCAGAGATCATTAACCACAGTTCATATGGATAGATCAATATAAATGAAGAGGATCAGATGTAGACAAAGTCCCCAATTCCGTGCAAGAAAAGAAGAAAGCACTCTCGTGTCACTCTTCACCAGCCACTCTATGCTCTTACCGCAGGTAGTGTGACCCCCAATAGAGTGGTCATATCGCATATGTTAAAAGTTTGCGGTCTTCACCAGGATCCTCCACAGCTGTCCCAGAGAGTCTCAGCCTGTCAGCTTATGGTTTCAGTCCGCCTCTCAGTCAGCAATGGTTAATGGGGTCACCGTCACATACAATGAATGAAGAGACCGCACATCGTATAATAACGCAAAACCAATCAAATTTAATATGTAAAAACGATTGCACTCACATTTCCTCCAGTGATAGACAGCATGTAAAAAACGCCAGGACTTGTAATGGCCGCAGCGGGCCGCGCATGCACAGTTGCGTGGTGTGCAGATGGGCGTGTATCCTACTAGTTTCGTCACAGCTGACGTCATCAGGGACACGCCCATCCGCACACACCACGCTATTAAATACTCACTGACCAGTAGAGCGATAGCCAATCAAGATCGCTGCATTTACTTAATCCGTCCCATTAATTTAGGGCTCTGTGCTTGTTGGATTGAACCACTATGTATGAGAGCCGCTACTTCCTGTTAAAATGGTATCAACCACTAATACCATAGCACATTCAAAACTCAAAGAAATGTAGTGGACCTCCTGCAATGAGGACCTCTAGTGTCCAAAAAGAAATAAACACATATTTACCATAGATAGGTCCAAGTTTAGAAGTAATAATGATTGTAAAATATTACTAATATACTCCTGAAATGCAGAAATCTGGACCGCCATCACTGAACTGGGCAGGACCAAATCCTTAAACATTACTCAATAATATTAATTATTACGGACTTCAAATAAAAACTAAAAATTTAGTATAGGACAAGTATAAAAATATATAATAACTCATTACAAATTCCTAAACCAGGAC
>BLSH010304677.1:528065-540657 GCA_018402905.1 Glandirana rugosa | reverse complement strand
ATGTGTATGCAAGCGCAGACTGTTTAAAGCGGTTGTATACCAGTAAAAAAAATTAAAAATAAAAAAAAAAACTAAGGGAAAGGCATAATGAGCTAGTATGCACCGCATACTAGCTCATTATGAAATGCTTACCGCAGAACAAAGCTCCGACGGGTCCGCTCGGTCCCCACCTGTTCCCTCGGGGGATCCTTCCAGGTATGTGGCTCCAGCACTGTGGGTGGTGCGCCGGGCTATGTGCCGGGCCTTCACCAGAACCTCATTGCGCAGGCGCCGTGACGTCAGCGGCTGCAAGAAGGGCAAATATCTCCTAAACCATGCAGGCTTAGGAGATATTCATTTAACTTACAGGTAAGCCTTATTATAGGCCTTATTATAGGCTTACCTGTAGGTAAAAGTCAAAAAAGAGGGTATACAACCGCTTTAATAGTTACACTCCCCCTAGGCAGTCGAACTCTTGGGGTCAGCATAAGAAATACTCTTGTGCATAAGTATGGTAGCCCAGTACCCATAGAATGATGATCCACTTCTCAGGGGATATTGTTTTTGGCCTTGCTGCCCTCTAGAACTGGGGGTGTCCTCACTGTCACTAGAAATATATAGAGAAAAGAGAGCACGCCAGCCTAGTGTGTTATCCCACATGTGTTTATTTCATATAAAAAGTGGAAAAGCCACTGACAAGCATGAAGATAGAGGGACATTTAAACAGGACACTTGCCTGTGGCTATACAGTCCTGGAATCAGCTGTCTCCAGATCACAGAGGGGACCACACAGGGGCCTCTACTGGCTGACGCATTTCAAAGGTAAACCTGCTTCAGGGCCTCTGAAGAAGAAGGTTTACCTTTGAAATGCGTCAACCAGTAGGGTCCCCTGTGTGGTCCCCTCTGTGACCTGGAGACTGCTGATTCCAGGGCTGTATAGCCACAGTGAAAGCTTGGGGTCCCCTTTGCAGGTTTCTGGAAGTTTCTTGTGCGTGGGAGAAACCTGACCAACACAACGGTATGAGCATCCCGTTCCAAAAACTATGGCCATTGACAGCGCTGGATTAACAAATAGGCAGAATAGGCACCGGCCTATGGGCCCCTCGTGGTTTAAAGGCCCCATGACAACAGATCAAAATAATGTTGCTTTTATCTTGATAGAAAATTTACAATGAAGCTTTATTAACTACTTCAGCTCTGGAAGGTTTTACCCCCTTCATGACCAGGCCATTTTTTTACTATTAACCTGTACAGAACTGCGCTATAGCCGAAAGACGGCTACAGCGCGGCTCTGAAAATCCGGGAGGACGTCCATGGACGTCCTCCCTCGTGCGCGCCCCCCGCGCGCACTCGCACCCTGCGGCGGCGCACTCTCGCGGCCGCCGCACGCTGCGTGGGCGTGTCCGCGGGTCAGGCGGACTCGATGTCCGCCCGAGACCCGCCGATCACCTGTAGCAGCCTCAGAACGGGGAACCGCCGATGTAAACACAGCGGTTCTCCGTTCTGTGAATGGGACATGACAGATCTACTGATCCCTGTCACTGGGATCAGTTAGATCTGTTATGTCCTGGCCAGCCCCGCCCCCCCACAGTTAGAACACACCCAGGGAACATTGTTAACCCCTTCACTGCCCCCTGCAGGTTAACCCCTTCACTGCCAATGACATTTACACAGTAATCAGTGGACATTTAGATTTCTGATCGCTGTATAAATGTCATTGGTCCCAAAAATGTGTCAAAAATGTCCAACATGTCCGCTGCAATATCGCAGTCCCGATAAAAATCGCAGATCGCCGCCATTACCAGTAAAAATAAAAAAAAAGTAAAAACGCCATAAATCTATTCCCATAGTTTGTAGACGCAATTGCTTTTGCGCAAACCAATCAAAATACGCCGATTGTGATTTTTTTTTACCAAAAATATGTAGAAGAATAAATATCGGCCAAAAGTGATGAATAATTTTCTTTTTTATATATTTTTTTGGATATTTATTATAGCAAAAAAGTAAAAAATATTGTTCTTTTCTCAAAATCATCGCTCTTTGTTTGTTTATAGCGCAAAAAATAAAAACCGCAGAGGCAAACAAATACCACCAAAAGAAAGCTCTATTTCTGGGGAAAAAAATAATAAAAATTTTGTTTGGGTACAACGCCCCACGTCCGCGCAATTCTCATTCAAAATGCGACAGCGCTGAAAGCCGAAAATTGGTCTGGGCAGGAGGGGGGTTTAAGTGCCCAGTAAGGAAGTGGTTAAACACTGCGCTACTTTAACTGGTAATTGGACGGTCATGCAACACTTTACCCAAACAAAATTGATATAATTTTTTCACACAAATAGAGCTTTCTTTTGGTGGTATTTAACCACTTCAGGCCCTGGAAGAATTTACCCCGTTCTTGACCAGAGCACTTTTTGCGTATTTGATCACCACTGGGTTTATATATATATATATATAACATAATAAAGACTAAACATTTTGAAAAAAAAAAAAAACAATATTTTTTATTTTTTGCTATAAAATATATATATATATATATATATATATATATATATAAAAATCAAATTTCTTTACAAATTTAGGCCAAAATGTATTCTGCTACCAGGGGCGTAACGATAGGGGTTTCAATTGCAACCGGGCCCCATGGTCCAGGGGACCCGTGTGCCTCCCTTGTACACCTGAATAGGAGGGATGGCGGGGGTGGCATTTAGAGGAACCAATCTCCTCTATTTTACTCTATCCAGTTTACTTGTCTTCTGTTGTTCCCAGGGCCCCTGTGTGCTTCCCTGGTCCCCCCCACAGAGATGCTGTCTTCCCCCCTCCTCTCTCCTGCCAGCTGCTGTAGAAGAGGAGTCATGATGAAGAGATGGTAACGGGTCGGTAAATTTGTCATTTAATGGCGCCTTCCTTTTCTGAATGGACAGAGTCAGTGATTGGTACCGATTGGTTCATTCATAACTGAAGCATAGTAAACTGTTTTTACTATACTTCCATTTCAGAATGAATGGGAGGCTCGGTGCACAGCTTTTCCTGTCCATTCATTCTGAGAGCTGAGGTTTGTTTAGACCCCTGATATCTCATCAAAGCCCCCCAACAGAGCTCCTAAAAAAATTTAAAAAATAATAAAAATAAAATTGTAAAACAAATAAAATGAAATGGTAGAAAAATAATAAAATTAAAATAAAAATTAAAACTACTGACACCAGTGAGGCAACTATCAGGATTGCAAAGGTGGCACTTGTGACCGAAGATGGCAAAAAGGGGGTCCGGCTGCAGAACTTGTGAAAGGTGCCCCGCTGTGAGACCTTAATACAGGGACCCACGATGGGAGTAAAGGGCCCCAGGATCAGTGGAAAGAGGGAAGGCCCCCGGCTAGGGGGCCCTTCATAATTTCTTGCTCCGGAGCCCTGAAGGTTCTACTTACGCCTCTGTTTGCTACAAGTCTTTGGTAACAAAAATCCCACCAAGTGTATATTGATTGGTTTGTGGGAAAGCTATAGCGTCTGCAAACTTTGGTATAGATGCTGAAATTTTTATTTATTTAATCTTTTTTATACTAGTAAAGGTGGCAAATAGGGACTTATAATGGGACTGTGATAGTGCAGCGAACAATCTGACACTAACTGACACTGGGGAGGAGGACTGACTAACTGCCACCGACATCACCAGTGACTCTAATATAGTGATCAGTGAGAATACTATATACTGTCACTGTACTAATGACACTGGCTGGGAAGGGGTTAACATCTAGGGGTTAAATGTGTGCCCAACTATGTGTAATGTGTGTAATATGCGCTGCTTTTACTAAGTGATGTGTTTTTTGAACATGAAGATTGGATACCGATCTGACACGGTGGTGGAAGATATTTTAGCACATGAACTTTATTGATCTATTCGATCATTACACTTATGTTTGATATTTACTTTCATTATTTCCTAATCGTATTGCAGTATTTTTGGCGCTGCACATTTGTTATATCTGTACCCATAGGTGTGCCCAGCCCATTGCATTAGGGTGAGCACCCCAAAGCTCAAACACACAAGACTTTCTCTGCAGCCTCAGCTGCACTGCACAGTGAATGAATGGGAAATGCTTTATGCTGAGAGACTTCCTGTTCATTCACAAACTGAAGCATAGCAAGTTGACTATGCTTCAGTTATGATTAAACACAGTGAGTGAGTGTGTTCATTGTGTTCATTTAGAAAAGGAAGGAGCCGGTAAATGAAATATTGATTAACACCTTCCCCCACTCTCCATCCTGAAACATGCCCCGCAGCAGCCGGGGGGGGGGGGGGCTTAAAGGAAGGCAGCCAGCAGCACTGTGGTGGGGAGCTCAACACGGGGGTAAAGCCCAGGCAGTAGGGGGAATTGGCACCACACAGATTGATTAGGGTGTGCCCAGGCACACCCCCTGTGCACACCTATGTCTGTACCCTGGATGTGGTTATCTGAGCGTTTTGTGCAGCAAATCTTTCAGGTGAGTTTTCATTTAGATCCGGGGTGCAGCAGCATTATGGTTGCCCTCAAAGGGCAGGTTGTATCTGTAAAACTAGATGTCCGGAGCTACCCCCATTATCACAAGTCAAGAGTCCCTCACAATCCCTTACATCACAGTGCACCCCCCTTACCTTGTGCTGCTGTCGGGAAAAATTTGGGGTCGGGGCTTTTAAACAATTTAAAAAAGGGGTTAAAAACTCCAGTTTTGTGGTGCTTTCAAAGCATTTTTCAGGCGCATTCATTCCAATGGGCAGGGGCGGTGTGGGAGCGATGTACACAGTGTGGAAAGTCACATAGGAATGAATGAGAAGCGGTTTTCAGGGGCTTAGCAGAGGCTATTTCCAGCGCTAAAGCGCCACTGTGAAGGGGGTCTTACTGAAAGCCATTACCTTGTTTCGTTATGGACATAGGGCTGGAGGAAGTCTGCTGGAGCCTGGCATTGCACCTGTAATCCACTGAATGCAGTTGCAATGCGTTGCAGGTTCCAATGCATAAAGAAAAAAAATAGGTGCTTAGTTATACACACACTATATTACCAAAAGTATTGGGACGCCTGCCTTTACTCGCACATGAACTTTAATGGCATTCCAGTCTTAGTCTGTAGGGTTCAATATGGAGTTGGCTCACCCTTTGCAGCTATAACAGTTTCAACTCTTCTGGGAAGGCCGTCCACAAGGTTTAGGAGTGTCTATGGGAATGTTTGACCATTCTTCCAGAAGCACATTTGTGAGGTCAGGCACTGATGTTGGATGAGAAGGCCTGGCTCGCAGTCTCTGCTCTAATTCATCCCAAAGGTGTTCTATGGTGTTGAGGTCAGGACTCTGTGCAGGCCAGTCAAGTTCCTCCACCCCAAACTCGCTCATCCATTTATGGACCTTGCTTTGTGCACTGGTCCAAATCATTTGGTGGAGAGGGGGGTCCATAAAGCAAGGTCCATAAAGACATGGATGAGCGAGTTTGGGGTGGAGGAACCTGACTGTCCTGACCTCAACCTGATAGAACACCTTTGGGATGAATTAAAGGGGAGACTGCTAGACTTCTAGTCTAACATCAGTGCCTGACCTCACAAATGCACTTCTGGAAGAATGGTCAGACATTCCCATAGACACTCCTAAACCGTGTGGACAGCATTCCCAGAAGAGTTGAAGCTGTTATAGCTGCAAAGGGTGGGCCAACTCAATATTGAACCCTACAGATTAAGACTGGGAAGCCATTCCGTGCCTTTGCCTTGCGTGCAAAGGCAGGCGTCACAATACTTTTGGTAATCTATTGTATATACAGTATCTAAAAAAAGTAAGTACACCCCTCCCATTTTTGTAAATATTTTATTCTATCTTTTCATGTGACAACACTGAAGAAATGACACTTTGCTACAATGTAAAGTAGTGAGTGTACAGCTTGTATAACAGTGTAAATTTATACTGTATATATATATATATGTGCCTTTATTATTTTTTTGTAAAGGGCGGACTTCACCTTTAAATACATCAAACGTAGGAACCTCAGGTGAGGGAGCCGACAAACCCCTTTGAACAGACGCTGAGCGTGGAAGTGCAATGACCATTTCTCACTTTCAGCTCCCTCCCCCTGCAATTGTCCCACTTTGAAATGCAATCCAACTTAATTTGCAGTCAAGGATTAACGTTTTTAAGGACATACAAAGAAAGCCGTTTTTTTTCTTTCTTTTTTTTGTTCTTCCCTCTAATTCTCCACTAATTGCCGGAGTTGACTTTTTGTGAGAATCGTTTTTCTCCAATGTCATTGAGATTATTGATCGTTCCCAGGGTGTGGATAATCCTGTTACCTTTAATTGGAGGAGCCCTGATAGAAGCGCATTCTGTGCTGATTTCATAGAACAATTTCTAAATTCATCGACTCAATACACAGAACTGGATTTTAGCGTGTCTCTGCGTTATTGATCGAGTGTTCTTAAAGCGGAACATCGCTCTCTCAATCAATATTGACTATTTTTAAAAGTGTTACTAAACCCAGGAGCTTGCAGTCACTATATCTGGTTTCCCACAGTACACCAATCATGGAAATGCAATTATTTGAGTAAATATAAACTGCTAAATAACTTTTCTTATCAGCAGTATATAGCAGTCTTGTGACTTCTATCAGTGTCTGGTTAAAGCTTTAGTAGGAGTTTTCATTCTCCCCTGATTGTCCTATGAGACTGCATGACCCTCTGTCTGGACAGTGCTGATTGGCCCTGTGCTGATCACATGCACCCTCCCAAGAAAAAAAAACTCTCTCTAGCAACACACACCAAACTGAGCATGTGCAGAGTGCCCCCAAGGCTCTGTTCTATTAGGAGATGGATTGGGGGCAGTGGAAGAAGGGGAGGATCAGAGAAGACAGGATCAAACAGCCTTTTTACACAATGTAGAGGATTACCCCTTAGGTTCCACAGTGAGTATAACAAGCATGCTTTACTGCATATACAGACTGATTTTATTGTTGTGGGTTTAGCAACACTTTAATCATTATGTTGCTAGCTTTAATAAATAGATAGGAAGGTATATCATATTTACTTGTGTGTTGTACATTTCTTCAGTTACTTCCTGGTGTCTTGCCTAGGCAAATGATGTCATACATTCCAGGAGTCTTCAGGAGGGAGGAGGGATTTTCTCAGCTAAGCACACCGTCCTGTTCTTCTGTCAAAATAGCTAACATGTCGAAATCTCCAATTATGTCTCTTCCGGTGACTCAGTAGCAGATTTGGACAAGTTGGCTCTACTAGCCATGCGTGCGCGTGCACCCGACAGAATAACAGAACCCCTGGCAGCTCAACGAGTTTTCAAAAAAGGTTACTGACGTACCTTGCGCATGCGCACTGCGGGTGATTGGTAGGTCCGAGGAAAACTTATCGAGCTCTCCAACAGCTGCCAGGGGTTCTGTTATTCTGTCGGGTTCACACGAGCGCACGGCCAGTAGAGCCAACTTGTCGAAATCTGCTGCTGGAGGAGTTCCTACTCCTTATTAGGGGACGAGATGTGCAATCAAATTCTTCTAAATATTTTTACAGATTTTATAAGTATTTGCTACATATATTTATATATATTTCTTTTTTAATTTTTTTTCAACAGTGGGAAGACACACACATTCAGCAAAGGTGCCTCCCATCTAATCTGAGGAAATTATATAATCAATTATGTCTGAGTGGAACATGTTACTATTGACTGTTTGAATGTATATATAGTTGTATTATTGTATTGCGAATTATGCTGTGAACAAGGTGTCGCCGAAACGCGTCAGCCTACACTAGCTGTTTACATGATCATGGTGGAATAAAAAGAAGCATTTATCCAATTCCAGAAGTGCCGGCTCATTCTTGATATTTGGTTCCTGCTGGAGACGAGTCACCAGAAGTGACGTTGTTGGAGATTTCGACAAGTTGGCTATTTTGACAGAACACCTGCATGGCTGAGCTAAGGGCAGATGGATTCCAAGTAAGTGCTACATGAATCATCTGCCCTTACTCAAGATGGTCACAGCCACATAAATGTTTTCGAAATTGATTTCTCAGCAAAATAAAACATGGAAACATGGATGGATGGAGACATGGATGGATGGAGACATGGATGGAGATATGGATGGATGGATGGAGACATGGATGGATGGAGACATGGATGGATGGACACATGGATGGATGGAGATATGGATGGATGGAGCCATGGATGGATGGAGCCATGGATGGATGGAGATATGGATGGATGGAGACATGGATGGATGGAGATATGGATGGATGGAGATGGATAGATGGAGATATGGATGGATGGAGACATGGATGGATGGAGACATGGATGGATGGAGATATAGATGGATGGAGTCATGGATGGATGGAGACATGGATGGATGAAGATATGGATGGGTGGAGATATGGATGGATGAAGATACGGATGGGTGGAGACATGGATGGATGGAGACATGGATGGATGGAGATATGGAAAGGGTGGAAATATGGATGGGTGCAGACATGGATGGATGGAGACATGGATGGATGGAGACATGGATGGATGGAGATATGGAAAGGGTGGAGATATGGATGGGTGCAGACATGGATGGATGGAGACATGGATGGATGGGACATGGATGGATGGAGATATGGATGGATGAAGATATGGATGGATGGAGACATGGATGGATGGAGACATGGATGGATGGAGACATGGATGGATGGAGATATGGATGGATGGAGTCATGGATGGATGGAGACATGGATGGATGGAGACATGGATGGATGGAGACATGGATGGATGGAGATATGGATGGATGGAGACATGGATGGATGGAGTCATGGATGGGTGGAGATATGGATGGATGGAGACATGGATGGATGGAGTCATGGATGGGTGGAGATATGGATGGATGGAGACGTGGATGAATGGTGGGAATGTGCTTTGAATATTAACAATTAATTAAATTGTGTTCTTGTTTTCTGGTGCTCAGATGCAGTGTAGTTCTGTTTTAAATACAGTTAGAGGGAGTTTTGCTTAAAGAACAAGGCCAAAATCCTCAGCTCCCAAGGACCCTTGAAAAATGGCCACTCCTTTATTGCAACCCCCACCCCTGATTCTCAATTACTCCGCCTATTTGGCAAAATCTACAAATGTTCTATAGCAGTTCTACAACTTTTCTAGCAAGGACTCTTGTGCCTCGCTTCTTTTATTATACCTTTCCTGCAAAGCCATGGCATCTCTTTAAGTGGGTTGTACTGCCCGATCATGTGACCACTGTGATTGGTTGTCACAGTGGTCACATGATCGGGAGCCTGTCTCACCTGATCATTATTAGAGACCGTAAGCTGTCTTTGACAGCTTGGTCACTGTGCTGGGAGCACTCAGTGAGCGCACTTGTAGCATAGCTCCCAACTGTCCCGGATTTGGAGGGACTGTCCCTGATTTGGAGCAAAGTCCCTCTGTCCCTCTTTCCTCCTCATTTTTCCCTCATTTTGATCTGATCTACATACAGTATCTCACAAAAGTAAGTACACCCCTCACATTTTTGTAAATATTTTATTCTATCTTTTCATGTGGCAACACAGAAGAAATAACACTTTGCTACAATGTAAAGTAGTGAGTGTACAGCTTGTATAACAGTGTAAATTTGCTGTCCCCTCAAAATAACTCAACACACAGCCATTAATGTCTTAACCACTGGCAACAAAAGTGAGTACACCCCTTAGTGAAAATGTCCAAATTGGGCCCAAAGTGTCAATATTTTGTGTGGCCACCATTATTTTCCAGCACTGCCTTAACCTTCTTGGGCATGGAGTTCACCAGAGCTTCACAGGTTGCCACTGGAGTCCTCTTCCCCTCCTCCATGACGACATCACAGAGCTGGTGGATGTTAGAGACCTTGCGCTCCTCCACCTTCCATTTGAGGATGTCCCACAGATGCTCAATAGGGTTTAGGTCTGGAGACATGCTTGGCCAGTCCATCACCTTTACCCTCAGCTTCTTTAGCAAAGCAGTGGGCATCTTGGAGGTGTGTTTGGGGGTTGTTATCATGTTGGAATCCTGCCCTGCGGCCCAGTCTCCGAAGGGAGGGGATAATGCTCTTCTTCAGTATGCCACAGTACATGTTGGCATTCATGGTTCCCTCAATTAACTGTAGCTCTCCAGTGCCGGCAGCACTCATGCAGCCCCAGACCATGACACTCCCACCACCGTGCTTGACTGTAGGCACTTGTCTTTGTACTCCTCACCTGGTTGCCGCATCACACGCTTGATACCATCTAGACCAAATAAGTTTATCTTGGTCTCATCAGACCACAGGACATGGTTCCAGTAATCCATGTCCTTAGTCCACTTGTTTCCAGCAAACGGTTTGTGGGCTTTCTTGTGCATCATCTTTACAAGAGGCTTCCTTCTGGGACAACAGCCATGCAGACCAATTTGATGCAGTGTGCGGCGTATGGTCTGAGCACTGACAAGCTGACCCCCCACCCCTTCAACCTCTGCAGCAATGCTGGCAGCACTCATACATCTATTTCCCAAAGACAACCTCTAGATATGACGCTGAGCATGTGCACTCAACTTCTTTGGTAGACCATGGCGAGGCGCTGTTCTGAGTGGAACATTCCCTGTTATACCGCTGTATGGTCTTGGCCACTGTGCTGCAGCTCAGTTTCAGGGTCTTGGCAATCTTCTTATAGCCTAGGCCATCTTTATGTAGAGGAACAATTCTTTTTTTCAGATCCTCAGAGAGTTCTTTGCCATGAGGTGCCATGTTGAACTTCCAGTGACCAGTATTAGAGAATGAGAGCGATAACACCAAATTTAAAAAAGGGCGTCAAATTTGTTTGGGTACAACGTTGCATGACCATGCAATTGTCAGTTAAAGCGACGCAGTGCCGAATCGCAAAAAGTGTTCTGGTCCTACAGTGGGAAATCCTTCTGGGGCTTCAGTGGTTAAAGTAACACAGTGCCCCATCGCAAAAAATGGCTTGGTCAGGAAGAGGGGTAAATCTTTTTTTGTATAATTCTCCTTTAAAGAGGTGTGGCAGGGGGTGTCTCCTAGGCCAGCATACTTTTGCTAATAGGTGTCTCTCATTCCCATCGCAAAAAGTTGGGAGGTATGCTTGTGGCATAGAAACCTTGGTTGTCCGTGAACGCATATATGCAGCATTTGGGCATTAAAGCCCGGCCTCTTTTACTGCAGCACATATGCTCTACGTGGGCAGCAAGAGGTTATTCAAGATGAAAGATGATTTTATATGTGAATGTTGGTTCCTGTGCATGCCCCAGCCCCGCCATTTTGGTTTTGCTTTCCATCACCTGCAAGCTGCATATTCAACTTTGTTCCACAGTTTATATATAGCTAAAGTTTCCTGCAGTGCACAGGGGCACCATCAGGGGGGTACAGGCAGTACTGTTGTAAGGGGCCCCAGTGTCTCAAGGGGCCCTTACAACAAAGACTTTAGCAGTCTTTAACATTGGAGTCTATGGGAGGGGGACAGCCGTACCGGGTCCCCAAATTGACCAGTCATTGACCGGCAATTGTCAGGTGAACTTTGGATTCAACATTGGAGTCTATGGGAGGGGGTCACCCCGGTTTGGGGACACAGTTCTCCCGAACCATAGCCGATAAGAATACGAAAACTTTGGTCGCATGGAGAGGGCCCCCCTGGACCACAACTGGTCCATGTTTGGGACCTCCACCACCTATGGTTCGGCTGTACCGGGTTCCCGAATTGACCAGTCATTGACCGGCAATTGTCAGGTGAATTTCGGACTTAACATTGGAGTCTATAGGAGGGGGCACCCGGTTTGGGGACACCGTTCTCCCGAACTATAGGCGATAAAAATACCAAACTTGGGTCACATGGAGAGGGCCCCTGGACCACAGCTAGTCCAAGTTTGGGACCTCTGGCACCTATGGTTCGGCGTAAGGACTTATAGAAAACTTCGGGTGAGGCTGTGCTGCCTGTGCACTGTTTTTTTAACCCCTTGAATCCAGTGGCGGCTGGTGAAGTTTTTGGATGGGGGGGCGCCAGGCCCCGCCCTTCCCTTTGACCCCCTACTTTTAATAAGCCCCACCCCTTATAGAATCCACCCACTCCGTCCCCTGTATTCCACATATTGTGTCAGGGGTATACAGCTCAGCATCACAGGACACAGTATACAGCTCAGCATCACAGGACACAGTATACAGCTCAGCATCACAGGACACAGTATACAGCTCAGCATCACAGGACACAGTATACAGCTCAGCATCACAGGACACAGTATACAGTGAAACAGGTGGGGGCAGTTTGCAGCCAGTGACACAGGTGGGGGCAATTATGCAGCCAGTGACACAGGTGGGGGCAATTATGCAGCCAGTGACACAGGTGGGGGGAAGTTATGCAGCCAGTGACACAGGAGGGGCACTTTGCAGCCAGTGACACAGGTGGGGCAGTTTGCAGCCAGTGACACAGCTGGGGGCAGTTATGTAGCCAGTGACACAGATGGGGGCAGTTATGTAGCCAGTGACACAGGTGGGGGCAGTTATGCAGCCAGTGACACAGGTGGGAGCAGTTTGCAGCCAGTGACACAGGTGGGGCAGTTTGCAGCCAGTGACACAGGTGGGGGCAGTTTGCAGCCAGTGACACAGGTGGGGGCAATTATGCAGCCA
>BLSH010304677.1:513651-526493 GCA_018402905.1 Glandirana rugosa | reverse complement strand
CACAGTGACCCGCCCCCGGCCCCGCATCCAATCACCCTGAGCGGAGGCTCAGGGCAGCCAATCAGCCTATGCATGGCCGCAGGAACAAGCGCACATGCATAGGCTTGAATGCCCGACCAATAGGCTCACTTACTTGGCTGTCATGTGACAGCCAAGGAGCCGAAAAGAAAAAAAAAAAGAAAGTCAATGTACCGACGCCACCTGTAGGTGGGTGGGGTTGACTTTTTTTTTTTTTCGTCTTTTGCCGGCGGGGAGGCGGCGCCCCAGCGCCCCTCCCACACCAGCCGCCGCTGCTTGGATCCCACACTAGCATGCATTGCACACTTCACTTCACTTCAAGGGGTCATGCTTGGCAAGCTACACCTGGTAATGTGACAGGGTGTATAATTCCTACTGCGGCTGCAACATGTGTACACCCCTGGCCAGTGGGCGGATGTGGTGGCCAGTGGATGGGCCCTGGGGAATGCTGGTGGTCAGATAGGACGGCCCAGGTCTGAAGCTGTGTAAGGGGCCCCAAAATTTCTGATGGCTGCCCTGGCAGCGCATACCGCGTTCTCCAGCAAACACATTTTCTTTTACCCAAACATGCATTTTACTAATTAAAGGTGAACTCTGGCCATAAAAATGTTTCATTTAAATATATTCCTCAATAACCACAGCAGACGCAGCAAGCCCAGATATGACCTTGTAAATGTACCAGTGAAATAATCACTGTGCTGTACATAAGAAAATATGTAGAAAGTGCAATATTTATTCATTTTTATTTATTTCAGGTACTTATAAAGCGCCGTCAATTTACGCAGTGCTTTACATATACATTGTACATTCACATCAGTCCCTACCCTCAAGGAGCTTACAATCTAAGGTCCCTAACTCACATTCATACATATACTAGGGGCAATTTAGGCAGGATCTAATTTACCTACCGGCATGTCTTTGGAGTGTGGGAGGAAACCCACGCAGGCACAGGGAGAACATGCAAACTCCAGGCAGGTAGTGTTGTGGTTGGGATTCAAACCAGCAACCCTTGGGCTGCTAGGTGAAAGTGCTATCCACTACACCACTGTGCCACCCAATACTGATTGAATGTTCCTATATTCCTAATAAACCAAATAGTCGTCGCTTATAGTTTTTACGCAGTCGGCAAGCGGTTAAGGGGTTAAAAGGGGAGATCAAGGGGAGGGGGGGTGAGGATGAAGGAGGGATCGAGGGCGAATGGAGATCGAGGGGGGAGAAATGAGGCATTAAATGGGGAATGAGGAATGAAGGAGGGATCGAGGATGGAACAATGAGAGATGGTGATCAAAAGGGGAAAAGGGGGAAGAAGTGGGGGGAGAAGGGATCAAGGGGAAGGGGGAATGAGGATCGAGAGGGAGGTATGTGAAACTTTGTAGGACGACTGTTAAGAGAAGCTGTTGCTTTGCCCTGCATGGAGTAAGCACAGGTTGACTTGAAATAGATTACAATGACGTGTTTATGTCTTGTGTGTGTCTCCAAGCTTTCGAACAAGCACACACCTGCCAAATGAATTAATAAATTAACCTTGGAACTAACTTTTCTCATTCTAGGAAATAAAATAACTTAATGTAACATTACAGAGTAGGGAGACCCATAACTTTGTCAACACATAATCTCTTACTTGTGTACTGCGTTGGTCTAAATGAGTCTCTTTATAGCAACCTCCCGAAATATCACACAACTGACCTATTTCCGCCTATGAAATCATGCAGCCAACGTCGAAGTTTTCCACCATGATGAATCATGAGCTGCACAGTGGCCTAATTATATTAGCTGCCTTGTTTGATCTACTTTTTTGATAGAAACGTGTTGACTTTTCCCATATTTTTCTGGCTTCCACGTAGCCCGAAATTACGCTTTGCTGAGTTTTGCGCTAATTAACACCTAGGAGGAGGCCTGAACATACAACATTTTATAAGACCAGCATTAAGGCCTACTGTGTGATAGGACTACCCGGAGCATGACAAGAATCATTTTGAATTGCTGTGAACACTTACTACAACTCAAACTTCCAAGGGTGTGAAGAGAGCGCTATTTGGGTGTCGACAAGCTTGACAAGGATCTCCTTTTAACTTCTCTGATGGCTTCAGGAAATGGAAGGTCGTTGCTTATAGAGGAGTTACCTGAAATGGTTTTAAAGTCATTATACTCACCCCCAAGTGTGTTTTGTAGAAAACAGATTAAACTGAAGTATTGGCTGGTTACTAGTCAACACGCTGGACCCACCAGGAATTGGCCAAGTAGAAGATAAAAACAACTTTTTTTTTGTTCTTACAGAGAGCACTTCAAGAAAATGACTATCCAGTCTTAAAGCTGAAGTTTAGTTGAAAAGAAATTCCTTTAGTCACATTACTTATGTGTAAGGAAGCATGCCCAATGCTGTGTAGGTAGCTGGATCCTGGAGAAACCTTCATTGCAGGAATGCCCGGTCCTCTTCCTGTCTCTGAACTTTTGGTGCTGCAATGGTTAACAGCTTCCCATGCTCAGGCAGAACAGCAGTACAGATAATCAGATGGGGACAACCCTCCTCCTTTCTCTTCTTTCATTGAGAAAAGTTCTTTCATGGGTTACACAGATTCGGAATGAAGGATTCTCAGCCATTCAGATCCAGGAGAAACCATCATTGCAGGCATGCCCCATCTTCTTCCTGTCTCTGATAACAGCTTCGGGTCTTCAGGCAAAACTTCTGTACAGATAGTCCGGCAGGGACTCACTCCCTCCTTCCTCAGTCTCCATTGAGAAATGTTCTTTCATTGATTACACTGAACATCTGGTGCTGCAATGGTTAACAGCTTCAGATCTTCAGGCAGAACAGCAGTACAGATAATCTGAAAGGGACACTCCTCCTCCTTCCTATTCTTCCATTGAGAAAACATATTTAATTGATTACATTGCTTGTGACATGATCTGGAAACAGAGGAGGGAATACTGTAACCGACCAGATTCTCTGCCATTCAGAACCAGGAGAAACCTTCATTGCAGGAATGCCCCGCCTTCTTCCTGTCTCTGTTAACAGCTTCAGATCTTCAGGCAGAACAGCAGTACAGATGGCCCGACAGGGACACATTCCCTCCTTCCGGTGTCTTCGTTGAGAAAAGTTCTTTCATTGATTGCACTGAATTACAATGAACTTCTGGTGCTACAATGGTTAACAGCTTCAGATCTTCAAGCGGAACAGCAGTACAGATAATCCGACAGGGAAATTCCTCCTCCTTCCTCTTCTTCCATTGAAAAAAGTCCTTTCGTTGATTACACTACTTGTAACATGATTTTTTTTTGTTTTTGATTGGTCTGGGCTGGGAGTGGCTCAGGGTAGGAGCTGGTGACTCACAGGCAGCATCAACAAGACCACTCTCTTATTTCCAGAGCTTTCTCGAATATTCTAGAAAGAAAGGAGGAGAGGAATGGCGACGCTGCCTGGGGTGTTCTAGGGAGCCCTGACCAATCCCCAACCTGGATTGGCAGGGGGTAGGCCCCCTTGAATACACAGGGTTAGCCCAGCAGGTTAGGGGTGGTTCGGGTGGAAGAGCTGGAGATGGAGTGCTAGCCTGTCGGGGTCTTTGAGGGAGATCCCCAGTCTCGGGGGGGGGGGGGGGGGAGACCTTGGGCCCGGCTTGGGAGCAATCAGGGCCCTCTAGGAAAGCGTGGAGGTGTCCTGGACAGGAGGCATGGAAGGAGAAAGAGAGCATAGCAGGAGAGAGCACTGCTGGGCAAGTCTCCAGAGAAGAACCAGCCAGGAGGGCTGGTGAGTGCAACACACAGTCAGAAAAGGACTGGGGAGGCACGCCCAAGAGGACTGGGGGAGGAGTACAGTCTGGGATGGGTGCAGAATTAGCAGAGTGGACTGTGGTGTTGTGGGCAGTGGAGAGAGGCAGCTACAGCCAGGAGGGCTGGCAGGGCCTGAAGATATGGTGCTGGGCTCAGTAGCCACACGGACAGCTAGCACACAGAACTACCATATTATTGCTACACTATAGGGGTCCATGGTCCCTGCCTGCAAAGAGCAACCTCTAAGGCCTGGCTGAGCCAGTGTCAGGCCTAACTACTTATGTGCTAGCTGCTCCTGAGAGTCAAGTAGTGTGCTGGCAGTGAGAAGAGGAATAGTCTGCAAGCAAGTAGTGTGCTGGAGGTGAGAAGAGGAATAATCTGCAAGCAAGTAGCGTGCTGGAGGAGATTGACATAGTATGTACAGGGAGTGTACATTTTTTTTCCATTCAATGTTGACTAATTCACTGGGCATTCCCATCCAAGTTAAATTCCCCATCCAAGTTAAATTCCCTCAATAAAATACAAAAACAAAGTGTAGCCATGTTCTCCCTTGGGAGTGGCTGGTAGTTGTGGTTCACCTTCTGGCTGCCCTCTATCCCACCATATCTCACACATCTGGAGTCACTGAACAGGCCGGCTCTTGTTTTTGTTTTTTTTATTTAGGGGATTAACTTAGATGGGGAAAAGGGGTGACTGTGGGATGCCCCAAAGAATTACTTTACAGGACCAACTATATACACGTCTGTACATACACCTCTACGTCCTCCAGCTGTTACTCCTCTAACTTCTCTCCTGCAATTCACTTGCAGACTATTACTCCTGACCTGAAGGGAAATGTATCAAGCTCACTTAACTCCCTTCTCTTCAACACAGCTAGCACATGGTGAGGCCTGCACTCAGTCAGCAGGACCTCCGGACCACCCATTACAGGCCAGGGTCAAAGACCCCTCTAGTGTAGCTTAGTACATTGGTTTTAACTGGGCCTTGGATGGACTACAACTCCCAACCCATCCCTCTTCCAGACCACATTGATCTGCTTTCCTCTCCGTGACACTCCTTTCCCTGACTGGCTCCTGAGACCTCCACAGACTGTCCAATATTCCTCTCCCAGCCTGCTCCAGCCTCTCTTCCAGCTCCCAGGGTCTGTTACTCACTGACTCCAGTGGATACTTTAAAGTGTCCTCAGTAGCACCTCTGCTGTTCTCCTACTTCCTTGTGGTGCTCCAGGAATAAACTCCACTCCTGGCTGCACCCGGGTCTCCAGGCCTCAAGGTCACCCCCCCCCCCCCCAGACTGGGGGCTCCCTCCCGGGTAGAGGCCTCCACAGCACCTCTGCTACATCTTCATCACTTCCACCTGAACTTCTCCGCCCACCTGCTGGCAGATCACTGTATTTAAGGAGGCCTGCCCCCTAGCAATCCAGATTGGGGATTGGTCAGGGCTCCTTAACATAGACAGCCAGTGACACCTCCTCATCCATCCAGCCTTCCAGCATTTTCTGGAACCAGGGGAGGAGTATCCAAGGGGTGTCCCTCCCTGCAATCTCCAGCCTACTCTGAGCCACTCCCCCACCCAGATCAAAACATTCAGGCCTGCAATTTACATCAGGCCTGACTAAATTTTGCCTCTCCTAGCAAAAAAATCTCTACAAAAACGCCTACACTTTGGGGGCGCTACAAAAGCATATCTACTGTTCTATGTCTTGGAGTGACTGAGAGGTGAATGCCAGACTGGGCAGGGTGACAGGTGGACCACAAAACTCTGCAGCCCTTACGGGGGTACCGATACACAGCAATGCCCCGTCTTCTTCCTGTTTGTTAACAGCTTTGGGTCTTTAGGCAGAACAGCAGTACAGATGGTCTGACAGGGACACAATCCCTTCTTCCTCTGTCTCCATTGAGAAAAGTTATTTAAATGATTATACTGCTTGTAACACAATCTCTGATTGGGGAGAATCTGATCAGCCACAGGATTCTCTCCTCCATTCACAGATCATGATACAAGCAGTGTAATCAATGAAAGAACTTTTCTCAATGGAAGAAGAGGAGGTAGGAGGAGTGTCCCTGTTGGACCATCTGTACTGCTGTTCTGCCTGAAGTCCCAAAGCTGTTAACCATTGCAGCTGTAGAAGCTTAGAGACAGGAAGAGGACTGGACATCCCTGCAGTGAAGATTTTTCCAGGATCCAGCTACCTGCGCAATGTGAAACATTCTTTATTACAGGTAAGTGATGTGACTAAAGCTGTAGAGGCGTTTTGTAAGTTACACTTCAGCCTTAAAGCTAAAAACTTTAGTACTTTTTTGTGATACAACACCAAACGCATTCGGTATGTATATGTAGCACCCTCTAGTCTGCTAGATGTAGATAGGTTGGTTGTTAGCTTAGGTAAAAATTAGCTTGGGCTCAGAGCCAAGCCTGAGTTGTGAATCTGGGTCAGGGTTCAGTGACTCAGGGGCTGGATGACTGATCTGGCAGCGCTCTCTAGCACTTCCCCTTAGTCTGGAAGTTGGCAGGAAGGGCTGTCATGCATATTTAAGAGGGCCTCAACCAATCCCCAGCAAAAAGGGGCTGGAAGGGGGCAGGTTCACCTCATAAATAGACATGAGTCATGCCAGTCGGGTGGAAAATGGAAATGGAGTGCTGAGGAGGCTGTTGGTGACCCATGAGCGTGCCTCGTAGTCTGGGGGGGGGGTGACCTTGGGCCCTGGTGGATCAGTTGCTGGAAGATTCCAACGAAAACACACTGAGGAAATCCTTCCTGGAGGCACAGGAGCAAGGAGAGAGGACAGCAGGAGCAGGTCAGCATGTATTGGAGATCTCCTGACAGTCACCTGGGTGGGCTGGCGACCGTCAGTGTGGAGAACTGTGGGAAGAAGTTAGCCCTCCAGGCTAGTGAGAAAGGCAGCTGCAGCCAGTTGGGTTGGCAGTGCCTGAAGAGGTGGTGCTGGGATCAGTAGTCACAGGAGAACTGTAAGCTGGACACTGAAACTCTGCTACACAACCATGGGGCCTTGGGTTCCTGCATGTAATAAGCCATTGCTTCATCTGACTAAGTGACTGTCAGGTATCCACAGTGTCCAGCTAAATTCTGCAAGCAAGTATGTGTGCATACTGGAGGAAGAAGAGAAGTTGTATATAGAGACTGTAACGAGGAAGCGTTGTCCCTGTCGTTGTTGAAGTCAAATGGGCATCCCATAATCTCCCATCCCTATCCAAGTTATTACCCTTAATAAAACAAATAAAAAAAGTCACAGACTGTTTTCTGACTCAATTGTGCCTGTGAAGATTCAGTGTGCCTGGCTGTTTAGGGTGGGGGATCCCAGTTTACTTGCGGCTCCTTAGGGCAGCCTTTCTCAACCTTTTCAACACAGAGGAACCCTTGAAATTATTCTCCGGTCTCGGGGAACCCTTGCTAAAAATTAAACATCTACAACTCATGATACATTAGTGTGATGGTCAATGGGAAGAATGCTCCTTACACTTGTGGTCATTGGGAAGAATTACCCCCTTACAGATAGCTAAAAAGATCAATGATGTCATTGGGAATTCATCTGAGAGGTAGAAATTGACCATTGCTCAAGGAACCCCTAGCAACCTCTGGAGGAACCTTAGGGGTCCATGGAACCCTGGTTGAGAAACCCTGCCTTAGGGGGTGTGCTAAATATAATGGTATGTATCCCATTATCTGCAGACTTATGGTTCCTTTAAAGACATTGCATTCAGTGTCTTCATAGTCAGCAGATATCTACATTGGCTGCTTTCTTCCAGCACTATGAGTTGACAGCTGCTGCTAGTGTGAAGTGTTGTGCTGCTCACCCGCCCCCTTCTCCCCTCTCCGCCATTTAGAGATTTTGTTCTAATATTCTCCCACAATGCACTGCATTCTATGAATGGGCAGTGGAGATCCTGTCATTCAACACCTCCTCTTCCATTCACAGAACATGATGCATGGTGGGAGAACAGCAGCACAAGGTCTCTGAATGGCAGAGAAGACAGTGGGGGGAACATTAAGGTCATGGTCAGGTGGTACAAAAGGAAACGAAAAGCCCACCTCTAAAGTACTGTAAGATACAGCATTGCCTTCATATGTTAGGAGGTATTCCAGCACAAAACCCAAAAACAAGGAGCTCAGTCTGCACTAATGGGGGCTAAGAAGCCTGACACTGCTGTGTAAAATGATGGCTATATCTGTGTTATGCACAGGAGGTTCTGGATGGCTAAAAAGGGGAAAAAGGAACAATTTTCAGGACCACCCACTTACTCATAAGCAGACACTGAGCTCCTTTTTTTGGACTTTAGAGGTGGGCTTTTTGGTTTCTTTTTTTGTGCTACCTCACAAAGACCTAAATGGTTGTACTGTTAGCCAGAGTAGTTGAAACTGATTTGTTTTTTCTTTTGCTGGCTAAGAGGACTCCCTTTTGTATTGTTTTATATGAATATAAATGTATATGGAGCTGTTGGGAGATATGGTTCATATAATGGTAACTGGTTCATCTAAGACATAACTAGAGGAAACCAATTAGGGGGTCTCTTTTCTAGGTACACAGTGAAGCCTTCTGCCACACCTCACCTCTGGTCATAGACATGGGGGGTGAGAGAACCTCCCAAACTGCTGGTTTCTGAGTGAATTTAAGCCTTGAATAGGGTACTACAGACCAGGGCCGTCTTAATAGCATCATGGGCCCCTGGGCAATGTAATGCACTGGGGGCCCTACCAGCCGGCACCAATTTACACACCTATTCTCAAGAATTAAAGTGCAAATAGTTGATAGAATTAAATATATATTTATGAGTACTTTCAATAGAGTCCCGCGAGAGCGCGCCGCCGCAGGCTGCGAGTGTGCACGGGGAGCGTGCACAAGGCAGGACGTCCATAGATGTCTGCCGGGCATTTCAGAGCTGCGCTGTAGCCGTCTTTTGGCTATAGCGCGGATCTGAACGGGTTAAAACAGAAACAATAATCATAATCAAATAACCATAACATAAAGGTTGCCATATAATCAATACAAATAAAAGTTATATATATGAGTGCAGCGCTATTTGTAACTAAATCAAGTGCAAACTACAGATGCTAATTAAATACGGTACATACATCCATAAAGTGCAAATAAATATATCCTCCTTGTAGAATAACTACATAAGTGCAAAGTGATGCATTAACAAAGTGCAACAGAATTCATTCCTAGAGTTCAAGCAATAGTCCATATAATACAGTCTTGATAGTTTATCCTGCTCTCCACATCAGTTGCATAAATCATCAAATTTGTGACAGTTTCAGCTACGTTAAGCGATAAGCACACAGCACCCTGTGCCCGTCACCAGATGTGCCCTCACCTCCTGGGCGTTATTAAAATGCCTTCAAATATCCTCCTTTGAGCAGATTAACAGACACCAATATATCCTCCTCTTCATATATTGCACACCATTTTCTCCTCACTATGTCCGAATTTCAGAATCTTCACCAAAGGCTGGATGAGGATCATGCAAAATGATATTACACCAACATCGCGTAATTCCGTTTAACATCAGGGTTTATTAAAAATGTCAATAAAAACACTCACATGCTTATAAGTAAAACGCACATATGCAGTACTCATCAGCGGGATAATTCAGGTCCCTCTTATCCCTGAGATCTGCAGCTCTCCTGGGTCAGAAACCGGATCCCTCACTTGCGCTCCACCTCTGAGTATAATATCCTTACTCCTCAGAAGGCTCACCACACACCGTCCATCCACCTGGTTAGCCCCTCCGAGTCTTAGGAGGCACAGCGAACCAACATCAGGTTTCTATCTGCGTAACTACTAAAAGCTCCCCAGCCGCACTACTCCGGCTCGGGGGCAACCCACCTTTTTTCACCATTAACTGGGATACAACAGCAGACTCCATACCTTAGATGGGTCCCTACAATGAACCATTACTGAAAACCCAAACAGTCAAGATATTATGACCAACAATAAAAGAGATCCAACACAGGGTGGGAAGTTTCTTCCATGTCCGTTGGTTCCAACTGCTTTGCTACCTTTACATATCCCACCTTGTATACCCCCCCGAAGCCCTCCTACTCTCTACAGATTGACCAAACCTGGTAAGTAGCATCCACTCTCCTGTAGTCTCTAATTAACCCTATCCTATCCCACCCTGCTTCCTCTGTCCCCCTTGTCATGTAGCCCTCCGCCTATTTTGTTTTTGCTCTGGGCCTCTCTTTATGAATAGTTCATAAAGGGAAAAATAATCCGCTTAGAGAGTACAGCATTGGGGGCACAGTGTTAGCCAGCACTACAGAAGAAAAAGATTTGGGGGTGCTTATTTCAGATGATTGCAAAATGAGCAAACAGTGTAACCAGGCAGTGGGAAAAGCAAATAGAATTCTGGGATGTATCAGTACAGGGATCACCAGCAGGAGGAAGGAGGTTCTGATTCCTCTATATAGATCTTTATATCAGTAGAGTGATCACCAGCAGGAGGAAGGAGGTTCTGATTCCTCTATATAGATCTTTATATCACTAGAGGGATCACCAGCAGGAGGAAGGAGGTTCTGATTCCTCTATATAGATCTTTATGTCACTAGAGGGATCACCAGCAGGAGGAAGGAGGTTCTGATTCCTCTATATAAATCTTTAGTGAGACCTCACTTAGAATACTGTGTCCAGTTCTGGAGACCTCACTTACAAAAAGATATTGATAAGATAGAACGAGTTCAGAGACGGGTAACAAAAATGGTGAAAGGTCTGGGGGATAAAACATATCAAGAGCGACTTCAGGAACTTAATATGTACAGTCTGGAGGAAAGAAGGGAGAGGGGAGACATGATTGAAACCTTTAAATACATCAAGGGGGTGAATAAGGTTCAGGAGGGCAGTCTTTTCGATATGAAACCAAAATCAAGAACACGGGGACCTCAAACTAACTGGGGGGAAGTTCAAAACTAATCTTAGAAAGTATTATTTTACTGAAAGGGTGGTTGATGATTGGAATAAACTACCAACAGAGGTTGTGAGACAGTCAACAGTAAATGGCTTCAAACATGCTTGCGATAAACATAAATCTATAGTCAGACAACAAGGTTAATGTAAAAAAAAAATATATAAAAAAATAAATAAATAAATAAAAAATAAATAAATAATTAAAAAGGGGCAGACTCGATGGACTACTCAGTCTTTTTCTGCAGTCACTTTTCTATGTTTCTATGTTTCTATAAACTTGGAATTACTATACTATTTTATTCCTTCTAAAGAAAGGCCCATGGAATGGAGGACCTCAACAACCTATTTAAGGGTGCTCTTGAATTGCATTGAAATCTCAATCTTGACTTTGCTGAACTAGAAAGTTGTATATCGCAGGCAGCCTTCAGGCACCTTGTAGTGATGGATTTTCTAGCAATTTATGGTGACTGGCACCTGGTGATGCCTAGTACTAGGGTATGCACAAGAAGTTGTGATCCACACATCCTTCTTTCTAGTTTGTGTACAATCATCCAGCGGTCTTACCCAGCTGGTGTTATTAATCTAAAGTAAGGGATGAGTCATCACAAGTAACTCGCTCTTTCAAATAATTCAAGGCCTTAAGTCCTTAATGTAGAACTATAGGCAAAACTTTTTTTTTCATTTTGTATAGAGTAAAGGAGGGTCATAACCCCTGTCAGATTTATTTATTTATGTGTCCTATTGGGGAGCTTTCCCTTCACTTCCTGTCCCATAGTCAAAACAGGAAGTTAGAGGAAATCCCCCAGCCCCCCTGTACTGCACTTACCCAAGCCCCATCTCCATCGAGTGATGTACATGGCAGCATCAGCCCTCCAGTCTGTCTCTTCCCTCATTGGCTCACACAGCCATTGAATCCTGCTGCTGTCAATCACAACCAGTGAGCCAATGAGGAGAGAGAGGGGAGGGGCTTTGTGTGTGAATGGACAATGTCCATTCACAGGAGCGCGGCTCGGGAGTGAACCTGCTTGAGTGCCCCCATAGCAAGAGGCTTGCTATTGGGGGTACTTCACAGGGGGGAGGAGCCAGGACTGCTAGCAGGGGACCCAAAAAGAAGAGGATCCAGGCTGCTTTGTGGAAATTAATTACACTGAGCAGGAAAGTATAACATGTTTGTTATTTAAAAAGACAAACAAACCCCCCTTCCCCCACAACATTGTGTTACAAGTGGATACAGTAAAATGTTTTTGAATGAATACAAATAAAAATTATACATTTGTGCATGTCATGCTCCTGTTCATCCATGTCTCCTGTTATGTTTTTTTATATACAGTATATACAACCCCAATTCCAAAAAAGTTGGGATGCTGTGTAAAATCACCATAAAAAAGAATGCAATGATTTGCAAATCTCATAAATCCATATTTTATTTGCAATAGAAAATAGAAGACACATCAAATGTTTAATCCGAGAAAGGTCATTTTGAAATTGATAGCAGAAACACGTCTCAAAAAAGTTGGGGTGGGGCCATGTTTGGCACAGTATAGGATCCACTCTTCTTTTACCAACACTCTGTAAACATCTGGGAACTGAGGAGACCAATTGCTGGAGTTTTCGAAGAGGAATGTTGTCCCATTCTTGCGTGATTTAAGATTCTAACAGCAGAACAGTCCTGGGTGTTCTTTGTTGTATTTTTCATTACAAATATTTTCAATTGGTGAAAGGTCTGGACTGCAGGCCAGTTAAGCACCCAGGCTCTCCTACTACGAGGCCATGCTGGTGTCATAGATGCAGTATGTGGTTTAGCATTTTCCTGCTGAAATATGCAAGGCCTTCCCTGAAAAAGACATCGTCTGGATGGGAACACATGCTGCTCTAAAATCTGGAGATATCTTTCAGCATTGACTGTGCCTTTCCAGATGTGCAAGCTGCCCATTCCATACGCACGAATACACGCAGCGCGGGAGGACTGATTTCTCCTCTCCCTGGAAGGTCGAATAGTCGCGAGTCAATTTTTCGGTCGTAGAGACTACCATACCCCCCCCCCCCGTAAGCACGCATACCTTACCCGTCGAACGTGTAGACCTTTCCGTGTCAGTTACGACTTTCTATAGAGGTCTAAAATCTCGTCGTACA
>BLSH010304677.1:483220-513641 GCA_018402905.1 Glandirana rugosa | reverse complement strand
CCTGCCCCCCCCCCCCCCCCCATACCATCAGAGATGCTGGCTTTTTAACTGAGTGCTGATAAGCTGGAAGGTCCCTCTCCTCTTTAGTCAGGAGGGCGCGACGCACATGGTTACCAAAAAGGATGTCAAATTTCAGTTCCTCCAACCACAGAACAGTTTTCCACTTTGCAACAGACCATTTCAAATGAGCTTTGGCCCAGAGAAGATGGCGGTGTTTCTGTATCATCTTCAGATATGGCTTCCTCATTGCATGATAGAGCTTTACTTTGCATTTATGGATAGAACTGTGTTCACAGGCAGTGATTTTTTTGGAAGTATTCCTGAGCCCATGTCTGAGAGCCTGAAGATCACCGGCATGCTCCATTGCATTTTCAGCCTTGTCCCTTGCGCACAGCGATTTCTCCAGATTCTCTGCATCTTTTGATATTGCTATGTACTGTAGATGATGATATATTTAAAGTCTTTGTAATTTTACATTGAGCGACATTATTCTGCAGTTGTTCGACAATTTCTAGAAGCAGCTTTTCACCGATTGGTGAATCTCTGCCCATCTTTACTTCTGAGACACTCTAAAGCCGGCCATACATGATCCGAATTTCCGAAAGAATTTACTATGAAAAATCACAACTAAGAATTTTCATTTGAATTAGAAGGGTCGCAGCAACTTTAGTGCGCCCATCTAATTTGAGTGATTGGGCACGTTGAAAATGTTTTGAAAAATTAACAAATCCTAGTCAATGATGGGAGAATCGCGTGAGAAATATAATCAATAAAGAAATGTAATGAGCTGTGACCTGGAAAGAAAAGAAGATTTCCGGCCACAAACATTCTTTTCTGCAGAAACACGAGGTAAAATAGAAAGCTTGGCTGATTGAATTTTGAAATCAACAATGGCATCATCAGATCACAAAACGCATGAACTTTCTGATTTTCGAAAATAAATTGCTTCTTATGTATGGCCTGCATAACTCTTTTTGAATACCCAATCATGATACTGACCTGTTGCCAATCAACCTCATTAGTTGCAAAAATGTTCTTTCAGCTCTTCTTTGTGAATACCACTAAAGCCTCGTACACACGGGACGACGATCGTATACAACAGGTTGTATGTACGACCGTTGTATGCAAAATCGATCGTTCGTATGCGCAATTAGAACAGCTAACATACGGCGGTCGTACAAGGGAGTTGTATGAGCAGACTAGAAAACTTGGTTGTACCAACAAGCTCTCATACGACCGTTGTATCGCGTGTACAGAGCAGTTGGTCCAACAAGTTGTATTGTGCAAAACACGCATGCTCAGAAGTCAGGAACGGCCGGATGCTAATTACATGCACCTGAACATTCTTTCTGCGGTCGTACGATTGTGTAGTGCAGTCAGTATGCAAGTTACATTATCCAACATACGATTTGAGACGATCGTAAGTACGATTGTCGTCCCGTGTGTACGAGGCTTTACTTTGCCAGATTTTTGTTGCCCTGTACCAACTTTTTTGAGACATTAATTTCAAAATTACTTAAAATGGTACATTTTCTCTGTTTAAACATTTGATGCATTTTCTATTTACTGTTGTGAATAAAATAAGGGTTTATGAGATTTGCAAATCATTGCATTCTGTTTTTATGTATATTTTACACTGCATCCCAACTTTTTTGGATTTGGGGTGGTATATACTGTACAGTGTATATACAGCAGGGAAAATAATTATTTGACCCCCTGCAGATTGTGTATGTTTGCCCATTTACAAAGAAATGAAGGGTTTATAATGTTTATCAGACCTCATACATAGGGGTGTTTTTTGACACCACGTTTTTTTTGGGTTTTTTGCAGCTCTCCATGTTATTCAATGGCCCGATAAAAACGCAGACGTTTTTGAGCTTTAGAGGGCGTTGGCGTTAGGGAGCTGTAAATAGAACGCGGGACCAGCGCGTTCCAAGGCTGTAGCGTTTTGGCGACTTTGACGCTAAGCCAGCAAAACACTCACTAACACCGTACCAACGTTAACCAGCATTTTTGACGTTGGCGTTTTCGGGTTAAAAAATAGCATAGGACTGTTTTTTTTTAAAAAAAACGCCTATTGACGCCGACGCTCACTAACGCTCACTAACTCTGATGCAAAACGCAGAAAAACGCTGATTTTTCCCTGACGTCAGGCCCGACGTTTTGATTATTTTTTTGAATACGCCCGTGTGTATGAGGCCTAATAGGTGTATTTTAAATAATAGAGACAGACTATCAACCAAAAATACAGAAATAACACATTATACAAATGTTATAAATTGAGTTTCAGTTCAGTGAGTAAAATAAGTATTTGATCCCCAAGCAACCAACAATAATTCTGGCTCCCACAGATTGGCTACAGTAGGTGCTCATGTGGTACACAGATTAGTCCAGTCAATTTAGGAAGGTGCTCCTAATGACAACTCGTTATGTGTATGAAAGACGCCTGTCCACAGAACCTGGTTCTTCCATTCAAACCTCACCATCATGGGCAAGACCAAAGAGCTGTCAAAGGCCATCACAGGGACAAGATTGTAGACCTCCACAAGGCTGGAATGGGATATAAGGCCATCAGCAAGAAGCTTGGTGAGAAGGAGACAACTGTTGGAGTGATTATTCGCAAATGGAAGAAATACAAAATAACCATCATTGGCCCTCGGTCTGGAGCTCCATGCAAGATTTCGCCTCATGGGGTGAGGATGATGATGAGAAAAGTGAGGGATCAGCCCAGAACTACACGGGAGGAACTTGTGAAAGATCTCAAGGCAGTTGGGACCACAGTCACCAAACAACCCATTGGTAACACAATACGCCTCAGTGGTTTAAAATCCTGCACCACTCGCAAGATCTCCCTCCTCAAGAAGGCACATGTACAAGCCCGTCTGAAGCCCAATGAACATCTAAATGATTCAGAGAAGGATTGGGAGGAAGTGCTGTGGTCAGATGAGATCAACATTGAGCTCTTTGGCATTAACTCCACTCACCATGTTTGGAGGAAGAAAAATGCTGACTATGACCCTAAGAACGCCAACCTACAGTCAATCACGGAGGTGGAAACATGATTTTGATTATTTTTCTCTGCTAAAGATACAGGCTGATTTAGCCGCATTGAGGGGCCAATGGACGGGGCCATATATTGTAAAATATTGGACGAGAACCTTCTTCCCTCACACCGAAGATGGGTCATGGATGGATCTTCCAGCATGGCAATGACCCAAACCATACCGCCAAGGCAAAAAAGGAGTGGCTCAAGAAGAAACACATTAAGGTCATGGAGTGGTCTAGCCAATCTCCAGACCTTAACTACTTCCCGACCGCGCGCCGTGTTTTCACGGCGGCAGTCGGGATGCTGAGCGCGAATCGCCGTAAATAAGCGGCGATCTGCAATCAGCCACCAGGGGGCGCGCGCCTGGGGAGTGTGCCCGCGGCTCGGGCGGACCCGATGTCCGCCAGCGAGCCGCGATGAGCGGCTACAGGGAAAGAACGTGGAACCGCCGATGTAAAGATGGCGGTTCCCCGCTCTGTTAGTAGGGGCATGGGTGATCTTTGCCTGAGGCCACCGGTGGACATCAGGTTCACCCAAGCCGTGGGCACACTACTCAGGAGTGCGGCGGGCGCGCGCGCCCCCTAGCGGCCATTCGCAGATCGCCGTGTTTTTACGGCGATTCGCGGCCAGCGTCCACACTGCCGCCGTAAATATGCGGTAGGCAGTGTGGAACTGGTTAAAATGCACCTATGATAAAAATGATAGGCCCTTCATTTCATCGTAAGCGGGCAACCTTACAAAATCTGCAGAGGATCAAATAATTATTTTCCCCACTGTATATATGTCTTATAAAATTCCCTTCCACAGTGACAGCTATTGTGTCAATGACCACAATAGGCCAGTGTTTGGGTAGCACAGAGGATCAAACAGAAGACAGTTAATGCAATCTAACATTGATTTTCAAGAAGAGGCTACCGCCGTGCCAGCCTTTGGATAAAGTTGTCATTACATTGAACCTGGCCTTTAATTATAACCAGATGCACAAATTATTTTAATCATGGTTCTATATCTGAACAGTAGTTCACAAACGTTAACACAAACGAGGGGACATCAAAAAGAATGTAAATGCTAGAGCAGGACATCTGCCAACCTTTAAGGAAGCAATTGATCACATCCTGTCATCTTAAAAGGAGCAGGAATGCAAAACAAACACTTGAGATTAGTGCACTAAATATGGTTTATCAGCTCAGCGCTCTGATAATTTATCTATCTATTTTTTAACGCTGTGCATTTCTTATCTCCGTCTCTGTAATTACCACGTTTCAGGTATTCTGTTTTTTTTTTTTTTTTTTTCTTCCTGCCTTTGAAATGTTATTTAGAGGCCAGAATGCCAGATAGGATCTTCAGAAATGCAGAGTAGGAACCCGGTGTGGATGCCAATGAGGGGCCCTTTAGGCTCGGTACAAATAAACATTGACGTCTGGCGTTTTTTTCATATTGAATATTTCTAAACAGATTGGAATCTACGCGTTTTCCTGCATTGAGGTTGGCTAATTAAAGACTAATTACATTCTGGACGATTGTTTGTTTACTAGAAAAGAGACAGAATTAGAAGGGTTAGAAAAATGGGACTTTTGTTGACTGAAAATATTTACTGTTATTTTTTTTTTTTAACCACGTTAGGACCAGAGCACTTTTTGCGATCCGGCACTGCATCGCTTTAACTGACAATTGCACGGTCGTGCGACGTTGTACCCAAACGACATTTGCGTCCTTTATTCCCCACAAATAGAGCTTTCTTTTGGTGGTATTTGATCCCCTCTGCGTCATTTCTGATCACCGCTATAAAAAAAAGAAGAGCGATAATTTTGCAAAAAACCCCCAAATGTGTTACTTTCTGATAAAATACAAATCCAAAAAAAAAAAAAAATATATAAAAAAACATTTTTTTCCATCAGTTTTGGCCAATTTATATTCTTCCTCATATTTTTGGTAAAAAAAAATCGCAATCTGCATTTATTGATTGGTTTGCGCAAAAGTTGCCACGTTTACAGATGATGAAAATTAATTTCTGGGGTTTTCATTTTTTTTTTTACTAGTAATGGCGGCGATCTGCCATTTTTAGCGATATTGCGGCGGACATGTTGGACCATTTTGACACTTTTTTTGGGACCATTGGCATTTATACAGCGATCAGTGCTATAAAAATGCACTGATAACTGTGTAAATGCCATTGGAAGGGGTTAACCTGGAGGGGGTGCTCTAAGGGTTAACTGTGTTCCCTGGGCGTGTTCTAACTGTGTGTGTGGGCTGGCCTGGCTGGGGGAAGGGAGTGATCACGGCTTCCATATACAGGAATCTTGTGATCACAGCCCACCGCCCTCTAACAGAACGGAGATCCGTTCTTTCACTGCAGGGGGGGCATCGCGGGTAGCCGGCGCCCTACCCGCTTCCTGGCCCCCCCAACACAGTGAACGTGCGAGCGCGCCTCCGGCGGCGCGCGCTCGCAGTGAGGGATATAGCAGCCGCTGTCATATGACGGCGGTTTGCGATATTGAGCCACTCTGTCGCCGTCAGACTGCGGTAGGCAAGTGGTTATTATATGTAGAATAATAGCGAACTCAGATATAAACTAACGGTGTCACGGGAACTCAATGACATGGTAACTGCCAACGTCCTGTATAACTGAAAACCATTGAGAGGGGTCAATGTAATGACCAAAATCTCATAAATAATCCCCTTGGACTTTAGGGGCAGAAAAAGGTTTAGGAAGGAGTAGGGAAATATTTCCATAAAAAATGTAATTTTATCCGTAGTAAGGCATTAAAAAACATTTGAGTGTACAAAAAGATAACACATGGAGCAAGCCATGTGGGTGGAATACAAACACATTAATACATAAATAAGTGCCACAGTACAATACAATACATAGATAAGCAATACTCAATGCATAAGGGTAGCATGCCTATATGGCCACATTGAAGTGGAGCCAGGGGGCAAGTCCCACGATCACCCCAACATGTTTCGGAGTTAGAGTCCTTCTTCAGGGGGTATTGCACTGAGGGCTAAACATAATAAGTCCTATCTGTAAATAAAGCATGATATGTTGAAATAGAACAACAATCTTTTGTATACAGAAAGGTAACAATGTAAAACAAATCACATAGCTGCTCCCTGGTAGAGAGATGGTACACTTACATATGTATTGAGTGGCATTCACTGAATAAATCCAAAGCAGCCCAGGAATGGAACGGTTGGTGCCGGGATCACCAAAGGGTCCCAAAGTGGATGCAGAATCGTGCAACCACAAGGGGTACCGGGTGGCTATGCCAGCTAGCCACAATAAGTGGTGTACAGCTAGTTATTGGAGAAAAATAAAATATGTATGTATCTAGTGAAGTAAAATCTATATAGGGATATATCAATATAAAAGGACCCATTAACATATGCCCGATGCCATCAGGAGGAATAAGGGAAGAAGGGATAACTAAGATATAAAAAAATAGTCATTTCCAGCGCTAAGGTCCCTCAAGATGGCACACAAATGGAAAGCCAATGAACGCAAAACCAGATGGATGCTGCCCTCCTCAGATGGGGTGGTCCGAAAGTAACTGAAAAACAAAGGCAAAGGAAGGCGCGCACACCTAGTGCATTACCAAAGATAGTTTAATGGGATTAAAAAGTTTTAAAAATGGATACTCACAAAAACAGCATCATAGGAAGACAACTCATGTAGTGGAGACACAAAGCAGGGTAAAAGCTGACGCGTTTCGGGGGCGTACCCCCTTCCTCAGAGCTAAGAGCTGGACCAGAGTAGCTTAGATTTTATCCTGCTTTGTATCTCCACTACATGAGTTGTCTTTCTATGATGCTGTTTTTGTGAGTATCCATTTTTAAAACTTTTTAATCCCATTAAACTATCTTTGGTAATGCACTAGGCGTGCGCGCCTTCCTTTGCCTTTGTTTTTCAGATATAAAAATGTTTAACCGCTTGACCTCCGGAATGTTTTACCTTCTTCATGACCAAGGAATTTTTTCTATTCACTGATGTGAATGTACAATGATTATGCAAAGCGTTGCATGAATTGATGGCGCTATATAAGTACCTGAAATAAATAAAATAAATAAATCACTGCACTACTTTAACTGGCAATTGTGCGGTCATGCAACGCTGTACCCAAATTAAATTTGAATCTTTTTTTCACACAAACAGAGCTTTCTTTTGCTGGTATTTAAACACTTCAGCCCCGGAAGAATTTACCCCCTTCCTGACCAGAGCAATTTTGCGTTTCGGCACTGCATAGCCTTATGACAACTGACAATTGCACACACGGTCGTGCGGCGTTGTATCCTAACAAAATAGACGTCCTTTTTTTCTCACAAATAGAGCTTTCTTTTGGTGGTATTTGATCACCTCTGTAGTTTTTATTTTTTGTGCTATAAACAAAGAGGGACAGTTTTGAAAAAAAAACAGTATTTGTTACTTTTTGCTATAATACATGTCCAAAAAAAACAAATATAAAAAAAACAAATTTATTCATCAGTTTAGGCCGATATATATTCTTCTACATATTTTTGGTAAAAAAAAAAAATCGCAATAAGCACATTAAGCTTATATTGTTTGGTTTGCGCAAAAGTTATAGCGTCTACAACCATGAGAATTGATTTATGGCATTTTTTTTTTTTTTACTAGTAATGGTGGCAATCTGCGATTTTTAGCGAAACTGCGATATTGTGACTGACATATCGGACACCTTTGACACTTTTTGGGACTAGCCACTGATTACTATATAAATGTCACTGGCAGGGAAGGGGTTAACACTAGGGGGCGATCAAGGGGTTAACTGTGTTCCCTGTTAAGTGTTTCTAACTGTTTGGGGGCTGGGCTGACTGGGGGAGGAGAGTGATCGTTGCTCCCATATACTGGAAACATACGTGTCACGTACCTGATAGGTGAGCCTGGCGGTAGAGGAAGACCTCTCATACAACTCCAGCTCGGGTGAAGCTGGCAGTGATACAGCAGCCACAGGAGCACAGTGGGGTAAGACGGGCTGTAATCAGTCCAGTAGCAGCAGTCAGCAGGCAGATAGCAGATGAGCCCGTATGATGCTTGGCCGAAAGCAGGAGGCAAGTGTGCAGAGCTGGATGCAGTAGCAGGCTGGATGGACAGGATACAGGCTGCAAAGCTGGAAGCTGTATCCGACTGGATGAGCAGAATGCAGGGTCAGACAGTCCGGATCGGCAACAATCGGGCAGAGCAGGTATAGGCAGCAGACAGCAGGGAAGTCAGGTCACAAGCCAGGTTCGTTACCAGGGGCGGACTGAGCATAAGGGCACTCGGGCACTGCCCGAGGGCCCTTGGCCAGTAGGGGGCCCCATGAGAGGCGCCTGGTACTTCAGTCCCAAGGAATCTGTGCTGATCCTGGAGCCCAGTGCTGGATCAAGTTCCAGCACTGAGCTCCGGTACCTGGCCTGACAGGGGCACACTAGCATGGGCACTCAGGACACCTTTCCCACATCTGTAGCGGCCAACGTATTTAATATGGGCAATAAGTAGGTGGTGTTTTGTTTGGCTTGAGTGTGGACAGGGACACAGGGGGGCTTCTTCTATTGCCGGGGGCCCCATGGGTTGTCAGTTTGCCCCTGTTCGTTACTGGGAGATCAGCAGACAGAATCAGCAGGCTGCAGAGGAGTCTAGAGGCAAGCCGGGGCCAGGGCAGGTAGCAGACAATTACAGGTAGAGACAAGCCGGATCAGGGTCACAGATACACGGAATCAGGAACAACGCAGAAGCTGCAGACCAAACAGCAATGAGTCTTCTGCAGAGTCCCATTTAAATAGGCCGCCTAGTGCCAGCATAAGTGGCGGGTGCGCACATCGATGCGCTCCGTGACAGTCTAATAGTATTGCGGCCCTGCCTTTCCTGACAATATGTTCACTCTCCTCTCCCCTGTCAGAACGGGGATCCGCTTGTTTACATTCACGGATCTCCGTTCTGTCACTGCCGAAGAGCGATCGCGGGTGGCCGGCGGATATCGAGTCTGCCCCCACCGCTGATTGGCTCCCCCGCTAGCATGTGAGCATGCCCACAATACTTGCTCCTGTGCCCGTCGTCAGGCGATGGCAATTCGCGCAGAAGAGCCATGTTGCCGCTGTCAATCCAAGTTTTTCTTTCCATTTCCATTATACAATCTTGCAAACAAATAATCTTTCTTAATAAGTATTTTGGAAAAATACAGAACATATAAAAAAAAAAACACATTTTTTTCTGATATAAAATTTACAAACAAATAATCTTTCTTAATAAATCTAGGCCAAAATACATAGTAATACAAGTAAGTTTAGGAAAAACACAGAAAATTTTGAAAAAAAAAACATTTTTTTCTTAGTTTCTGTTATAAAATTTTGCAAACAAATAATACTTCTTAATAAATTAAGGCCAGAATATATTTTCCAAAAAATATTTAGGAAAAATACAGAACATTAAAAAAAACAATTGTTTTCTTAGTTTCTGTTATAAAATTTTGCAAACAAATACATTTAAGAAAAAATACCAAAAATCTTGGGAAAAAAAGTTTTTCATAGTTTCTAAAATTTTGCAAACAAATATTATTTCTTAATATAGTTAGGCCAAAATGTATTCTGCTACATTTCTTTGCTAAAAATAACCCAAATCAGTGAATATTATTTAGTCTTTAGGAACGTTATTGGGGTCGATTTACGAAAGCTGGAGAGTGCAAAAACCGGTGCAGCTGTGCATAGTAACCAATCAGCTTCTAACCTCAGCTTGTTCAATCAAACTTTGACAATAAGCCCTCATACACACGTGCGTTTTGTAATGCCACGTTTTTGGGCGTTTTTTGCAGCTCTCCATGTTATTCAATGGCCCTATAAAAACGCTGATGTTTTTGAGCAGTAGAGGGCGTTAGTGAGCTGTAGCTAGAACGCGGGACCAGTGCGTTATGAAGCTGCAGCGTCATGGCGTTTTTGACGCCGAGCCGGCAAAACGCTCAATAACGTTGCTTAACGTTGTATACACAGCGTTAAGCCTCGTCAGGCGTTCTATTCAAAATCAATGGTTCCCTATAGGAGCCAATTGATTTGAATAGAAGCTGCACCAGAAGTCGGATCACGATGATCCGTCTTGCGGCGTGACTTGTGTGCTAGGGGTCTTAAAAGGATATCCCCGCAAAAAATTTGCGTGGGGTTCCCACTCAAGAGCATACCAGGCTCTTCGATCTAGCATGGATTTTAAGGGGAGCCCCCACACCGAAAAAAACGACATGGGGTCCCCCTCCAAATCCATACCAGACCCTTATCCGAGCACGCAGCCTGGCAGGCCAGGAAAGGGGGTGGGGACGAGCGCCCCCTCCTGCACCGTACCAGGCCGCATGCCCTCAACATGGGAAGTATGGGTGCTTTGGGGCACCCCCACCCCAAAGCACCTTGTCTCCATGTTGATGGGGACAAGAGCCTCTTCCCGACAACCCTGGCCGTGGTTGTCGGGGTCTACGGGCAGAGGCTTATCGGAATCTGGAAGCCCCCTTTAATAAAGGGGCCCCCAGATGCCGGCCCCCCCGCCCTATGTTAATGAGTATGGGGTACCCCTACCCATTTACCTGGAAGAAAAAGTGTACCAAAAAAACACACTACACAGCTTTTTAAAATATTTTATTAAATCAGCTCCGGCGTCTTCTCCCCTCTCTTCATCGTTTTCTTTCTTCGGCTCTTTTGCGGGGTCTTCTGTCTTTTGAGGGGTCTTCTGCTCTTTTGCCGCTGTCTCCTCAGCTAGCTTCTCCCGATTCTTCTCTTCTGCAGATGTTGACTCGTCGCTCTCTTCCACTCGAATGCCGGGTCCGTGCTGCGTGGTTGCCTTATATTGGCATGGGCCGGGGCCACACGATGATGTCATCATGAGCCCCACCCTCATGATGTCACATCCTGGGGCGGGCCATCACTTCACAACCCCGCCCCAGGATGTGACATCATGATTGTGGAGCTCATGATGATGTCATCGTGTGGCCTGCCCCATGCCAAAATAAGGCAACCGCGCAGCACGGACCCAGCATTTGAGTGGAAGAGTGGGACAAGCGAGCGCGCCCCCCCCTCCAGGCCTCATGCCCTCAACATGGGGAGTATGGGTGCTTTGGGGCGGGGGGGCACTGTGCCCCCCACCCCAAAGCACCTTGTCCCCATGTTGATGGGGCGTGGGGGCTCCCCTTAAAATCCATGCTAGCTCAAAGAGCCTGGTATGCTCTTGAGGGGGAACCCCACGCAATTTTTTTGTGGGGGTTTCCCTTTAAGACCCCTAGCACACAAGTCGTGCCGCAAGTCGGATCAACATGATCTGACTTGTGGTGCAGCCTGTATTCAAATCAATGGGCTCCCATAGGGAACCATTGATTTTGAATAGAGGCAGAAAACGCAGCTGAAAGCTAGCGTGAAAAAACGTGCATTGACGTCAATGCAAAACTGTGATTTTTTCCCTGACGTCAGGCCCTGCGTTTTGCTTATTTTTTTGCAGACGCCCGTGTGTATGAGGCCTAAAACCTTGAAGCTGATTGGTTTCTGTGTGGAGCTGCACCAAATTTTGCACTATCAAGCTTCAGTAAATCAACCCCATATAGTCCACAATCTATGTGATATATCTAAAAATTGATCACACCTGATGCACTGACCGCCTATCTCATTCATTGATGCCCTAAAATGTAAAACCCCCAAATTACCCCTTCTTTGGAAAGTAGGCAGTCCAAGGTATTTAGTAAGAGGCATGTCGTGTTTTTTGAAGTCACAATTTTTTGGAAAATGAAGAAATGAAATAATTTTTTTTTTCTTCATATTTTTATTTTTTTACATACTGTCACCAGTGCAGTACAGCATCGTCATAGAACTGGTGTGGCGGTGATCAGGAATACTGACTGGTGACAGTAAAAAAAATCAAAAAAGTTTCAATTATTTTTTATTCAATTTTTTAAACATTTTTTTTCTTCTTTTATTTTATTTATTTTTTTTATATACTGTCATCAGAGTAGTTCAGTGTCACCATAGTGAATCGCTTTAACTGTCATGAATGGCTTTCATTCATGACTCATTTACTATTATGATGCTGTGATTGGCCACAGCTAATCATATGGCCTAGGTACTCTGTGATAGCTGTGGGCCAATCACAGCATCACAAAAGTAAGCAATCTGTCATTAATGAAAGCCATTCATGACAGTTTTGCTTACATGTTATCACGTGATCGGTCATAACGATCATATGGTATGCCAGTCGCTCACAGCGGCTTGATACCAAGCACTGTGATCCGCTGATCTTGCCGCTGCCTACCCCAGGAGGCGTGCTATTGTGCATATGCCTGGGGATGCCACCCTACAGCAGTAAATGTACTGCTGGCGGTCCACAAGTGGTTAAAATAAAGTGGTTTTGAACCCCAAAACAAAAATGTAGTATTTTGCAGTTTATCAATCCTTAAAAAATTTTGGCTTAGCCACTTAAAGACCGCCCACCGCATATATACTGCGGCAGGGCGGCTCTATTGCGCGAAACAACGTACCTGTACATCGCTTTGTGCAACAGATATTGTGGGCGCGCACGTCCGCTGCACGGTGGGGGAGCCAATCAGCCAATCAGGAGCCAACCGCCACCCGCGATCACTTTATAGAGAGGTGGAACGGGGATCTGCCTATGTAAGCTCTAACGAGCTGGGCCCTCTGATTCCTTCTGAATTTAATTGTATTGTAATTGTACTGTCTGCTCTAATATTGTAAAGCGCTGCACAAACTGTTGGCGCTATATAAATCCTGTATAATAATAATAATAATAATAATAATGTAAACAAGGCAGATCCCCGTTCTGACAGGGAAGTACACAGAAATCTTCTGTTCCTTGTAAGCAGGAACACGGATTCTTCCTGTCAGCCCATCCCCCACACAGTTAGAAAACAATCCCAGGGAACCAATTTAACCCTTTGATCGCCCCTGATGTTAACCCCTTCCCTGCCAGTGTCATTTATACAGGGATCAGTGCATTTTCAGCACTGATCACTGTATTGGTGTCACTGGTCCCCAAAAAGTGTTACTTAGTGTCAAAGTTGTCCGCCGCAATGTCGCAGTGCCGCTAAAAATTGCTGATCGTCACCATTACTAGTAAAAACAATACAAAAAAATTAAAATGCCATAAATCTATCCCCATTTTTTTTACCAAAAATATGTATTAGAATATATATTGGGCTAAATTGATGAAGAAATTTTATATTTTAAATTTTTCTATTGGGTATCTTTTATAGCAGAAAGTAAAAAATATTGTTTTTTTTTTTTTTTTTTACAAAATTGGCGGCCTTTTTTTGTTTATAGCGTAAAAAATAAAAAACACAGAGGTGATCAAATACCACCAAAAGAAAGCTCTATTTGTGGGAAAAAAAGGACATCAGTTTTATTTGGGTACAACGTCGCACGACCGTGCAATTGTCAGTTAAATCGGCGCAATGCCATATGGCTAAAAATGGCCTGGCCATTAAGGGGTAAAACCTTCTGCGGCTGAAGTGGTTAATATATTTGAATAATAGATATATGTTAAAGTAATATGTATTAATTCCAGGGGATTCAAGCGGTATTAAACCCAAAAACAAAAAAAGTAATATATAGCAGCTTACCAATCATTTGATGTGTTGAAAAATAACAGACTAACTGGCTGGATCACCAGGTGAAAATAAAGGAAACAAAAAAAAAACCTGTAAAAATGTAGCCACCCCATCTAATTTTTGGTAAGCTGCAATATAATACATTTTTTGGGGGCTTAACATCACTTTAGGTGAATTGATGGATGATTATAGGCACTGCATTTCTTCTTTTTTCAGAAACAAAAATATCTATCGCATCGCGGCGATCGGTGGTGTGGGGGGTCAGTCTGACCCACCACATTACCAATCTCGGTACAGAAAGAAGCTCTTTACCATATGATCAGCCATGACCAATCATGGCTGGTCACAGTGTAAACAGGAAAAGCTGTTTACCGGCTTTTCCGCTACTCGCGTCTGCAGACGCAAGTAGTAGAGAGCCAATCAGCTGCTCTCGTGACAGGGGGGGGGGGTCTGTGCTGTTTGTTTATCAGTGCAGCCCCCCTAGGATCGCCACCCTAGACCACCAGGGAGCCCGCCCAACACCACCAGGGATATCCCCACCCAGGACCACCAGGGAGCTGATCCTGACCACCAGGGAGCCGATCCTAGACCACCAGGGAGCCCACCCTAGACCACCAGGTAAGGGGCATGGATGGCACGCAGTGCCAACTTCAGAAGCCACCCTAGACCACCAGGGAATGGGCCCCTATTGTTGCATCTGTTACCTGCTGCCCACCAGTGCCCCTATCAGTGCCAACCAGTGCCACCTACCAGTGTCACCTATCAGTGACCACCAGTGCCACCTATCAGTGCCCATCAGTGCCCAGTGCCACCTATCAGTGCCCATCAATGCTGCCTATGAGTGCCCATCTGTGCCACTTATCAGTGCCCGTCAGTGCTGCATATCATTGCCCGTCAGTGCTGCATATATGTGCCTTATCATCAGTGCCCATCAGTGCCGCCTCATCAGTGCCAATCAGTACTGCCTCATCAGTGCCCATCAGTGTAGCCTCCTCAGTGCCCATCAGTGATGGAGAAAATGTACTTTGAACAAAGTTTTATGACAGAAACAGAGAAAAACTTTTTTTTTTTTCAAAATTTTCAGTCTTTTTTTATTTGTAGCGCAAAAAATAAAAACCGCAGAGTTGATCAAATACCACCAAAACAAAGCTCGTCAATTTTGTTTGGGTACAATGTCGCACGACCGCGCAATTGTCATTCAAAGTGCAACAGCGCTGAAAATTGGTCTGGGCGGGAAATGTTCTAAGTGCCTGGTATTGAAGTGGTTAAAGTGGTTGTCAACTCTCCAAAAAAAACAAAAAAACCTGCAAAACAAAGGCATAATGAGCTCGTATTTTCCAACATCAACAAATAAAATCTCCTGCGCTGTGCGGTGGGCCTGGATGTGAATGTTTATACTTCTGTTCAGATGGACAACGCACGCCCCGCTGCCTCAGTCAACTTGGGGGAGCCAGAGTACTGTAACATGAAGAAAGAAATGGAAGGCGCGTGGCCTGGTGCATTATCCTTGGTTAGAAATGTATTAAATGACAGAAGTAAGTAGTGTATTCACATTTGGTAAAATAATTTAAATCGCATAATAGCATTCCTCTTGGGAGGTCCATGTAGTGGTACCCATATCCCATAGGGCTGACGGGTATAGTGGCAGGCTGACGCGTTTCGAGGGTTTTCCTCCTCCTCAGAGCCTCATGAAAAAGTTTGGTATGCGTATTATCTTGTGGTGTGCCAGGTGGGTGGTAAGACCATGAGGGAATTGTCCTCCTTTACCGGTTGCATTGGTCGTTTGTTAATCTTAGCGCACCTGTAGTGTTGGATGGCCGCTTATCCTCTTACATCTAGGGGATCCAGATGCGATCTGTAGTGTACAAATGGAGGAGTCCTGTAGGCAAGCTGTGTAGTGGGGATGTCTCTGGAGGATTGTATGGTCATTCTCCCAGACCCTCACCATGCTCCAAACCCTGGCTGACACCGCAGATGAAGAGGTTGCTAACACACAATGCATTGGCACCGTGCGTGTGAAAATCGCATACTAGCTCATTATAAAATGCTTACCTTGGAACGAAGCTGTTGCAGCGGTCTCGGCACACCACTGTGACTGGCGACATGCTTCTTCCGGATTCCGCGGCTCCGGCCAATCACAGCGCGGGCTCCAGTGATGTGATTGGCTGGAGCCACGCTGACGTCACTCCAGTGCGCACACATGGGAGCCGCTGGTTACAGTACATTTACTGAAGAAACGGCACCCTGGGGCCAATTCTTCAGTGCGTATGGGCCAATGACATCGGCACAGGGGCGTAATCATGGGGGTTACAGGGGTTGCAATTGCAACCAGGCCCCATGCTCAAGGGGGCCCGTGTGCCTCCCTTGTACACCTGAATAGGAGGGATGGCGGGGGCGGCATTTAGAGGAACCAATCTCCTCCATTTTCCTCCTAATGGAGGAGATTGGTTCCTCTATATGGTGCCCCCGCCGCCGCTCCTATCCAGTTTACTTGTCTTCTGCTGTTCTCAGGGTCCCTGTGTGCTTCCCTGCCCCCCCATAAACCTGCTGTTTTCCCCCCTCATCTCTCCTGCCAGCTGCTGTAGAAGATGTGTCATGATGGAGAGATGGGAACGGGTCGGTAAATTTGTCTTTTACCAGCTCCTTCCTTTTCTGAATGAACAGAGTCAGTGATTGGTACCAATTGGTTCATTCATAACTGAAGCATAGTAAACAGTTTTTACTATACTTCCATTTCTGAACGAATGGGAGGCTCAGTGCACAGCTATTCCTGCCCGTCTTGTTTAGACCCCTGATATCTCATCAAAGCCCCCAACAGAGTTTTTAAAATAAATTGTAAAACAAATATAAAAATAAAATTGTAAAAGAAATAAAATGAAATGGTAAAAAAAAATAATACAATTAAAATAGAAATTAAAAACTATTGACACCAGTGAGGGAACTATCAGGATTGCAAAGGCTGTAATTGGGGCCGAGCCCTGGCATTTCACCATCATGGGGAGGCTCGAAGATGGCAGAAAGGGGGCCCAGCTGCAGAACTTGTGAAAGGGTGCCGCTGCAGTAGCGAAATAAAGGGACCCGCGATAGGAGTAAAGGGCCCCAGGATCAGTGGGAAGAGGGAAGGGCCCTGGCCAGGGGTCAGGGGGGCCCTTCATAATTTCATGCACCGGGGCCCTGAAGGTTATAGTTACGCCTCTGCATCAGCACATGCAGATACAGGGAATATCTCCCAAACTGTGCATATTCTGACTCCTAACTGTTGTAATGGCGACTTATCCCTTGTTGAGACCTCTATGCCTGGCCTGTATAACAGATACGATCACCGCAGACAGTTCTTATCAGATAGTGACTCACCAATTACCGATTTCTTCCATGAGCGTTTATTCATTGGAATAGCAGGTACAGCATACAACAAATGTGACAGATGGTCGAAAGATGGTAACTGCAGGTCAAAACATAGTAATGTGTCCTAGGATGCGAGTAGATTGAGAGAGGCCTTCTAGCATGTGGCCATATTCTTTACCTCATGAGAGAGAGGACACAGGAAGAGGAACTAGAATAGCAGAGTGCACCCGGAACAGGAAGTTACAGAGTAGAGTGAACTAGGAAGAGGAAATTAGCTCACAGAGGATGGGAGGTACACACTTAGAAAATACAATAGAAAGGTGTAATATCCAAAAGAACCACAAGATGGCATTGTAATAACCAACTATAAAAACATTACTATAGCTGCATATTTATGTTACATGGAAATCATGTAACAGAACAGTGCAAGTTTAGGAGATATTCCCGGGACCTAAAGGTAAGCCTTATTATAGGTTTACCTGTAGTTTAATGTGGTTGTACAGAGTTGACAAAATCTTTAACTGTTACAAAAATGTTAAAAAGATATTAACATTTAGAAGCAAACTACCTTGTGACATAAATACAGCAGTAAAATTACTGCGGCATATTTTTGCTCCTGATTGCCAACCTCTGACCTTCTCTACTTGGGTAGTATCTGTATACATACTGTATATCAATATATAGCAGACACTAATATTGCAGCCCCTTTGGGTCCAATAAACACTTGATCACGTGTAGGTACAACTTTTATATTTCCATTTTTTTCTTTGATGTTGAGCATTACAGAGCACAACATCACAGGTGAATACATTTAGCATGGTATCAAAATGAACTGCTCGCTTGGGGGATATCCCCTCGTTGGTACCTTACATAGTTAAACATAGCAATACTCAGGTTTCCTAGTATGTAGCAGCACCCAACATCAATAGTCTTCTTCAGATCCCTGCGTTATCAGGATGAGGTCTAAATCCTTCCTCACCCACGGGGGGGGGGGGGTGGGCAACAATGGCTCCTATCCATTGGCATCCACCCAGCTGGACCAGACTTTGTCAAACTTGGCCAGGCACTGTCTACTTTCATATGTAAGTTTGTATAGGGGCAACACTGACCTAACCGATTGTCTCCATGCTTCACAGTTGGGGGGTTCTATCGCCTTCTATTTCAAAAGTATCTCCCTTCTGGCATAGTAGAGAGAGAAGGTGATACAGAGCTTGATATATCTGTCTCCCTCATATATTTCCATTTTAATTCATTTCATTTCATATAGTGTAGCAGCAGTGACCGAATTCAACATGTTCCTCAGAAAATCAGGCGTGATCAATAAATGTCATAGAAATAAATATCATTGATTATCACATTGACAATACAGAAAAATGACCCTTTTCTTTTTCAAAAACATTCATAGTTTACACTTTTTAACAGTTGCTTAAAGAAGAACTTCAGTTCCCTCTAGTTTTGGCCCCACCCTCCCTTTGGCGCTGCTATCTTTGCTAGCGCAAATGTGCCTGTGCCACTCTGGCTTTGGGCCCTGCAGCACATCTGCGAACCCGTGGGTTGTTGGGACTTCCATGCCAGCTCCATCTTCCCGCAGGCACAAGAAAACCCTGCTCATGCTCAGAGGTGCCACAAGGCTCTGCTGGAACCCAAAGCCCTGCAGAACATCTGCGCACATGATGATTCTGGGGGCAAACTTTATTTTTTTTAACAATGTAGCACCCTGGTCCTAAACAGGGCTGCAAACTAATTTAGTTCTGCTAGATGGTAACTAGCCTGGCTAATTGTTAGGGTCATCCACTGACTTTTACCCTAAACCTGAATTTGGTGCACCTCTCTCTTTTGTCACTAGGTGGTATTGCCGCCTGTGGTATTAGAATGACAAGGGCATAGTGAATTTGGGTTAGGAGTGGATGGGTTGTCCCAGCCAATTGGTAGAAGTCTTTCTGGCCCCATGGCCTGCTGGGAGAGCCTATTTATTTGCGAGGAGTCAGGTGATTGGGGTTCTGTGCCACCTGGACGGCTGTCTGGGTGGATGTGTGTTGTATTGCTCCCAGTTGCTAGGCCAGAAGCCTGAGGCCTATCTGGGAGCACCTGGCTGCTAGGCAGTTTTAGGCGTATCCAGGATTATGAGGAGCAGCGCAGGGTTGGGACTTCACGTTGGAAGCCCAACCAAGTTGCAGAGGTTCAGCTGGAGGGGGAACCAAGTTGACGCCTGAGGCGAGGGAGAAGTAGTTGCCATATGGGACGACCACTCCTGTTGTCAGATGTGAGGATCAAAGCCAGAGCTAAAGGGGAAGAAATGTCCACAGAGGGACAACCAACAGAGGGAATCCTGAAGAATTATGAGCAGCCTTTTTTACTAGCCAAATACGGTGAAGAAGTGGGAAAGCTTCAGCAGAGTGCCAAGCCAGGGACCCAGCGGGTTAGCAGGGGTGAAGCTTGAGGAGTATACAGCGGGTTAGCTGTGGAAGAGCTCAGGAGATCCAGCGGAGGCTGGGGTCTCAGAAATCTAAAGAGAGATGGGGAGCTTAGTGAGTGCAGATCTACAGTAGGATACTGTGAGATGTGAGAGAAGATCTACAAAGGGATACTATGAGTCACGTGTGCAGATCTCTATTGACTTGTTGAAAGTTTGGTTACTATAGGAGACAGCAGTTCTACAACATACAGTTTGCTGCATCCAGCTTAAAGGCACTCTTCCTGTACAGCTATCTGCCTATTGCTATTTTTGTCTGAGGAGTCTGCCAATTGCTTTTGCATTTGCCTAAGGGTGTCCTGGCCCTAACCCTCTCTCCCCCAGTTCTTGTTAAGAGACAATAAATCTCTTTTTGCATTTAAAAAGTGACTGGCACCCATGTTTCCAACTTGCATTACACCCGCCATGCCTAGTAACCTGCACCTTGAGAAGGAATGTCAACTTTCTCTGACTCTGGAGGTCACCATTAGGCCTCTAGAGGGCAGGGACATCGCTACCACAGTTCTTGATGTTTTCATTTCTTGGGGTTTTTTTTTTCAGTTTTTTTGTTGTATTTGTGTTTTTTTACTGTGGGTTTTTTTTGTCTTTTTATATCTATTATGTATTTATTATGGTTTAACCTGTTGCTGACTGCCCTGCGTACATTCACTGTGGGGAGGCGGCTCCTATGCGCAGAATCACGTACAGCTACGTGATTCTGCACTTCCCCGGCGACCCGCACCCGCTGTGATTTGACACAGCGGGAGCCAATCAGCGGGTCCGGCGGACCCAATGTCCGCTGGGACCCACGATCATTCCTGACAAAGGCAAAATGGCAGTCTGCCTATGTAAACAAGGTAGATTACCGTTCTGTTAGTAGGGAAGACAGAGATCCTGTGTTTCTGCTAAGCAGAAACAAAAAAAGCTGGAAAGGGAGGGGGGAGAAGGCAGGGGGAAATAAGTTTTTATTTAGGGTGAAGGTCTTCTTTAAGTAGCTTTATCGGTACATGTATGGAACTCAGATATAATGCTGTTGAATGTTCATCAAAAATCAAATTAAATGTTTTATTAAATGCAGCTAGAAAGTGTGCCCATTCATTGAATGGGAGGAATGAAAAAGCCTCAGTGTTATGGATAACGTCTGTCCATTAGTTATTTCTGTTATTATTAGCGGTATGGAGTATATAGCGTAAAGGACAGTGTTCATAGTAGTACAGTATGGACTGGAGTATGTAACATATTTGTAAAGGGTGTTGGCTTGATTTTTTTTCTGTCCATTAGGTGGCGCTCTCAACTTAGATAAATATTGGTTGAAATGAGAGAGTGGAAGGAGTGCATTGCCTTGCAGGATATATTTTTTTTGGAAGGCCGTGATTTACTACCGCTTTAAAGGATTCCCCGCTGACAGCTGATATGTAAACAAAGAATGCAGGCAATTATAATTTGTTAAAGCAGAGCTCCACCCAAAAAGGGAAGCTCCACTTATCTGCTCCCCCCCCTCCGCTGCCACATTTGGCACCTTTCGGGGGAAGGGGAGCGGGTACCCCCCCTTTCCTTCCTCCACTGCCGGGTCATTCACAAAGTGCATGTATGCACAGTAGGGAACCGGCTGTGAAGCCGTAAGGTGGCAGCACCCGAGAGCCAACTAAAAAATTGTCTGGGGTGCCGACATTGCAGGACCCCTGGACAGGTAGGTGTCCTAATATTAAAAGTCAGCAGCTACAGCATTTGTAGCTGCTGGCTTTTAATTTTTTGGTGGGGAGGGGGGCTGGAGCTCCTCTTAAAGAAGCAGGTCCACCGCGTTCTTAACAATCAATGACATTTCAGCTGTCAGCGGGATTCCCCTGCCCCTGTCGGCTTCCTTTTCTTCCCGCCAGCTGTCACCTCTGCCGGGTGCCTTCCCCGCCTCCTCCTCTCCTCCGGCCGGCTGTCACTTTTGCTGGGTGCCACTCCTGTCTTCCACCTATACATTCCCATCCAATCTTTTGGATCACCAGTCAGATGCACTATGTTGAGAACCAGCTGCCCTACTTGAACCTGTGTTACAGTTACCTGCTCGTGTTCAACTATAGCCAGCTGATTTGTGTGCAACTCCTGTATTATCTTTGCGTTCAGAATAAGAAGAAGATGTGCAGGTCTCTTGTGTCTGTTGTGTGTTCAGGAGCCACAGAGTAAGGTGGTCAGAGAACTGTATTGTATTTGTGCTATTGTGATAGGCTCAAGAATGCCTGGAATGACTTGTTCTGGTGCCTATGGTATACCTATTTAGGAACCCCAGACTGATTTCATCAGGTGTCAATATTAGATGCCTGTTAATCTAATTTACAGTCGATGTGCAGGTCTCTTGTGTGTATTGTGGGTTCAGGAGCCACAGAGTAAGGTGGTCAGAGAGCTGTATTGTATTTGTTCGAAAACACCTATTGTATTGCTTTTTTCTCAGACTATAGGTGCAGGAACTCAACCACGACCCCTCAAAACCACCCACACACACACACACCCTTCAAATATTGGGTGTGGTCAGGATGGAAGGATTGATGGGAGGATCTTAAAGGGGCATTAAATACCAGGAGTGCATTATTTACCAAGTTTAGGGCAGGTTACACACAGAGCGCAGAGTTCAGGGGTGCGCTACGTGCAGAGATCGGGGGTGTGTTATGTACATAGTGTAGGGTTCAGGGGTGCACTGCATACAGAACGCAGAGTTCAGCCTTCTTCCACAGCTGCTTACCCCTGCATCCCCCATCTACATCTCACTTTCACCCCACTTCAGCTTAGACATGTAACCCCACCTCCTCTGCTCCCATCTCCCCCCCTCCATTGCCCCCATCTTCACTCCCCCTTCATAAAAGCTCCACCATCTTTAACATGTCTTACTTTTGTTGCGTTATTAAACTGAAGCCCCCACACGGCTCTAGTACCTCGCCACACACTGTAGGTGGCTCCGCCTTTCTCACTTGCAGGGAGTTAATCCAATAGAGGTGTAGGCATCCGCACTGCACCCTCCTGGAGCAGAGGCCTGAGCCTGAGGTGGTGGAACTGAGTTCCACCAAGTTCCAGCTGAAAAAACACCTTGCCTATTGTGATAGGCTCAGGAATGCCTGGATTTACTTATTCTGGTGCCTATGGTATACCTATGTAGCTCCCCCTGTTGGGTGGGAGCTAGAGTGTAGTTTTTTTTTTTCTTGTCAGGTGAGGTAAAATTTAGTCAGGCCTGACTAAGAGCAGGCCTGATTGTTTTGATTTGTGGGCTGGGAGTGGCTCAGGTAGGATCCTCCTACTTCTTTTCAGAAGGTACTGGAACATTCTGAAGAGAGAGGCTGGAGGGGAGGTATAATCATCTGGGTGTTCTAAGGAGCCCTGACCAATCCCCAATCTGGATTGGCAGGGGAAGGCCTCCTTAAATACCCTGGGCAGCCCAGTGGGGGAGGAGAGTGTCGGTGGAAGAGTGGAGAATGTAGTAGGTGATGTGGAGGCCTCACCCGGGAGGGAGCCCCCAGTCTGGGGGGGGGGGGTGACCTTGAGTCCTGGAGGCTTGGGTGCAGCCAGGAGTGGAGTTGGTTTCTGGATCAGCACAAGGGAGCAGGAGAGCAGCAGAGAGGCTACATTACAGACTCTTTAAATGATCCACCAGTGTTGGTGAGTGACAGACCCTGGGAGCTGTACAGAAAGGCTGGAACAGGCTGGGAGGAGATAGTGGACAGTCTGTGGAGGTTGAAGGAGCCAGTAAGGGGAAGGAGTGTTACTAGACAGCAAGGTAGGCCGGAGTGGGCCGGATAGGTCTGGAAGAGGATGGGCTGGGAGTAGTAGTTCATCCTTACCCAGCTAGCACCAATGTACTTAGCTACAATGGAGGGCCCGTGGCTTCACAACTGGGGGCCCGTGGCCCTTGGCTGTAATGGGCGATCCGGAGGTCCTGCTGGCAGAAGAGAAGGCCTCACCATGTGCTAGCTGTGGTGAAGGAAGGGGTGTCATGGATGCCTGATAAATTACCTTTCAGGCCTGGAAGAACAAGTAGTGTGCTGGAGACAAGTAAGGAGTGGAACAGTCAGCAAGCGTCAGTGCTGGAGGAAGAGGAGTGTATATACTGTTGGTGTATATAGAACACTCCTGTTTACCAATGTACTGGGCATCCCACAGAAGTCCTTACCCCATCCAAGTTTATTCCCCTAATAAAAAAACAAAACAAAAGACCGGCCTTTTCAGTGACTCCGGATGCAAGGAAAAATGTGTGACTGAGGGCAGAGTGTCAGGTGAACCACAACTACCAGCCACCACTAAGGGGGCCATTGGATACACCTATTCAGTATTAGATGCCTGTTAAAGAACTCTTGGAATGACGTCTTCAAAAAGTTGTATATTTTTAAGAACTCGTGCTCTAACTTGGTCAGGTAGCTGGTTGAGGGCTGTCACTTTTGCTGGGTGCCTTCCCCTCCACCTCCTCCCCCCTCCTACTAGATGTCACTTCTGCCTGTTGCCTCCTCCTTCCCTCTGCCAGCTGTCACCTCTGCCCCCATGTCTTTCCAACTTCCTCCTCCATCCCTACGGCTCCTACCCTACATCAGCCTACATCCTTCCCAGCATTGTACTTAACTCTTAAAGCTTCCTACTGTTATCCAATGCTGCAAATGAATAGCTGGGCAACCTCACATTCTTTTAATATGTCCACAGCAACCAATACATGGCCCAGGCACCATGCCCTACCCTCTACCACCCCAATTTAACACTCCAGAGGTCCCTTCTGGCCATCCAGCAATCTCCCAATGACCCTCCCATCCCCTTCCTCTCCCCCCGCCAGAGATCATAGACTTTTCCATTCCAACCACCGCAGCCCTTCTACCCCATAACCCCTGTCCCCTATCCCAACTCCTATCCCACCCCACTCTCAACTACCCTGCCCTCAACTACCCCCACAACTCCCCCCCTTCCCACTCTGCCGTCACCCCAGCCTCACCCAACTCCCTAATTCCCACCGCTCCTCCTCCAAAACCACCCTCTCGACCTACTCTTCCTGGGCAATAGGTATCAGTAATTGGTATCGGTGAGTACTTTAAAAAAGTATCGGTACTCAGTGTTAAAGAAATGGTATTGGTGCATCCCTAATGACAATACTTAGGAAGATCATAATGCAGTCAGACATATACCCTTACAAAAAATTGGTTTTACTGGTTGCCTACAATTATGCTATAAGGCTCGGTTCACACTCCCGCGACTTAGGATCCAACTTGTGAGACCCCAAGTCATGTAACATGTGAAATCCCATTTTAGTCAATGAGAGCTGTCTTAATATATTTATTTCAGGTACTTATATAGGGCTGTCAATTTACGCAGCGCTTTACATATACATTGTACATTCACATCAGTCCCTACCCTCAAGGAGCTTAAAATCTAAGATCCCTAACTCACATTCATACATATACCAATTTAGACAGGATCTAATTTAATTACCAGCATGTCTTTGGAGTGTGGGAAGAAACCGGAGTACCCAGAGGAAACCCACGCAGGCACAGGGAGAACATGCAAACTCCAGGCAGGTAGTGTCGTGGTTGGGATTTGAACCAGCGACCCTTTTGTTGCCAGGCGAAAGTGCTATTCACTACACCACTGTGCTGCCCCTACTGAAGTCGCTCCCACGTTAGAAAAGGTTCCTGTACTACTTCACAGCGACTTCTATCCGACTTGTGCCCATCGACTTTAATGAAAGTCGTCTCCAAGTTGCATCCTCATCTATAATTAATAAAGAAAATTATTGCGCAGGTAGAAACACACAGTGGTGTCACTAGGGTTGGTGTCACCTGGTGCAGTAAAACATGGTGTCATCCCCCCTCCCCCAGCACCAAGAAGACTAGGGCGTCGGTGTGGCTCTACCCCCTTAACATGCCACAATGGATGGAGCTGGGTTGGAATTAGGGGGGAGGGATGGAGCCGGGATGGGATCGGGGGAATGGATGGAGCAGGAATGGGATCAGGGGTATGGAGCCAGGATGGGATCAGGGGATGGATACAGCCGGGATGCGATCGGGGTGGTGGATGGAGCCAGAATGGGATCGGGGGCATGGATGAAGGCGGGATGGGATTGGGGGGAATTGGATAGAGCCGGGATGGGATCTGGGGGTGGGAGATGGATGGAGCAGGGATGGGATTGGGGGGATGAATGGAGCCGGGATTGATTGGAGGGGATGGGATGGAGCCAGGATGGGATTGGGGTGGGGGCTGGGATGGGATTGGGGGGGAGGTGAATTGAGCTGGGATGGTGTCGGGGGGAGGGGTGGAGCAGGGATGGTATCAGGGGGGTGGATGGAGCAGGGAGGGGATCAGGGGTGGGTGGAGCCAGGATGGGATTGGGGGGGTGGAGGGAGCTGGGATGGTATCGGGGAGAGGTGGATGGAGCCGGGATGGGATTGGGGGGGAGGGGTGGAGCAGGGATGGGATCAGGGGGGGGTGGATGGAGCAGGGATGGGATCAGGGGGTGCTTTGGGAGGGGAGAGGAATTGTGCTGGGAGGGCAAACTTCAAATCTGCCCCCCTCCTTCTACTTCTAGTACAATTCCTCTGTAACCCAAAGCAAAGCACCCCCTAGCACCCATCCTCTACCCCCCTAAAATCACTCCTGGCAGCATAATTGTTACATGCCCACCCCAACCGCCATGTCCCCCAGCTCTGCAATACTCCTGTTATTAGAGACCTCAGGGCCGGTGCTGTATCCCTCCTTCTCCTCGGCTCTTCCTCCCGGCCTGTGTACTTGAAACGTGAAAGCCAAGGAGGAGGCAGCTATAGTCCGCTCTGCAGTGAGTGCAGCCCTTGTGACCGGCCACTCTACTGGCTGGGAGAGAGCTGGGTCATGTGACAGTTGTATATCCATTAGGAAGAAAAGGTACTTAGATTTTTTTTTATTAAAATAATTGCAGTGCCATCAACCACATACAGGAATAGAAGGGACAATGTAAATTAAACAGCGTGTGTTTAGTATCACTTTAAAGCATATCTACGGTAAAAATGTAACATCCTATGTGCATTTCCACCTCGTGTTTCAATTATTTGTAGCCTCCTCCTATTACTCTGAACAATAGTGCAGGCTCACCGCACAGAGGGTAACACAGCTTGTGTGGATCTGGTGTGCTGACTCACAAGGGCAGGTGCAGGCTGATGAAGCAATCAAGTAGTAACAGCAACAAGGTTGGAAATAGCTGCACTCAAACGATCCAATTTCCAAAAACAATTTTATTGCATCAAAGGGTGATATAGACAACGAACGAAAGGTCCACTGACACGTTTCTGACGAGTAAGCACCTACTGTAGGGTGCGAAACGCGTCAGCTGGAGCTTTCGTTCGTTGTCTATATCACCCTTTGATGCAATAAAATTGTTTTTGGAAATTGGATCGTTTGAGTGCGGCTACTTCCAACCTTGTTACTACTCTGAACAATGTTTAAGTTTGTAAACTTACTCTGTGAAGATCACACAGATTTACTATTTATTATTATTATAATACAGGATTTATATAGCGCCAACAGTTTTTGCAGCGCTTTACAATAAAAAAGGGGGGCAGTACAATTACAATAGAGTTCAATATAGAAGGAATAGGAGGGCCCTGCTCATGGAGCTTACAATACTGGGGGTGGGAGGTGGTACAAAAGCTGCAGGAGATGATCTGATGGAGGTGACTCGGGTACAACCCTTAAATACCTCCCAACATTCTGAGATGGGAATGAGGAACACCTATTGGCAAAAGTATGGCACAGGATACCCCCTCTGCCACGCCCCCATAAAAGAGCCAAAAAAAGATGATTAGTTAACCCACAAGTGCTTTTTTTTATCACTACTCTTCCTTTATACTGACTTTTGGAGTTTACAAATGCAGCAATTTAGAAATTGGATGAAAGGTTTAGCCCTGTGAAACACTTTTTTTTTTTATAGATAAGTAGTGCATTTTGTATACAACTACAGTATCTCACAAAAGTGAGTACACCCCTCACCTTTTTGTAAATATTTTATTCTATCTACTTTGCTACAATGTAAAGTAGTGAGTGTACAGGTTGTATAACAGCGTCAATTTGCTGTCCCCTCAAAATAACTCAGCACACAGCCATTAATGTCTAAAATGCTGGCAACAAAAGTGAGTACACCCCTAAGTGCAAAAAAAAAAAACATGCTCTGTCACTGTACTAATGTCACTGGCGGGGAAGGAGTTAACATCAGGGCAATCAAAGAGTTAACTGTGTTCCCTGGGAGTGCTTTCTCAAGCCCCGTACACACGGTTCGACGATCGCATACAACAGGTCATACTCACGACCGTTGTATGCAAAATCGATCGTTCGTATGCGCGATTAGAACAGTCGAACATACGACGGTCGTACAAGGGAGTTGTATGAGCAGACTAGAAAACTTTGACCGTTGTATCGTGTGTACAGAGCAGTTGGTACAACAAAGTTGTATTGTGCAAAACATGCATGATCCAAAGTCAGGAATGGCTGGATGCTAATTACATGCACCTGAACGTTCTTTCCCCAGCCGTACGATCGTGTAGTGCAGTCAGTATGCTGCATACAACAGCCAACATACGATTTGACACGATCGTATGTGCGATCGTCGAACCGTGTGTACGAGGCATTACTGTGTGGGGAATGGTTCAACTGAAGAAAGACAGAGATCTGTGTTCCTGTTTAGCAGGAACATAAGATCTCTGTCTTTCTTACTAGCAGAACGGCGATCTGCCTTGTTTACATGGGCAGACCGCCACTCTGGCTGTCTCGGAACGATCGCCGGACCTGCTGTTTGCTGAAAACAGGTCATAGGACTGCAGCAAACTGCGCTCCTGTAATTCATAGGGGAAGTACAGCCAACCGAGCTTCTCCTTTAAGTGGAATGTACTTTTCAAAACTTGGCAGTGTAGGTTACATATAAGGGACCAGAATGCATACACTTCTATTATTTTTCTGGCTGAAGATAATAGGACTTGTTCAGCTTTATATCATAGTCCCGGGAACAGCTCTCCGAATTGTACAGAACGTAACATTGTGCTGAAATCACCGTGTATAATCTATGTATAATCTCCTTTGTTGCTCGGCAGAGGCCTAACATAACATCCATTCATTGAAGTCAACGTGCTGAAAGGCAGAGGGGAGGAATGACAGAAAGCTGACAGCGATGGCACACGTCTCCTCTTCCAACTGAAAAGCTGACAAGTAGATTGCACAGACAGCCACTTATAAGTTACTCTGTCAGCTACTTGAATGTCTTGTCTTTTATCTGCCACCTTCTCTGGGTAAAAGCAGAGAATTCTTTACCCAATATATGATCTACGTTACCTGGCGAGGCCTTGTTCCTCGTAGAACACAGAATTTGGTGACTTACTGTACACATTAGAGCTCTACAAGGCCAGCTTCACCCAAAACTGGTAAAGCCCAACTCCAGCCCAAACTTTTTTTTTTTTACGTTTTGGATAATGTGAAGAAAGTTCAGGGCCTCTGTAAACTTTTCATTGCTGTCTGGATTCGCAATCGGGAGACTTCTTGTCTCCCGTAATTTAAGTGGGTGTTAACAGTGAGGGCAGGTACTCTATTAGTCGGGGGGCGACAAACAAACGTGAGACATCTACACCCCCCTGGTCGCTCCAGCCCACCACCCCACACCAACCCTTCCCCTGGTCGCTGGATCACTCGCTCGCTGAGTGATCGGCACTTACCCCACCCAGGTCATGGCTGCGGTTTCCTCCCTCTGGGTCCCGGCAGTCACTGCTTTTCCCCCCGGCCAATCAGGTCTTTGGACTCCCAGCCAATGGGGTATTAGGACTCCCGGCCTATTGGGTCTAAGGACCCGTTTCCTGATTGAACGGGAGGAGAAACAGGAAGACATCAGTGAATATTTATTCGCTATTGTCAAACAACTGCGTGGGCTCAGGGCGCAGTGCCCTTTTTTGTAGCCAAGTAGAGCCTCTGGCTCTAATCATGCGCTTCCAAAAAAAAAAAACCCCATTGAAATCCATGCGCCCGGCGCCCTGCATGTTGATTAGGGGCCAGGTGCATGGATTGGGGGGGTGGTGCCCCTGCGCCCCTTATGGACGGGCCACCACTGGGTGTTACACAGAAAAGAAAGTGAGGGGAAAACTTCCCAATGAACACACAGACAATAAGGAATGTTTAGAATGGCTTTTCTCAAACTTTTTAACATGGTACAATCCTTTAAATAACTTTCTGGTCTAAGAGAACCCCTGCCAATAAATATTATATCTACAGCTCATGGTGCATTAGAGCAATGGTCTCCAAACTGTGGCCTGGGGGGCCAGATGCGGCCTTTTGCTTGCTGTTATATAGAACTTGGGGATATTTTCATCCAACCATGGGCCATAGTGCCCCTCGTTGTCACCAATGAAGGGGCAAAGTTTCTCCCAATGACACTAACAATGGGGCACAATTCCTTCCAATGACACCAAAGCTAGGGCACAATTCCTCCCAATGACACCAACGATGGGACACTATTCCTCCCCCTGACACCAATTATAGGGCACTATTCCACCTACTGACACCAGTAATGGAGCACTATTCCTCCCACTGACACCAACAATGGGACTCTATTCCTCATAGCAGTGGTCTCCAAACTATGGCCCATGGGCCAGATGTGACCTTTTGCTTGCTGTTGTTTCGCTGTTATCTAGCCCTTGGGGCACTATTTTCATCCACCAATGCCAGCAATGGGGCATAATTCGGCACCAATAAAGGGGCAGAAATTCTCCCACTGACACCAATGATGGGGCGCTATTCCTCCCACTGATAGCAAAGGTGGGACATTGTTTACACTGACGTTGGGACCTTTTCTACTCCCAATGGCCACAGTCTTCCCCCCCCCCCCCTTAAGTGTGAAGGACAGTTAACTGGCCCTTTGTGTAGAAAGTTTGGAGACCCCTGCATTCTGGTGTTAGTTTACATTCCTTGTAAGAAGGGTCACTGGTAGTGAGATTACGTCCCCAGAGGTTTGAAAGATGTGTTTCCCGGTCAATTGACAGG
>BLSH010304677.1:473144-483210 GCA_018402905.1 Glandirana rugosa | reverse complement strand
ATGTGTTTCTCCCAATGGCCACAGTCTCCCCCCCCCCCCCCCTTAAGTGTGAAGGACAGTTAACTGGCCCTTTGTGTAGAAAGTTTGGAGACCCCTGCATTAGAGTGATGGTCACTGGGAAGAATGTTCCTTACATTTGATTGTGGTCTATTGGAAGAATGCCCTCATAAAGATAGCTAAAAAGATCATGTAGTCAGTGATAACTTATTGAGGTATAGAAATTAATTGTTGCTCAAGGAACCCCTAGCAACCTCTGAAGGAACCCTAGGTCTCCATGGAACCCTGGTTGAGAAAGGCTAGCTTAGAAACCTCTATCAGGATTGTATGACTTAGAAGGGTAGATGGTTTGTGCTGGATCCCCTCCATGGTGTGAAGAGAATGGTGATGTAACAGTGTTTTGAAACTCGGCTGGCTACTTTTCCACACTAAAAGATTCCGTAGGTTACCTTGGACTGTGATTAGAGAAGAACAGAACCAATGGAGTGTCAGGTGTCACATTAACATGTTGAAGTCCAAAGAACAAAGTTTATTCCAATAAAAAGTTGTTCAAGTGGAATCTATGTGAATAGTCATGTGTTTGGGCGGTTCAGAGGTGCTCCTTTTTGAGGGTTTGAGACCAGCCATCAACTGCTGACGAGAGTCCCTAAAGGCTACCTGTCAATAATACTGTTAATCCGAAAACCCAAAATTTACTCTTTAGCATCATCTATTTATCGTTGAACCATGATGAAAAAGGTATCTCTGAACACCTGAAACACGTTGGCTATTTACCCAGATCCCCCTTAAACTTTTTATCCTTGGACTTTAATATATCAGTGTGGCTTTTCATTTTTTATTTCCTTCTCCATAACTCTAGTGTCTTTGTTCCCCTTATGGGGGCAATAGGGACACGGACAAGAGGAAAACATATTTTTAGTACAGTAAGCAATGTTAGGAACCTTTTTCAGAATTGTAATATTCAGAAGGGTAGATGGTTTGTGCTTGCAAGGTACCTGTGGTAGGTAGTGTCTAAAGTGGAACTTGTGCGCTGAGGATTCAGGTGAAAACTTAGTTGGGCAGGTCAGGTCGGCAATAGACAGCGGCGGCTGGTGTATAAGGGGCGCTTGGGTGCCGCCTCCCCGCCGCTGACAAGTAAAAAAAAAAAAAGTCAGCCTGGCCCCCCTGCAGGAGGCGCCGGTACATTGACTTTTCTTTTTTTTCTTTTCTTTTCCTCTGCTCCTTGCTGTCAGCTGACAGCAAGTAGTGAGCCGATTGGTCAGTCATTAAAGTCTATGTGTGTGCGCTGAACAGGCACACACACATAGTCTGATTGGCTGCCCCCTGAGCCATCAGAACCAATGACCCTCTGTCAATGGCTGCTGTGGGCGGGGGCGGGACTGTGGCGGACGTGCTGGCTTTGTGATTACTCACACAGGCGCAGCACTCCGCCAGGTTTCAGACCCGAGCTGCTCACCATCCACTCCAGCATGCTGACCGCAAGCTGATCTCTACACACACCTGCCTGCTATTAGAATGGGGTAACTTGTCCCGACTTCGGGTGGGGGGATGGGGGGTGCCGCTGCGAGCCCCTATCTGGTGCCCTGTTTGTCCTATCTGGTGCCCTGTATGCCCTATTTGGTGCCATGTATGCCCTATCTGGTGCCCTGTATGCCCTATCTGGTGCTCTGTATGCCATATCTGGTGCTCTGTATGACCTATCTGGTACTCTGTATGCCCTATCTGTTGCTCTGTATGCCCTATCTGGTGCCCTGTATGCCCTATCTGGTGCCCTGTATTCCCTATCTGGTGCCCTGTATGCCCTATCCCTGGTGCCCTGTATGCCCTATCTGGGACTCTGTATACTGCTATCTGGGGCTCTGTATACTGCTATATGGTGACTTTGTATACCGCTATCTGGGACTCTCTATACTGCTTATGATGCACATGCATATTTACGATGCACATGTATTTATATACTGTATTTTTGTATATGCACTTTTCTAGATGGTTACCACTGTCTACCAATCATCATTAGGGTTGGTTTGAGATTTTTTTATGAATATTATTCCAGCTACAGCATGACACATTTTATATATTAGTGTTTATATCTCACATGAGTGTTGCTATGGATATTTGACACATTTGTTCACGAGCGCAGTATTCACATTTTTTAGCCAACTTTCAGCAACGTACACCTTTCAGTTGAATGACACAGCTCAGGGTTTCAGGATAGCAGACTGGCATTCTATGGGTGGCATACCTGGCCAGCCGCCCGGGGGTGGGGCTTCCACTCTGGTCTCCGCTCTAACTACAGCTTCTCCCTCCCGAGCATATAGGCTGCAGGGGGCGGGGTTAGGGCTCCCAGCCCCGCCCCCTCTATACTGGCTCAAGAATACAGAGGTTTGGGGGCGGGACTCACACTGCTATCACCACTCTAACTAGAGCCGCTCTGTTGTATATAGGCTGCATGCATGGGGCGGGGTGAGAGTGTCAGTGGAGCTCCCGGGCCTGCCCCCTCTGCTGGCTGGGTCGGGAATACAGCCTCCTGTGTCCTCTGTGTGCTCTGCAATGCAATCATCGGGGCCCCGATTCAAACAGCAGCCGTTTTGGGCCCCCCAATAAAGATTGGGCCCAGGGCAGGTGCCCCGTTTGCCCTGCGGTAAAGATGGCCCTTGTTAGGGATTCTGAGAATACCGTAATGTGGGCACCATGGGACCACGCACAGCAGTGAAAATATAATAGAAGTTCTAAACCTTTTCAGCTCTATACAAAACGAAGAAAAACAATTTGCTTGGAGTCAAGCACAGAAAATGTACTTCACCTGTAGATATATTTAATTCTATCCAAGCCTATCTTGATTTTTACAGTGTAAAGGTGCTAAGCCCTTCAGGATATTGTTCCATGCTCCCACACTGGTAACAAGCCCCCCACAGTGTGTATATTTCCTGAATACTGGTGAGAAGGCATGGTGCATGCCTGACAGATTAGCACCAGTCCATTCATGATGTCTCTTAAACAGCAGCATTTAATCAGTGCCACGGCATGCAGCTCCGAGGGGACAGCATTAGTATGCCGTCCCTTCAGAGTGCATGCACTGGTGATGTCATCGGCTGCCTGCAGAAACAGAGAATATCTCCTGAACAGTGTACATTTAGGAGATATTATTTGTACCTATAGGTAAGCTTTATTATAAGCTTACGTGTAGGCAGTGGCGCTGGCGCTATATTTTCTTTTTTGGGGGGGGCAGCAAACAATATACCTGCCACCACCCCCCCCCGTTCGGTAAAATAACCCGCACGCTTTCCCCCCCATCGGTCGGTCACCAGCCCCACACTTACCCCATCTAGGTCACGGGCAGCGCTTCCTCCGGGTGGAGGCTTCACCCGGTGTCTCATCCTCCTCGCCTACCCTGTGTCTCCTCCTCCTCGACCGCTTCTCCTCCAATACGAGTGCTTGTCCTCTTGGCCAACCCCGTCTCAGGACCCGTGACCCGCTTACCTGATTGGCCGGGAGGAGAATCAAGAAGTCAATAGCAAATATTAATTCCCTATTGACACACAACTGGGCACTGCGCCCTGAGCCCACCCTTTTTTGAAGCCAGTTAGAGCCTCAGGCTCAAATCATGTGCTTCTAAAAAAAAAAACAAAAAACAAAACCCATTTGAATCCATGCGTATGGCTGCCCTGCATGCATAAAAAAAGAAAGACAGACAATTTTGAAAAAAAAAAACAATATGTTTTACTTTCTGCTATAAAACATACTCAATAAAAAATGTAAAAAAATCGAATTTCTTCATCAATTTAGGCCAATATGTATTCTCTTACATATTTTTGGTAAACAAAACCCCAATAAGCATATATTGATTGGTTTGTGCAAAAGTTATAGTGTCTACAAACTTTGGCATAGATTTATTGAATTTAAGTTTATTATTTTTTTTTTTACTAGGAATGGCGGCGATCAGCGATTTTTAGCGGGACTTCGACATTAAAGCGGACAAATCAGACACTAAGTGACACTTTTTGGGGACCAGTGATACTAATACAGTGATCAGTGCTAAAACAAATGCACTAATGACACTGGCTGGGAAGGGGTTAAAATCAGGGCGATCAAAGTGTTACAGTAAGTGTGCTCCTAGGGAGTGCTTTCTAACTGTGTGGGGAAGGGCTTAACTGGAGGAAGACAGAGATATATGTTTCTGTTTAGCAGAAAGACAAGATCTCCATCTTCCTCTCAGACAGAACGGCGATCAGCCTTGTTTATATAAGCAGACCGCGGTTCTGCCTCTCCTGTCAATGATCAGCGGGTCCTGGCAGATATTGCATCCGCCGGACCCGCTGATTTGCTCCTGCTGTGTCCAGTCATAGCGGGAGCGGTACGCCGGCAACGCGCCCCCCAGATCCTGTGTACGTGAGTTTGTGCAGGGGGGTCGCCCTCCTGCAGTATATCTGCATGGGGCGGTCCTTAAGTGGTTAAACTGTGAGTACTGAGTGCTAACTAAGCATGCCCATGAAAAACACAGCCAGCCATCATTGCTTTTAGCTGTCAAGTTGTTATGAATATTTACAGACAGCACCGTTACATTCTGCATTGGTTCCTCTGAATTGTGTAAAAGGAAACTACTAAGGACACTGCATTTACCTCCGTCCCATTACTTTCCATTCACAAAGTTCATAGTCTATGAGATCAGACTATTAAGGTCCAAGGTGATATTGTTATAAGTCAAACCATATTTCAGTGTGGTTGCTAATATTTTTCCTGTTCCTGTGCCAAGGTTAATATGACCTTGGGTTATCTGACCTTCTAGATGTGCTTTTTGTATGTCAGATCTATGGAAGAATTACTCCGACTTTCAGAGCCAAGGTTTTGAAATTTATACTTGTAAATAGTGACAAATAACTTGTTAGGTTAGCGGTCCTTTTTTTCTGACACTCCCACTGATCCATCTGGATTGCTTCCTTTTTGTGTCATTTATATATTCTAGGGAATGGTGCTTCATTAGAAAGGAGAGTAGATTCATCTTGAGAAATGCATTTCATTTGAAATGTGATCCTGCACAGCTGTATAAAGATATTGCCCAACGTGTGGGACTAATACCACCGATACCAGCCTATAGGTGGGGCCTGGTGTATGGTACCTCAATGGGTAAAACTGGAGCATGCAAAACCTGCGGGTAGCACAATGGTGTAGTGGTTAGCACTTTCACCTAGCAGCCCTAGGGTGGTTGGTTTGAATCCCAACCTCAACACTACCTGCCCGGAGTTTGCATGTCCCTCCCGTTTTCTGCTTCCTATGGTTTCCTCCCACACTCCAAAGACATGCTAATAGGCAGTGGCTGCTGGTGCTCCATTTTGGGTGGGGGGAGGGCAGCAAACAAACCATCCACTACCCCCCGGTCGTTTCACCAGCCCGGCACTTACCCCATCTAGGTTGCGGGATTCTTCCTCGGCAGCCAATACGGTCCCTTCTCCTCTCAGCCAATCAGGTCTCAGGACCCGCTTCCTGATTGGCCAGGAGGAGAATCAGGAAGACAATAGCAAATATTAACTATTACCAGCCTATAGGTGGGGCCAGATGTATGGTACCCCAATGGGTAAAACTGGAGCATGCAAAACCTGCGGGTAGCACAGAGGTGTAGTGGTTAGCACTTTCACCTAGCAGCCGTAGGGTGGTTGGTTGGATTCCCAACCTCAACACTACCTGCCCGGAGTTTGCATGTTCTCCCTGTGTCTCTGACTTCTCAGGTTTCCTCCCACACTCCAAAGAAATGCTGGTAGGCAGTGGCGGCTGGTGCTCCATTTTGAAGGGGGAGCGGCAAACAAACCATCCGCCACCCCCTCCGTCGGTCCCCCCAGCCCCCCCCCATCATCCCACCAGCCCCACACTTATCCCATCTAGGTGGCAGGCAGCTTAGGATCCTTACTGCATCTCCTCCTCAACAGCTTCACAGGCTTCCCCTGGGTCTCCTCCTCCTCTCCTCGACGGATTCTTCCTCGGTAGCCAATACGGTCCCTTCTCCTCTCAGCCAATCGGGTCTCAGGACCCGCTTCCTGATTGGCCAGGAAAAGAATCAGGAAGACAATAGCAAATATTAATTTGCTTTTTTGAAAAAAAAAGTGCCATCCATATTGGGCACTGTGCCCCTTACCTGGTGGTCTAGGCCCACCACTGCCACCTACCAGTGCCACCTATCAGTGCCGCCTATGAGTGCCAATCAGTGCCGCCTATGAGTGCCCATCAGTGCCGCTTATCAGTGTCCGTCAGTGTTGCATATCAGTGCCCGTCAGTGCTGCATATAAGTGCCGCCTATCAGTGCCCATCATTGCTGCATATAAGTGCTTCATCATCAGTGGCTGTCAGTGCCACCTCATCAGTGCTGCCTCATCAGTGCCAATGAGTACTGCCTCATCAGTGCTCATCGGTGCAGCCTCATCATTGACCATCAGTGATGGAGAAAATGTACTTATTTACAAAGTTTTGTGACAGAAACAGAGAACATTTTTTTTTTTCCATATTTTCGGTCTTTTTATATTTGTAGCGCAAACAATAAAAACCGCAGGGGTGATCAAATACCCAACAAAGAAAGCTCTATTTGTGGGAACAAAATGAAAAAAAATCTGTTTGGGTACAGCACGACCGCGCAATTGTCATTCAAAGCGCAACAGCACTGAAAGCTGACAATTGGTCTGGTAGGAAAGTGTTCTAAGTGCCCGGTATTGAAGGGGTTAATGAACACAAATATGACTGGATTAGTAAAAAGTAAAAGGATAAGTTCACCTTTGGGTTACATATTCCACCTGTTTTTATTGTGGAACATTTAACATGTTCCTACTGCTGCAGCTGCTCCCTGACAGCGACCCGGGGATCTTCTCCTCGAACACACTGTCACAATTTAAAAAAATCATTTACTGAGTTCTGCGAATGGGAAACTGCAAGTACCGGCAGCCTTTGCAACTGTCGGCTTGTAGTTCTCAATGAGCTACCATGCATTGTTGAGCGCTCTAGGTAGTTCTTTGTTCCTTCCTGTCATTGTGTAACTGCCTGCTTGTACGAGATATGAGCAGACAGCTTACACAGACAGTCTGCAGAAGTCCTGCATTGCACCCGTGATCTGCTGATCACAGGTGCAATGCTTTGCAGGCTTCTAGTAAAAAAAATAATAAATGCACATTTTATTATTTTTTTTTACAAAGGTGAACTCATCCGTTAATGTATCTGATTGATGGCCAAACCCCAATCAGTTTTTTTGATGGTCTTCTGACTGATCTGGTGGGGTCATGGGCCCATTTTCTTCTCTGGTGTTGGAGGGCAGTACTTACCCCCACACTGAACAGTGTATATGTAATAACACGTGATTGCTGATCAGTGCAGTAGTAGTACACTCTGGAAGTAATTTAATGCTGAAAGGCTGGTGTAGGCAGGTGCAGTTAGCTTGCTTGCCACTAGCTGGCTTTGTTCCAAATATAGTTCAGCAAAGGGAAAGTAGTAATTGGGTGTTAGTCCCATTTTGGGGAAACCCTTACTCTAGTAATGTAATTGGTGGAATTTGTGCCCATATCGATGCCAGTGTGGGAAGGACCTAGTGTCAGATGAAGCATGCAAGCTATACGCCCTGGTGCTGCTAGTATGTAGTCCCCTACAGAGCTGATCTATGGGGTCTTTTGTAGGGCCAAAGTCCCAGGTGAGGTTGAACACAAGGAAGGCAGTAGTAGCCCTGCCTCCCCTGATCTTCTTCTACAGGTCCTGCATCTGGGTGCAAAGGCCTTTTAAGCCAGACGGGAGTCCACTCATACGAGTAGTGATGAAAGCCTTGGAGTGGGCAGAGCTGTGGAAGGAACATTGGGAGAGACTGGTATACTGATGAGGGCACCTTGATCTCACTTGATGGAGCCTGCATTTTGTGGACTAATTTTGTGAACTTAGTATACATGTGGGAAGTGGTCCCAACTCTGTGGTGCTCCCAAGCAAAGGAGATGTTAAAGGAGTTGTAAAGTCTTAAGGTTTTTCACCTTAATGGATTCTATGCATTAAGGTGAAACACCTGCTGTGCTACAGCTGCCCTTAGGACCCTCTTTTACTTACCTAAACCTGATCGTTCCAGCGTCAAGGATGAGCCCAGCAGCTCCAGCCGCTGTCTTGGGTCCTCATTTGATAGATGGATAGCAGCAGCAGGAGCAATTGGCTCCCACTGCTGTCGATCAAATCCAGTGACACGGGAACTGGGGATGGGGCTGAGTCCTGCTGTCCATGACAATGAACGCAGCAGCAGGACTCGGGAGCGCGCCCGCACAGGTCCCCCCAGGGAAAGCGCCTCCCCGAGGGGGGGACCCGATGAAGAGGAGGAGCCAGGAGCACCTCCTGGGGATCCCAGAAAAGGAGGATCTGGGCTGCTCTGTGCAAAAACCTTGCACAGAGCAGGTAAGTATGACATGTTTGTTATTTAAAAAAAAAAATAAACACAAACGTTTAACCACTTGCCGACCGCCGACCACAGTCTGACGGCGACAGAGTGGCTCGTTATTGCTGCGATAACTAGTGCTGTGAGTGCGCATCGCGTGCTCACTGTGTCCGGGGGGCCAGGGAGCGGGTGCGGCGGCCTCGATCGCCGCCGGCTACCTGCAATGCCCCCCCGCAGTGAAAGATAGGAGGTCCGTGTAATTAAACACGGATCTCCGTTCTCTTAGAGGGGGAAGGGCGATGATCACAGGCTTCCTCTATAAGGAAGCCGTGATCATCCCCTTTCCCCAGCCAGGGCAGCCCACACACAGTTAGAACACGCCCAGGGAACACAGTTAACCCTTAGAGCGCCCCCTGCAGGTTAACCCCTTCACTGCCAATGGCAATTACACAGTAATCAGTGCATTTTTATAGCACTGATCGCTGTATAAATGCCAATGGTCCCAAAAAAGTGTCAAAATGGTCCGACATGTCTGCTGCAATATCGCAGTACCGCTAAAAATTGCAGATCGCCACCATTACTAGTAAAAATAAAAACCCCAGAAGTGAATTCTCATCGTCCGTAAACGCGCCAACTTTTGCGCAAACCAATCAATAAGCGCCGAATGCGATTTTTTTTACCAAAAATATGAAGAAGAATATAAATCGGCCAAAACAGATGGAAAAAAATGTTTTTTTTTGTTTTTTTTTTGGATTTGTATTTTAGCAAAAAGTAAGAAATTTGGGTTTTTTTGCAAAATTGTCGCTCTTCTTGTTTATAGTGGTGATCAGAAATGACGCAGAGGTGATCAAATGCCACCAAAAGAAAGCTCTGTTTGTGGGAAAAAAAGGATGCAAATTTCGTTTGGGTACAACGTCGCACGACCGCGCAATTGTCAGTTAAAGCAACGCAGTGCCGAATCCCAAAAAGTGCTCTGGTCCTAAAGGGGGAAATCCTTCCGGGGCTGAAGTGGTTAAGGTAAGATGGCTTACAAAATTAAGTGCTTGGGTTCTGCACCTAAATGACAACTACAGAATGTCTACTCCTATGTAGGGCATTTTTTGGGGTGAAGAATTCTGCTTATATGTCAAATGTGATGTCAGTCAGATCTCACGGATATCTTGCAAAGTTACAGTAAAGTGTGAAAAGTCCATGTTATGCATGGGCATTCCTTTATTCCAGAATATTAAGGCCTATGGCTGGGAATATCGTAAAGCAGGCCTATGGATGGAGGGTCCATCAACATCATGTGGGTAGTTGTCCTATCCTAGAGTGGTTGAGTACAGTCCCAGATTTAGTATTGTAAATCTGCTTTTACTGGTTCATTTATTCTTCTTCCTGGAGTTTTGCTTTAGGAATCAGCTTATAGTTTTAAACAGGCATAGCACGGTCTCTTTATTATTAATATTATTATAATTTTTTTTTGTTACAGGCATTTATATAAAGCTGACAATTTTTAAAGCGCTTTGCATACTATGTACATTTGCATCAGTCTTTATGGCTAAAACATTTTACCTTGCACAAACATACATTGACTTTGACTGAAAGCACAGTTCCTCCACTCGAGCCTACATAAAACAGAAGCTGAGGGGCTTTGAAAGCATATTATTTTTTCTGTTTGGCGTGAAGATAAAACATGACATTCCTTTTACC
>BLSH010304677.1:449276-464736 GCA_018402905.1 Glandirana rugosa | reverse complement strand
TAATAATAATAATTAAGCAATGCAATGTAAGTAAATCTACGTCGTGAGCAATAAAACCTATGTAAACATAAGCAATGTAAGTGATTGTCGGTTTAAACTTTCCTTTAAGGTTATGGATATTAAAGTATCAATCACTATCAATAATATTAAATCAATCAATAGTAAAGCTTAAAAACGAAAATAAAATCATAAAAACTTAAAAGCCTAAAAACTTTTAGGTCATAGACATCAAAGTCCACGACGTGGCGGTACCTCCTGGAAGGAGCAGCTCACCCGGTATTGGTTTTTACTGACCATAAAAACCATAAAAAAACCATATGCTGTGAAGATACGATATGTGCAGCACCTGAAACTACAGATACTGGATTTTCAAAAATCCGAAAATTCAAAAATACTAAAATAAAAGCAAAAATTCGAAATGATAACTAACTAAATTATAATAACTATCACTAACTATGAAATTATAGGTATTGGAATTTCCTTTCAAATTTGGCTGTTAGTGAATGTAACGAATACAAATGTATCCAAAATAACGAGTGCTGCATCTAAATGAATGTAACGTAACGAATTAATAATAATAATAATAATAAAAACGTTTTATTATTATTTGTTATTATTAATTTGTTACGTTCCATTTGTTTAGATGCGGTATTCGTTATTTTGGATAATTCGTAACTTCGGATAAATTCATATTTGTTATGTTCACTAACAGCCTTGGCTACTATTAGTTAGTAGTTATTATTTCGGATTTTCAGATTTTTGTTCTGAATTTCCAAATTTATGAATTTCAAATTTCTGAATTTTCGGATTTCCAAATTCTTGAATTTCCAAATTTTCGGATTTTTGCATTTCTGAATTTCGAATTTCTGAATTTTCAGATCTCTGAATGTTCGAATTTCCGAATTTTTGGATTTTTGAATTTCCGAATTTGAATTTTTGGGATTTTTGAATTCCTGAATTTTTTTTTTTTTTTTAATTTTTTTTATTTATGCGATTGGAGAAACAAAGGCTGGATAGCCGCACACTGAATCCAATCTTGTAGTTTATTGATAAACAGGAGGTGCAGGTACAGACAAAGAGCGAACCACAAGTCCCACCTTTTCACACCTTGGGCTGGTGCTTACTCATACGTATTTATGCGAAATAACAATTTTCTTTCATAACGAATGTTCAGAAAAATTAAATCAACTCCCACCCCCCCCCCCCCAAAAAAAATGAATAAAATGAAATTTTTTTGGCAGTGCTAATTGGGATCATTATGATTTTATGGATTCCACCTGCGGTCTCAGAGCTATAAGCCATTGTAATACCCGGCAGTAACCAGCAATGACTAAGCACAGGTGTGTGCAACGCGTCTGCTGAATTGTTTTTTGATCTGTGAGTGCATGGAATGTCCTCTCTTTTCATGGATCTACAATAAAGTATGAAGATTTTATGCTGGATGTGCCGTCACTTTTCTCTCCTTTGCACCTGAGCCTCACACCTTCTCTATGGCCAAATGTATGTGTAAGCTCTTCCCAATAATTGAGTTCAGGTGTACTTAATAGGTGTACCATTGTTAACCACTTCACCCCCGGAAGGATTTGTCCCCTTCCTGACCAGAGCACTTTTTGCGATTCGGCACTACGTCAATTTAACTTTCAACTGCGCGGTCGTGCGACGTTGTACCCAAACAAAATTTATGTCCTTTTTTCCGCACAAATAGAGCTTTATTTTGGTGGTATTTGATCCCCTCTGCGGTTTTTATTTTTTGTGCTACAAACAAAAAAAGAGCGACAATTTAGAAAAACAAAAAAAAATATTTTTTAATGTTTGCTATAATATATGTCTAAAAAAATATATAAAAAAAACAAATGTATTCATCAGTTTAGGCTGATATATATTCTTCTACATATTTGTGGTAAGAAAAAATCGCAATAGGCGTATATTGATTTGTTTGCGCAAAAGCTGCCGCATTTACAAACTATGAGAATTAATTTATGGCGTTTTCACTATTTTTTTTTTTTCTTTACTAGTAATGGCAGCGATCTTTTTATCGAGATTACGATATTGCGACGGACAGATCGGACATTTTTGACACTTTTTGGGACCATTGACATTTATACAGCGATCAGAGCTAAAAATAACGACTGATTACTGTATAAATGTCACTGGCAGGGAAGAAGTTAACCTGTAGGGGGCAATCAAGGGGTTAACTGTGTTTCCTGTGTGTTCTAACTGCATGGGGGCTGGGCTGGCAGGGGCATGACAGATCTAAAGCCTCGTGAACGCGGTACGACAGTCGTATGACCAAACGGCCCAAATCGTATGTTGGCTGTTGTATCTCGCGTACTGACATGCACTAAGCGATCGTACGACCGAGCCCAAAGTAGTGACGTGCTACAAGCGTATAAAGAGGAAGTTCAGGTGAATGTGATTTGTGAATTAGGAACGTAGGTTTCCCAGAACGGACACTTCCGGCCGTTCCTGACTTCTGAGCATGCGTGTTTTGCACGTACAACTTTGCTGGCCCAACTTCTCTGTACACACGGTACAACGGTCGTAGGACTGCTTGTTGTACAACCAAAGTTTTTTAGTTTGCTCATCCAACTTCTGTTGTATGACCGTCGCACGTCGGCTGTTCTAATCGCGCGTACTAACGGTCAGATGATCGTACACCAAGCTGTGTGTATGGGGCTTAAACGATCCCGATCACTGTCATGCCGCCTGTCAGAACAGGGAACCGCCTTTTACATCGGCGGTTCCCCGTTCTTCCTCTGTAGCAGGCGATGGCGGGTCACATAGAGTCCGCTCGAACCGCGGCCCCACGCATGGAGCAACTGCGGTTGCGCAGCTTGCCGTTTAAAGACAGCGATCTGCACAGCGGAGCCACTTTGCCGCTGTATATCCACACGATATGGTCGGCTAGTGGTTATATAGCAAATTGTTGGTAGAGTAACTCTTCCTCTATTGTAACTCTTCTTTTTTCTTTTCAGGTAAAAAAAAATGTATTAGAAGCAGAAGCAATGTGTCGTCATTGAGTTCTTGATGAAGGAGGGGTGCAGGCTGTGCGATATCCACAGAGGGCTACAGAATGTTTACAGAGATGACATCACTGACAAGAATCACCGATGACAAAACATTGCGTGGTGTCATCTCCATAAACATTCTGTAGCCTTCTGTGGATGTCGGACAACCTGCACCCCCTCCTTCATCAAGAACTCAATGACAGCACATTGCTTCTGCTTGGAATCCATTATTTACCTGCAATAAAAAAGAATAAGAAGAGTTACTATAGAGCAGGGATCTCCAAACTACGGCCCTCCAGCTGTTGTAGAACTACATGTCCCATGAGGCATTGTAAAACTCTGACAGTCACAGACAGGACTAGGCATGATGGGAATTGTAGTTCCTAAACAACTGAAGGGCCATCGTTTGGAGACCCCTGCTATAGAGGAAGAGTTACTCTACCAACATCTGACATTTGAACCACCTATGTCAATTAATAAATAAGTTATAGTGTATGAACAAATCACCCTATAATGCAATCATCACATAGACCATAATAGGTGAAAGCAGCGCTAATTATAACTCAAAGTCCATATAAAAATAGTCCGTACTTTCCTAAAACCAGTGCATCCATGAATAGGTAGATTTTCCTTCTTTTTATCCACCATCACCACACCTCGTGATAAAGAGGAAAGGGGGTTCCCCCCTATGTGGAAAGACTCACCGGAGGAAAGCAACCAATAAGCACAATTGTCAATTCTCATAACACTGCTATCGTCCTCTCCTCTCTCCACCGCTCTCTCTCCTGTTGTGATTTCAAAAGGATCGTTTGTCCTAGGACAGTGATGGCGAACCTTGGCACCCCAGATGTTTTGGAACTACATTTCCCATGATGCTCAACTACACTGCAGAGTGCATGAGCATCATGGGAAATGTAGTTCCAAAACATCTGGGGTGCCAAGGTTCGCCATCACTGTCCTAGGTGGCTAAGACTATCCCTTGAAAGAAAGGCGCTCACATAGTGCATTAACTGTGTATAAATGTATTAAGCACAATGTAACACAACCCCCCTTTCAAGATGTACACTTACCAGATGCACATACAATCACAGCATATTATCCAAGCAAATAAAGCGCAGCTTTGGACATGTCCGTCTCACCACTACTCTCAGCTGTTGCGGTGTTCCCGGGTACGGAGCGTCCCAGCTGGCTCTGATTCACAAGCGTGTGGTCACGCCCCGACGCGTTTCGTCATCACTTCGTCTGAGGGCGTCTGGTCTGGTTTTAGGAATATACGGACTATTTTTATATGGACTTTGAGTTATAATTAGCGCTGCTTTCACCTATTATGATCTATGTGATGATTGCATTATAGGGTGATTTGTTCATTCATTTTGATTCTATTTATAAGTGGCTGCTAACCTTTGGTTTATTCATTTAAACCTCCTTTTAATTTTCAATTTTGATCATATTCTGATCAGGATATTTTATTTTATTTTAATTTAAGGGTATAGAGCGCTGATATCAGTTACCATACATTTATACTGGGGATTTTTTCAAAGTTATAGTGTATATGCGTCTCCGGCGCAATCTATAAACAAATGTAATGAATCAATCAGCTGCAGCTATAGTGCTTCACCAAAAAGCGAAAAATAAAGTATTAAAAGTGGATAGCTGCGCTCAAATAACATAAATATTATGCAGATTATACAAAAATGAATAAATAAATATATTATAAAAAAAGTGCAGCGCTAATTAGCAAAAATCAATTGCAGTCCTCAGTTCATATATTGACAAAAAGTTCATAAGAAAATGATTATAGTCCAAAGCCCAAAGGGGATCATGGGGAGAGTATCACACAGAAGGGCATGCAGATGTGATTGAAATCTTCAGTGAACCCGGAGATGAGAAACAGTGCATTCACCACGTGAGCTAAATGTATGAGCTTCTTACCAGATTGATTTGACCCCCAAATGATAGGCGGTCAATCACAGCATTTGGAGACGTATGGTCTCTCCACAACCACCACTTGTTTTCTCCCCGTAAGATCAGGCTGTCTCTTTAAATCACTCCATTCGCCAATAAAGTATGTAACCGATGGGTAAAAGTGAAAAAGTCATGGTGCAGTACTACAAACAATAAAGTTTATTAAAAGTATAAGTTGCACTTACAGAAATCAAGTCAATAATGAGCTTGATTCAGTGTATCCAATGCAGCATAATAGAAAGTTGCGGCGTCCCTGTCCGAAGTTTCCCTTCCCGGCTCCTAAGCACATTGCCAATCAGAGAACAAAAACGTGATGATGCCTCCACCTGGAAGTCACACCCAGCCAAAAACGTGATGACGTCTCCACTCTGAAGCCACACCCAGCCAAAAACGTGATGACGTCTTCATCCTGAAGCCACACCCAGCCAAAAACGTGATGACGTCTCCATCCTGAAGCCACACCCAGCCAAAAACGTGATGACGTCTCCGTCCTGAAGCCACACCCAGCAAAAAACGTGATGACGTCTCCGTCCTGAAGCCACACCCAGCCAAAAACGTGATGACGTCTCCGTCCTGAAGCCACACCCAGCCAAAAACATGATGACGTCTCCGTCCTGAAGCCACACCCAGCCAAAAAAGTGAGGACGTCTCCTTCCTGAAGCCACACCCAGCAAAAAACGTGATGACGTCTCCGCCCTGAAGCCACACCCAGGTTTTTGGCTGGGTGTGGCTTCAGGACGGAAACATTATCACGTTTTTGATCTCTGATTGGCTATGCACTTAGGAGCCAGGAAAAAAGACCCGACAATTTTGAAAAAAACAAAACAATTTTTTTTAACTTTCTGCTATAAAACATATCCAATGAAAAAATATATAAAAAACAAATGTATTCATCAGTTTAGGCCGATATATATTCTTCTACATATTTTTTTGGGAAAAAAAATCACAATATCGTATATGGTTTGCACAAAAGATATCTCGTCTACAAACTACGGGATAGATTTATGGAGTTTTATTTATTTATTTTTGTTACTGGTAATGGTGGCGATCTGCGATTTTTAGCAGGACTGCGACATTGCGGTGGACAAATCTGACCCCAAATTACACTTTTTGGGGACCAGTGACATCATTACATTGATCAGTGCTATAAAAATGCAGTGATCAATGTATAAATGACACTGGCAGGGAAGGGGTTAACATAGGGGGCGATCAAGGGGTTAAGTGTATTCCCTGGGTGTGTTCTAACTGTAGGGGGGGATGGGCTGGCAGGGACATGACAGAGACCGCTGTTCCCGATGACTGGGAAAAGATCTCTGCCATGTTATCTGTCAGAACGGGGATCTGCCTTATTTACATGGGCAGATCCCCGTTCTGCCTCTGTACACCGCGATCACAGGTCGCGCTACCATGGTGCGCACTTGCAATCTCTCATGCACGGACCGCCATACAGCTATGGCGACTCGCGCAGGAGAGCTGACCTGCCACCGTATAACGACGGCGGCTAGTCGGCAAGTGGTTAATACTTCAAATGCAAAACCAAGAGATTCCTTCACCGATGCCTCTACCCACTCACCAGATATCCTTCAATACAGAGTGTTCCATCTACTCCACCAGGGATGTATGGATTAGGTGGTGGATTGGTGGAGTGGATGGAACGCTCTGTATTGAAGGATATCTGGTGAGTGGGTAGAGGCACCGGTGAAGGATTCACTCACAGCAATGTGGAATAGAATCTCTTGGTTTTGCATTTGAAGTACGTTTCAGTTCAGATATCTGTTTGCACATATGGACTATATTTATGTATTCATTTTTGCATAATCTTTATGTTATTTGAGCGCAGCTATCCACTTTTATTAATAAAAAAGTTATTCCCACTTTTGCACTACTTTCAGTACATCCCTCGTAGATACGCATACTGGTTCAGGGGCATTAGCCACTTAAGGACTGTGCCTCTTTCTGAGATTGTCCCAAAAAGTAAAAAATCAGGTTTTTTTGCTATAAAATTACTTCAAACCCCCAAACACTATATATTCTTTTTTCTAACACCCTAGAGCAGGGGTAGGCAACCTGCGGCCCTCCAGCTGTTGCAAAACTACAAGTCCCATCATGCCTCTGGGAGTAATTGTACCCGTCAGCCTTGCAATGCCTCATAGGAAATGTAGTTCTACAACAGCTGGAGGGCCGCAGGTTGCCTACCCCTGCCCTAGAGAATAAAATGGCGGTCATTGCAATACTTTATGTCACACCGTATTGCGCAGTGGTCTTACAATCGCCTTTTTTTTAAATTCACTTTTTTGAGTTAAAAAATAAAACAACAGTAAAGTTAGCCCAATCTTTTTACATGTTATGAAAAATAATGTTACGCCGAGTAAATAGCGACAAACGTTGGCACTTAAAAATCTCCATTGGCGACGTTTAAAAATTTCTAGAAGCTACCAGTTTTTAGTTACAGAAGAGGTCTATTACTAAAATTATTGCTCACGCTCTAACGATTGCGGCAATACCTCACATGTGTGGTTTGAACAACGTTTTCATATGCGGGTGTGACTAACGTATTCGTTCACTGCTATGCACAAGCTCGGCAGGACGGGGCGCTTTAACCACTTCAGCCCCGGAAGGATTTCCAGCTTTAGGACCAGAGCCCTTTTTGCGATTCGGCGCTGCGTTGCTTTAACTGACAATTGCGCGGTCGTGCGACGTTGTACCCAAACGAAATTTGCGTCCTTTTTTTTCCCACAAATAGAGCTTTCTTTTGGTGGTATTTGATCATCGCTGCGTCATTTCTGATCGCCGCTATAAACAAAAGAAGAGCAACAATTTTGCAAAAAAAACCAAATTTCTTACTTTTTGCTAAAATACAAATCCAAAAAAAAAAAATATAAAAAAACATTTTTTTTCACCGTTTTTGGCCGATTTATATTCTTCCTCATATTTGTGATAAAAAAAATCGCAATCGGCATTTATTGATTGGTTTGTGCAAAAGTGGCCGCGTTTACGGATGATGAGAATTCATTTCTGGGGTTTTTATTTTTTTTTTATTTTTTACTGCGATATTTCAGCGGACATGTCGGAACATTTTGACACTTTTTTGGGACCATTGGCATTTATACAGCGATCAGTGCTATAAAAATGCACTGATTACTGTGTAAATGCCATTGGCAGTGAAGGGGTTAACCTGCAGGGGGCGCTCTAAGGGTTAACTGTGTTCCCTGGGCGTGTTCTAACTGTGGGGGGACTGCCCTAGCTGGGGAAGGGAAGTGGTCACAGCCCTTCCTCCCTCACAGAACGGAGGTCCGTGTTTACTTACATGGACCTCCGTTCTTTCACTCCGGGGGGGGCATCGCGGGTGGCCGGCGGAGATCGACTCAGCCGCACCCGCTCCCTAGCCCTCCCCGAACACAGTGAGCACGCGGGCGCGCCTCCGGCGGCGCGCGCGCTCACTAGGCTCGATCTCGCGGCCGCCGTCGTATGACCGCAATACACTTTGTCACCGTCATTTGCTGATCAGCCGTCGGCAAGTGGTTAAATTTTTTTTTTCCCTTATTTATTTTACTTTTTAATTTTTTATTTTTACACCGTCCTTTTAAAAAAAAAGAATTTTGATCACTTTTATTCCTATTACAAGAAATGGAAATATTCCTTGTAATAGAAAAAAAAAGGAAAAAAATTACACTTGGAAAAAAAAAAGTCTCCTTTAGCCTGGGTTCAGACTGATGCAATCTCAGAGATCACATGTGATTCGCACCTGCAGTGCGGGGGCCAATCGCATGCGATCTCTGAGCAATGCGAGTTCAGCCATACGCTTGTATGACTGAACTCGCATTAGACTCGCACAAAAAAAAGGTACATGTACCTTTTTTCTCCCGCATTAGAATCGCATCGCATGTGTGTTCTCACCCATGCAATCCGTTTCATGTGCGATCATGCACTGCGATCTGTGAAGAAAACTGGGGGTGTCATTAACTTTGTAATGACACCCGCCAGCGGTTCGCAGAAGGCAGTGTAAATGGACTGCGTGAGAGGAGCGATGCGGGAACCGGCTCTATAATCGCGCTGGTTCCCGCATCGCTCCTATGTGAACCAGGGCTTAAGAGCTTTGGGCGGGAGTGACATCCAGCCTGTGGGGAGAGAGGATAGGTGGGATCCGGTAAGCAGCGGAGATGACCGCATCGTGACGGGAGGGGGGGCCCTCTCCTGCTCCCCGATAAAAGTGATCTTGCGGAGAATCCGCCGCAGAGACCACTTTTATCCGAAAGGACCAGGACCACGTTTTTAAAAATACCAGGGTTATGGTAGCTATCTGCTGCCATAGCAATGGTATTCAACGGCAAAGTACCGCCGTACAATGATGGCGGGTGGTCCGTAAGTGGTTAACCCACAAAATAGCGAAGCAAAGATAAGGCAGGCAAGGTGTATGCACCTTCCAAAATTATATAGCACTTTTCCCATATCCCTGTTCTGACACATTAAGCCTTATAAGAAGCCCACCTTTACATCAAAGAGCAAGTCCCTTAGACTTTCATGCATGCTTCTCTTCAATTAGATTAGAAAGTGAAAGCTGAGCTCTTTCCTGAGACTTTTGTAACATCCTCCAGCTCAGCTGATCCCTGTGTCTTTAGGGAAGGGTACTCAAACCTGGACTAATCCCCCTGTATTTGTAATGTGACTGCTTATCAGCACTTCTTATCACAGAAGAGGTCTTTCTACAGGATTAGGATCAGTGCTAAAAGCAATTTGGAGAGTTGCAGCTTCCTAAATATTAGCTTCCTCCTGGTAGTCTCAGCTTCTGAAGGTTTAGTGGCAGTTGAAGTATTCTGCATTTACAAAGAACATTTATGTTTTCTTTACAGTTGATTTATGCATTTAGCAGCTTAAGGAATTTCCATTTGACTTAAGTCGCTTTCCTCCTTTTTTCAAAAATGTGTCCAATTGAAAAATCAGAAAGATAAATACTTCTTTTATTGCCTTTAAAGTAAATTTCTTTAACGACCTCAGGATTTACCCCCCTTCCTGACCAGAGCACTATTTTGCGATTCGGCAGTGCGTCGCTTTAACTGACAATTGCGCGGTTGTGCAGCGTTGTACCCAGACTAAATTGACACCCTTTTTCCCCACAAATAGAGCTTTCTTTTGGTGGTATTTGATCACCTCTGCGTCATTTCTGATTGCCGCTATAAACAAAAAAAAGCTACATTTTCGAAAAAAACTCAATATTTTTTACTTTTTGCTATAAAACATATCCCAAAAAAAATATAAAAAAGCAAATGTATTCATCAGTTTAGGCCGATATATATTCTTCTACATATTTTTGGTAAAAAAAAATCGCAATAAGCGTATATTGATTGGTTTGCGCAAAAGTTATAACGTCTACAAACTATGAGAATTGATTTATGGCGTTTTTATTTAATTATTTTTTACTAGTAATGGCGGCTATCAGCAATTTTTAACGGGACTGCAATATTGCGGCGGACAGATCGGACACTTTGGACACTTTTTTGGGATCACTGACATTTTCTACAGCAATCAGTGGTATAAAAATGCACTGATTACTGTATAAATGTCACTGGCAGGGAAGGGGTTAACACTGGGGGGGGGTGATCAAAAGGTTAAATGTGTTCCCTGCCAATGTGTTCTAACTGTGTGGGGGCTGGGATGACTGGGGGAGAAGAGAGAGATTGCAGCTCCCATATACTGGGAACGCAGATCACTCTCCCCTCCCCTGTCAGAACGGGGATCCGCTTGTTTACATTCACAGATCCCCGTTCTGTCACTGCGGGGAAGCGATCGCTGGTGGCCGGCAGACATCGAGTCCGCCCCACCCACTGACTGGCTCACCCGCTAGCCAGTGAGTGAGCGAGAGCACCTCCCGTGGCGCACATGCCCACAATACACAATCTCGCGCCTGCCGTCAGGTGATGGCGGTTAACGCAGGAGAGCCATGTTGCCGCCGTCAATCCATGGCGGGCGGTCAGCAACTGGTTAAAGTATATGCAATCCCTAACAATAAAATGTTCTTATTTTCTCCTTTTTGGTCTGTTAAATATAGCATTGAAAGAGTTTTATTATAGCAATTCCATAAGCGCATAAAATAACTTGATTCTGCTAGAAATCTTCCGCTGTGCTCTCTGCCTGCCCGGCACTCTTATTAGTTAGCATTGTTCCCAGCTACCTCTGTGTGGACTATGAAGTACTTCCCCCCTGTGATAATTTAGATTCAGGTATAATATCTCACAAAAGAGAGTACACCCCTCATATTTTTGTAAATATTTTATTCTATCTTTTCATGTGACAACACTGAAGAAATGACACTTTGCTACAATGTAAAGTAGTGAGTGTACAGCTTGTATAACAGTGTAAATTTGCTGTCCCCTCAAAATAACTCAACAAACAGCCATTAATGTCCAAACCCCTGGCAACAAAAGTGAGTACCCCCAAGTGAAAATGTCCAAACTGGGCTCAATTAGCCATTTTCCCTCCCCAATGTCATGTGACTTGTTAGTGTTACAAGGTCTCAGGTGTGACTGGAGAGCAGGTGTGTTAAATTTGAGGTTATCGCTCTCACTCTCTCATACTGGTCACTGGAAGTTCAACATGGCACCTCATGGCAAAGAACTCTCTGAGGATCTGAAAAAAAGAATTGTTGTTCTACATAAAGATGGCCTAGGCTATAAGAAGATTGCCAAGACCCTGAAACTGAGCTGCAGCACGGTGGCCAAGACCATACCGCGGTTTAACAGGACAAGTTCCACTCAGAACAGGCCTCACCATGGTCGACTAAAGCAGTTTAGTGCAGTGTTCAGCGTTATATCCAGAGGTTGTCTTTGGGAAATAGACGTATGAGTGCTGCCAGCATTGCTGCAGAGGTTGAAAGGGTGGGGGGGTCAGCCTGTCAGTGCTCAGACCATACACTGCACACTGCATCAAATTGGTCTGCATGGCTGTCGTCCCAGAAGGAAGCCTTTTCTAAAGATGATGGACAAGAAAGCCCACAAACAGTTTGCTGAAGACAAGTAGACTAAGGACATGGATTACTGGAACCATGTCCTGTGGTCTGATGAGACCAAGATAAACTTATTTGGTTCAGATGGTGTCAAGCGTGTGTGGTGGCAACCAGATGAAGAGTACAAAGACAAGTGTGTCTTGCCTACAGTCAAGCATGGTGGTGGGAGTGTCATGGTCTGGCGCTGAATGAGAGCTGCCGCCACTGGGGAGCTACAGTTCATTGAGGAAACCATGAATGCCAACATGTACTGGGACATACTGAAGCAGAGCATGATCCCCTCCCTTCGGAGACTGGGCCACAGTGCAATATTCCAACATAACGACCCCAAACACACCTCCAAGACGCCCACTGCCTTGCTTATGAAGCTGAGGGTAAAGGTGATGGAGTGGCCAAGCGTGTCTCCAGACCTAAACCCCATTGAGCATCTCTGGGGCATCCTCAAATGGAAGGTGGAGGAACACAAGGTCTCTAACATCCACCAGCTCTGTGATGTCGTCATTGAGTGGAAGAGGACTCCAGTGGCAACCTGTGAAGCTCAAGTGAACTTCATGCCCAAGAGGGTTAAGGCAGTGCTGGAAAATAATGGTGGCCACAGAAAATATTAACACATTGGGCCCAATTTGGACATTTTCACTTAGGGGTGTACTCACTTTTGTTGCTAGCTGTGTGTTGAGTTATTTTGAGGGGACAGCAAATTTACACTGTTATACAAGCTGTACACTCACTACTTTACATTGTAGCAAAGTGTCATTACTTCATTATTGTCACATGAAAAGATAGAATAAAATATTTACAAAAAGTGAGGGTGTACTCACTTTTGTGAGATAATGTATGTGCACCTCCAGTTGCCTGCAGCAGCAGTTTGCCAGTCTCCTTCACGGTCGGGCACGCACTGCACGTGCAGCGCTGCGCGTTGTGATTGGTCCCGAAGTCTACTAGGACCTAGCCTGTGTCCCAGCAGACAGATAGAGGGAGTGGGAAGGAGACCTTCCACTTCCGATCGCCTAAGGCGACCGAAAGGGAAGTTCCCATAAAAATCGGGTATCCACACCCCCCCCCCCCCCAAAAGCTCAGTTTATTCTTTTGAGTGGAACTCCGCTTTGAGCCCTCATTCACACTGAAGGCGGGTTTGAAATCGTGCGAGTTCAGCTGAACTTCAGTGCGAGTTCAGGGGCAGTTAGAAAGACATCTATGAGGGTTCATGCATGGATGTCTATTCAAATTGCCCCCGAACTCGCCAAAAGTAGTGCAGGAACAACTTTTGAAAATTGGTGTGGTGCCGCAAAGTCGGCGTCGCACTGATTGGGACAGTGCCGTTGCTGGCAATAGGCTGCGATTTGGCATGTCAAATCGCATGTCAAATCATTCCGATGTGAACGGGGGGTATAACCTAAACATGTAATGAATAAGGGCACCGATTGCCTGGTCCATCTAATATAATATATAGTTCCCTTAATAATTAAAAACTGGAAACATCACTGTGCTATGATACATCCTTCCTCATTGATATTATGGGTTCATAGTGATCTAGGCTGCATACAGTGCCTTGAAAAAGTATTCATACCTGAAAGGTTAAATAATTGTTTGATATGATTATGAATAATATTTCAGGCTGTAGAGTGCTACTTTAGGTTCTGTTTTGAAGCTGTTTGTTCTAAGCACATTTGAGAAAGTTATATATTAATTGTGAACCTTAAACCTATAAATTCAAGACTAGTGAGACAACCAGAGGAAGCTGTCTAATGGAAAATTTGAGTTTAAGACTATTCTATGAGTCATTTATTTTTTTATTTTTTTATTTCAGGTACTTATATAGCGCCGTCAGTTTTACGCAGCGCTTTACATATATATTGTACATTCACATCAGTCCCTACCCTCAAGGAGCTTACAATCTAAGGTCCCTTACTCACATATACTAGGGCCAATTTTTTTTAGACGGGATCCAATTAACCTACCAGCATGTTTTTGGAGTGTGGGAGGAAACCGGAGTACCCAGAGGAAACCCACGCAGGCACAGGGAGAACATGCAAACTCCAGGCAGGTAGTGTCATGGTTGGGATTTTGCTGCTAGGCGAAAGTGCTATCCACTACACCACTGTGCCGCCCATGAATAATTAATATGTTCTAATATGTGTATCTCTATAATTGGTTAAATTAATACAGGAGGTTTTCTCCTTATAGTAAAGGAAATCTGTCATCTAATGCACTTATCATATTATGCATTATATTTGTATCTGATTGGTGGGCAGGGATAGTTCAACCCACCGGCTTTTGTATATTTAACAGAGTGAACCACGCCAAATAAACAAGTCTCTGCTCTTTATTCCAGTGTGTGTGTCTGAATAAGCAGGACTTCCAGGGCCCTGAAGTCAAAGGTAAGGTGAGGGGTAGACCGACAGTAGAATTTAACCCCAACAATACCCCTTGAAGTTTTCCACATTTTGCCATGTTACAACCCAAAACGTAAATGTGTTTTATTGGGATTTTATGTGATAGACCAACACAAAGTGGCACATAATTGTGAAGTGGAAGGAAAATGATAAATGGTTTTCAATTTTTTTACAAATAAATCTGTGAGAAGTGTGGCGTGCATTTGTATTCAGCCCCCTTTACTCTGATAACCACAATCTAGTGGAACCAATTGCCTTCAGAAGTCACCTAATTAGTATGTGTGTGATTTAATCTCAGCATAAATACAGCTGTTCTGTGAAGCCCTCAGAGGTTTGTTAGAGAACATTAGTGAACAAACAGCATCATGAAGTCCAAGGCCAAGGAACACACCCGGCAGGTCAGGGATAAAGTTGTGGAGAAGTTTAACCCCTTCCTTACTGGGCACTTAAACCCCCCTCCTGCCCAGACCAATTTTTGGCTTTCAGCGCTGTCGCATTTTGAATGACAATTGCGCGGTCGTGCGCCGTTGTACCCAAATAAAATTTGCGTCCTTTTTTTCCCACAAATAGATATTTCTTTTGGTGGTATTTGATCACCGCTGCGTCATTTCTGATCGCTGCTATAAACAAAAAATGAGCGACAATTTTGCAAAAAAGAACAATATTTTTTACTTTTTGCTAAAATACAAATCCATTAAAAAAAATTATTCATCAGTTTTGGCCGATATATATTCTTCTACATATTTTTGGTAAAAAAAAAAATTGCAATTGGCGTATATTGATTGGTTTGCGCAAAAGTTATCGCGTCTACAAACTGGGAATTGATTTATGGTGTTTTTATTATTTTTTTTTTTTTTACATTTTTTATAACAAGAAAAAACGTTTTAACAGCGAGTAAAAAACAAATATCGTCGCTAGTCTTTACTGCGTCGCCACTAGTTTATGGTGGTTTTCTTTATAGATAAACACCCTTTTTTTCCTGCGTTTAAAATAAACCCATGTTGCCGCGTGCTGGCGCGTTAACAGTAAGTTTTACGCTGTCGCGACTTTCGGTTTTTAACCAGACCCGTCCTCCCCCCAAATTCACGGGTCAT
>BLSH010304677.1:419544-429713 GCA_018402905.1 Glandirana rugosa | reverse complement strand
TATGTTTCCCTTAAAGGTGTACTTGTAATTTCACAATGATTTGAGTGTTGTCATTTTAGTCAGACATATACGACATTTCGTACGAACAATATGAGTGACACCTTGGTTTCCCCAATTAGGAGACGTAACACATTTTTGCGGCAAACTAGGACTGAAGAGACTAGGAGGGAAAGAAGGTGACAGGGGTTCGGTAGACGACTATCTTGTCTCGGAACCCCCGTGAGACGTGTACGAGTCAAACCACACATACCGAAATTATTTTAGTAAATATAAACTGCTAAATACCTTTTCTCATCAGCAGTATATAGCAGTCTTGTGACTTCTATCAGTGTCTGGTTAAAGCTTGTAGGAGGAGTTTTCATTTCCATCTTACTGTCCTATGAGGCTCCCTCTGTCTGGACAGTGCTGATTGGCCTTGTGCTGATCGCATGCACTCTCCCAAGAAAAAAAAAACTCTCTAGCCATACACACCAAACTGAGCATGTGCAGAGTGCCCCCAAGGCTCTGTTCTATCAGCAGATGGCTTGGGGACAGTGGAAGAAAGGGAGGATCAGAGAAGTCAGGATCAAACGGCGTTTTTACACAATGCAGAGGATTAACCCCTTTGGTTCCACAGTGAGTATAACAAGCATGCTTTACAGCATATACAGACTGATTTTACTGTTGTGAGTTTAGTAACACTTTAATGTTCATGTGGAAATTCCCTTTGTATTGCATGCTAGACTAAGCTGGCAGAGTTCAGATCCATAACACAGACATTCTAATGTGTCGTTAGGCCTATAAAGCAAATCTCTCAGTCACGCGAAGACTGAATTTGACAGTTGCTGAAATGACGTAATAAAAACACCTCTACCCCCATCTCCTCCGCGCGTTTAATCAAGCTCATTTTAAACACGATCGTTTTCAGAATTCCACAAATTTGGTGCCTTAGGGATAGAAGACAGGTTCTTCAATTAGAGGGACGGCTGATGTTAAAGTATATTTTCTTGCATCTGGAATGTCAAGGAAAACCTATGATGTGACCACACAAAACCTATGATGTGACCACACTGGTTGAATTTCTTTGTGCTTGCTAGAATGTGGTAATATGGAAATGTTACATCAGAGTAAAAGAAAATAAAAGTTAAAGTCGAACTCCAGGCAAACCACCTAAGCAGATAAAATGAACTTAGGAGTGCTATTTTACTTGTCCATCCATTACTGAGATTTACACAGCTCCGTCACACAGCAAACCCAGATGGATGACACCATTTAAACCTGAACTTTAGGTAGATATAAAAGACAGAAATGAATGCAGCTCTGTGATGATTATTACATCGTCGTTCTTTATTTTTTTTTAAATGCAAGTTGTATACAGTGCCTTGAAAAAGTAATTGTACCCCTTTAAATGTTCCACATTTTGTCATATAACAACTAAAAATGTAAATGCATTTTATTGGGGTTTTATGTGATTGACCGACACAAAGTGGCACATGATTGTGAAGTGGAAGTAAAATGATAAATTGTTTTACATTTTTTTTTACAAATAAATATGTGAAAAGTGTGGGGTGCATTTGTATTCAGCCCCCTTTACTCTGATACCCCTAACTAAAATCTAGTGGAACCAATTGCCTTTAGAAGTCACCTAATTAGTAAATAGAGTCACCTGTGTGTAATTTAATCTCAGTATAAATACAGCTTTTCTGTGAAGCCCTCAGAGGTTTGCTAGAGAACCTTAGTGAACAAACAGCATCATGAAGGCCAAGGAACACACCAGACAGGTCAGGGATAAAGTAGTGGAGAAGTGTAAAGCAGGGTTAGGTTATAAAAAATAGCCCAAGCTTTGAACATCTCACGGAGCTCTGTTCAATCCATCATCCAAAAATGGAAAGTGTAAGGCACAACTGCAAACCTACCAAGACACGGTCGTCCACCTAAACTGACCGGCCGGGCAAGGAGAGCATTCATCAGAGAAGCAGCCAAGAGGCCCATGGTAACTCTGGAGGAGCTGCAGAGATCCACAGTTCAGGTGGGAGAATCTGTCCACAGGACAACTATTAGTCGTGCTCTCCACAAATCTGCCCTTTATGGAAGAGTGGCAAGAAGAAAGCCATTGTTGAAAGAAAGCCATAGGAAGTCCCATTTGCAGTTTGTGAGAAGCCATGTGGGGGACACAGCAAACATGTGGAAGAAGGTGCTCTGGTCAGATGAGGCCAAAATTTAACTTTTTGGCCTAAAAGCAAAATGTTATGTGTGGTGGAAAACGAACTCTGCACATCACCCTGAAAACACTATCCCCACCGTGAAACATAGTGGCGGCAGCATCATGTTGTGGGGATGCTTTTCTTCACCAGGGATAGGGAAGATGGTCAGAGTTGATCGGAAGATGGATGGAGCCAAATACAGGAAAATCTTAGAAGAAAATCTCTTAGAGTCTGCAAAAGACTTCAGACTGGGGTGGAGGTTCACCTTCCAGCAGGGCAACCACCCTAAACATACAGCCAGAGCTACAATGGAATGGTTTAGATCAAAGCATATTCATGTGTTAGAATGGCCCAGTCACAGTCCAGACCTAAATCCAACAGAGAATCTGCAGCAAAACTTGAAAATTGCTGTTCACAGACGCTTTCCATCAAATCTGACAGAGCTTGAGGTATTTTGCAAAGAAGAATGGGCAAAATGTCACTCTTTAGATGTGCAAAGCTGGTAGAGACTTCACCAAAAAGACTTGCAGCTGTAATTGCGGGGAAAGGCGGTTCTACAAAGTATTGACTCAGGGGGGTGCTATACAAATGCCCCCCCACATTTTTCAGATATTTATTTGTAAAAAAAATGTTGAAAACCATTTATCATTTTCCTTCCACTTCACAATTATGTGTCACTTTGTGTCGGTCTATCACATAAAATCCCAATAAAATACTTTTACGTTTTTGGTTGTAACATGACAAAATGTGGAAAATTTCAAGGGGTATGAATACTTTTTCAAGGCATTGTAAGTGCTGGAATTGGACCTGGCATTAGACTCATGCAGCCCAGTGCAGAAGGACTGGAATGTGAGGAACACCTTCCACCCCCTATGTTCTCATCTTATCTTATTGACCTTGACCATAAAAGGTCTTATATGCATATCCCTTTTAGAACGTGGACTGGGTTGTCACTCCTCCAATGTTTCCAGATGTTATCAAACATCAAGTATCAATGCATACAACCAGTTCCGAGAGATACAAAAGGAAACACCATAGTGCTCTCCGCAAATCAAAATCTTTATTTATCCTCTTCCAGATCACCCCACACATATATACTGCGGCAGGGCTAAAGCACCTACTGTACATGATTTCTACTTCCGGGTCTGGAGTGCACGCGAGCCGCAGGCAACCCACTGTGATTGGACATAGCAGGAGCCAATCAGCGGGTCCTGTGGACCCAATGTTTGCCAGCACCCCACGATCTTTCCCAAGAGGGGCAGAGCAGCGGTCTGTGAGAGGATAAGATGGAGATCTTGCGTTTTTGCTAAGTAGGAACACAGATCTCTGTCTTCCCCCAGTCAAAGCAACCCCCCCCCCCGTTAAAAAGCACTCCCAGGAAACACATTTAACCCTTTGATTGCCCCTGATGTTAACCCCTTCCCTGCCAGTGTCATTAGTACAGTGACAGTGCATTTTTTTAGCATTGATCACTTTGTTGGTGTCACTGGTCCCCAAAAAGTGTCACTTAGGCTGGGTTCACACCATTGCGAATTGGATGCAGGTTCCCTGCATCCAGTTCACAATATCCAGAAATTTTGACCGTCTCTCTCCGATGCGGCTCCCGTGCGAATCCTCGCAGGAGTCCTGTGCGTCTTTTGGTCCGTTCCAGGTCTGAATCCAGCCAAAAATTCAGACTGAACCCGGACCTGAAACGGTGAACCAGGACGCACCGGACCCCTGCTGGGAGCCGCATTGGTATTAGGTGTGAACCCAGCCTAAGTGTCAGATTTGTTCACCGCAATGTCGCAGTCCCGCTAAAAATCGCTGATCGCCGCCATTACTAGTAAAACATTTTTGAAACATAAGAATTCCATAAATACATTTGATAGTTTGTAGACTGTATAACTTTTATGCAAATCAATCAATATATGCTTATTGGGATTTTTTTACCAAAAATATGTAGCAGAATACAGATTGGCCTAAATTGATCAAGAAATTTGATTTTTTTTATTGGATTTGTTTTATAGCAGAAAGAAAAAAATACTGTTTCATTTTTAAAATTGGCAGACTTTTTTGTTTATAGCGCAAAAAATAAAAACCGCAGAGGTGATCAAATACCACCAAAAGAAAGCTCTATTTGTGGAGGAAAAAGGACATTAATTTTATTTGGGTACAACGCACCACGACTGCGCAATTGTCAGTTAAAATAACGCAGTGCCATAGCGCAAAAAATGGCCTGGTCATGAAGGGGGTAAACCCTTCCGGGGCTGCTGAGGTTAATGAATAAAAATGCAATTACATGAAGACAAATCACTTTAACTTTAGGCTCCATTCACACTATGGCATTCCATGTCGCGGGTGGAATCGTGATTCTGCCCGTGATTCTGAATCAGTGCAAATCGCAGGGCGCCCTTGTGATCCCCATTACTTTGAATGGCACCCAAATCGTGGCGCGATGCTCGATGAATCGAAGTAAAATTGTGCAAACAGAATTGCAGGTTGCCTGTGGCCCAAAAGAAGTTCCGGAACAGCCTTATCTAGGCTCTAAAAGGGATACACTATGTTGTCAAAAGTATTGGGACACCTGCCTTTACACACACACAAACTTTAATGGCATCCCAGTCTTAGTCTGTAGGGTTCAATATTGAGTTGACCCACCCTTTGCAGCTATAACAGCTTCAACTGGGAAGGCTGTCCACAAGGTTTAGGAGTGTCTATGGGAATGTTTGACAATTCTTCCAGAAGAGCATTTGTGAGGTCAGGCACTGATGTTGGATGAAAAGGCCTGGCTCACAGTCTCCCCTCTAATTCATCCCAAAGGTGTTCTATTGAGGTCAGGACTCTGTGCAGCCCAGTCAAGTTCCTCCACCCCAAACTCGCTCATCCATGTCTTTATGGACCTTGCTTTGTGCACTGGTCCAAATCATTTGGTGGAGGGGGGATTATGGTGTGGGGTTGTTTTTCAGGGGTTGGGCCCCTTAGTTCCAGGGAAGGGAAGCCTTAAGGGGTCAGCATACCAAGACATTTTGGAGAATTTCATGCTCCCAATTTTGTGGGAGCAGTTTGGGGATGGCTCCTTCCTGATCCAACATGACTGCACACCACTGCACAAAGCAAGGTCAAATTTGTCACGTATTTTTTCCTGCTGTTCATTGATCCAGATGTATTTGTTTGATTGGTACTGAAGACATAGAAAGGGGATTTGAGATTGATTATAGTATATATTTATACATTCACACGGCCTTAAAAAAATGCATTTACCACCTTTTTTTTAATTAACAGATCTGAATGCAGCTGCATTGTTTTCAATGGAGAATAGACATGTGCGATTCGTTTTGCAGCTAATCAAACTTTTCGTTCAAATGTATCAGAATCTCAGAATCACAAAAGTATTGAATTTCAACAAATCCAAAATAAATTATAACAAAAAAAAAAGAATTCATTGATATTTATTTGTTTCATTCGCTGGGCATGATACAATAGTTTGGGGCCGTTTGTTATTGTTTGAAACATCCGAAATAACGTAACGAAATAACAAACGATCCGGACCGATTCGGATCCACTTAGTTTTTTTTTTGTTTTTGTTTTTGCATTGACATTTTTCATTATTATAAAAAATGCACTGCATATGAAATGGAAACACATTGCAATAAATACAGGAAGGTATAAAAGTGAAATAAGCTGATTTCTACTTATTGTGTTCGGGTTGGATGGAGGTAGATTCATCAGAATCTCCGAATCATAACATAACGCATGAATCCAAAATTAATTTCATTCAATTGGTTATGTTATGATTTGGAGATTCTGATGAATCTATCTCCATCCAACCCAAACTCAGTGCATAAGTAATCTCCTGAAATAACAAATGAATATGTTAAAGCGGAGTTCCACCCACATATTTCACTCCTCGCCGTGCAGCACTAATGTGCATCCTTAAAATGAATTGGCAATTTATTATTTTTTATTCTATTCACTTACCTGATTTATGCATATATCTAATTTCACTTCCTTCTTTAGGGGCCGCGGTGCTGTACGTCATTTCCGGTTTTGCATTGGCTCCTGGGTGATCTTGGTCAGCTTGGCATGGCACTGCTCCTGCTACATTTAACATTGGCGTCTATGGAAAATCTTGGTCAGCTTGGCATGGCACTGCTCCTGTAACATTTAACATTGGCGTCTATGGAAAGTCTTGGTCAGCTTGGCATAGCTGTGCCATGTCAAGCTGACCAAGATTGCACCGCACTGCACATGCGCAGGTCAGCAGGTGCATGCTGGGTAGCCAGCATGCATGGAATCCAGGAAGAAGGACACTGCGGCTTCAGATGCCCACACTGGAGATGGCTGCGCTGTGCAGGAACTTCACAAAGTAAGAAAACGTTGCTGCACAAATAGAAAAATGGGCATAGTTTACAGCATACCTTTGTTACATTGCACGAGGCATGAGAATTCTAGGGGTATTTTTATCTTAATAGTAATTTTTCGGCCGGAACTCCGCTTTGAAGTGAATATACAAAATATACCAAAACAGAAATCGATTCGGAACAACGAATATGCAAAACAAATCTGAATATACGAAAAAATTCCGAAAATAAATCATTCTGACCCCTTTCACACTGAAGCGCCTGAAAACGCGTGCAAAACATCAAGCGTTATTACCGCATCATTGCCGCGTTTTTCCCGCATTAGCGTTATAATTAGCGCTAACGCCCAGGCGCTTTTGAAGCGCTAGCATTAAATAAATAGCACATCTCCCTACATTACATCCTGTTTACTCCCTTGGTATTTTGACCTTTCCACAACCTCTGGGCGTTTTGCTGGCGCCTTTAACGCGCTTTACATTCATTTCAATGTATATGGGCGTTTTTAATGCGCTATTTTTAGCGCTCAGAATAAGCACAAAAAATCATGCTTGCAGGACTTTTTTAAACGCGGCGCCAGCGTGACGCCCCAGTGTGAATAGGTACATTGGAATTAATGGGCAGCGTTTTAGAAGCATTTTGGAAGCGCTATTTTTAGCACAAAAATGCTAGGAAAGCGCCTCAGTGTGAGAGTAGTCTCTAACATAACGAATATGACGAAACAAATGATTATCTTAACAAATCAGGCTGGATTCACACCAGTCCGGTGCAAATTACAGCCTGTCTGCTGCCGGGAAGGGAGGAGCCGCCGTTCGGCGGCTCCTGTCCATTCCCACAGCACAGCAGCTGCGGGGGGAGAAATGGGGAAGGGGCCGCGAGCAGGGAAATATCCCCGTTCAGTTCAGAGTGCATCTCAGTGTTAGATGCGCTCCCATTGAACACAATGGGCTGGGAATCCGCAAAACACAAGTTTTTTGTGCAATGCGGGTTGCAAATGCACTGGACCTATGTGAACCGGACACATAGAAAACAATGTGTTTTCAAGTGTCCTGCGAATTAGATGCGGTTTAAGCTGCATCCAATTCGCATAGGTGTGAACCCAGCCTCAATCAGAAATTAAACAAATTCTTCCAATGGAGACATTCACACAGGTAAAAATACACTGCACTCACATCTGTAACCCAAAATCCAAAAAAAATTGGCTCTAAGAACATTCTTATATACCATAGCATCCTTACTGGATGCTACTGCCACTTGAATATGTAATTTTTGCCTAGGCTAGAATCCGGGAAGTGCAGAAATTTGTTCCCCAATAAAAGTAAGGAAAAAAAATTCAGATTTCGGAAAGATGGGCGAAGGAGTGAAACAACTGAAAGTGGGTGGAGAGGATGAAGGTCCGTTTTAACCACTGATTTATTGGGAGTCAGACTGGAAAATAAAATAAAACACAGACGACCAACATTTGAAAAATAAATTATTCCACTGGTTTGTAAAACTCACGTCTGCAAATCAAATATATTTTTACCTCCCCATAACTAAATCTAAAACTACATTTCCTTTAAAATAATTTTTAGGTGTGCTTCCCAGGTCATACACTTTATGTTTGCAATTGTGCCCAATATCCCCAATCTCGGCACTTGCTCTGATAGGCTGATACAAACCAGCCTTGACAAGAAAAAAAATAAAAATAAATATACAAAGCTGTAGTGAAAGTAATGCAAAAGTGAGCAAAACTGTTTTTTAAATTTCACACGTTGGGTAGAGTAGCTCTTCCTCTGTTTTAACTCTTCTTCTTCTTTTTCATTGCAGGTAAAAAATGGATTCCAAATAGAAGCAACCTGTTGCCATTGAGTTCTTGACGAGGGAAGGGTGCAGGCTGGCTGCCATCCACATAAAGTTACAGAATGTTTACGAAATTTAAACTATTGACATGAGCCACCAACGACAAGATATTACTCTTATCAATGGTGTCATCTCCATAAACATTCTTTAGCTTTCTGTGGTTATCGGACAACCTGCACCCCTCCTTCATCAAGAACTCAATGATGGCACAATGCTTCTGCTTGGAGTCCATTATCTACCTGCGATAAAGAATAAGAATTACTATAGAGGAAGTTATTCTACCAACATGTGTAAGTTACCAAAAAAGTCATGCACACTTTGGCATTGCCCTTTTTTTTTTGCAGGTAAAAAATAGTTTCCGAGCAGAAGCAAGGTGCTGTGACCAGGGGAGGGCTGGCAGCCTTAGGCCTGGGGGGCAAGTCCAGTCAATTGGCCCAATGAACCATCGAATCAGCTCACCATCCATGCCCACCTGGTTTTAGAATGGATATTGATGTTATGAAGCAAGACAAATATGATTCAATGTGGTAACATAATTTAATGTTAAGAGCAACAAAGGAGGTTTAACAAAAATAATGCATCAATGCAGCTCATCAGTGCCCACCAATGCAGCCTCATCAGTGCCTATCAGCTTAGCCTCATCAGTGTCCATCAAAGCAGACACACCAGTGCCCATCAATGCAGCCTCACCAGTGCCCATCAATGCAGCCTCACCAGTGCCTATCAAATGCAACCTGATCAGTACCCATCAATGCAGGCTCGCCAGTGCCCATCAGCACAGCCGGCCCTGGGTGACCTCCCCCCCTTTGCCTGCAGTTAGTTGGTAGCTGCACCCCTGGCCCCTGCTTCCTTCCTCCACAAGAAGAAAAAAGTGTGAGAGGGCAGCGGCCGTCGGCCATTTTGAATGTAAGTTAGGGTGGCCTGGGGGGCAATTGCCACCCTGCCCCCTGGCCCAGCCCTCCCCTAGCTGTGACCGAGTTCTTGATGAAGGAGGGGTGCAGGCTGTTTGACATCCACCAGAGGCTACAGAATGTTTACAGAGATGACACCACTGACAATAACAGTGTTTTGTCATTGGAGACTCCTGTCAATGGTGTCATCTCTTTAAACATTCTTTGGCTTTCTGTGGATATTGGACAGCCTACACCCCTCCTTCATCAAGAACTCAATGATGGCATATTGCTTCTGCTTGGAATCCATTTTTTGCCTGCAAACTATAAAGGAAAATGTATTCTACCAACATGTGAAATTTCAACAACTTATGTAAGTTACTAAAAAGTTATGCCCGCTTTTGCATCACTCTTTTCCAAGCTGAAGCAATGTGCCATCATTGAGTTTCTGATGAAGGAGGGGTGCAGACTGTCCAACATCCACACAAGGCTATGGAATGTTTACAGAGATGACACAAATGACAAAAGCAATGTTTTGTCATTGGAGACTCTTGACAATGATGTTATTTCTGTAAACTTTCTGTAGCCTTCTGTGGATGTTGGACAGCCTGCTACCCCTCCTTCATCAAGAATTCAATGATGGCATGTTGCTTCTGCTTGGAATCCATTTTTGTTACCTGCAATAAAAAAAGAAGAAGAGTTACTATAGAGCAGTGTTTTTCAACTCCAGTCCTCAAGGCACACCAACAGGTCATGTTTTCAGGATTTCCCTCAGATGAAACAGCTGTGGTAATTACTAAGGCAGTGAAACTGATCAAATCACCTGTGCAAACTCGTCTTCGTTGTACGGTAGTAACTTAAGAACTACTTCCTCCCCATCGTCCGACAGGTTGTAGGTGTCTTCCGATGTCTTT
>BLSH010304677.1:386974-399643 GCA_018402905.1 Glandirana rugosa | reverse complement strand
TGGCAACTTTCGGACTTGGGTCACAGTCTTCTCACTTCCCCTATGTTTCGAGTCTTCTCGGTTTTATGTGTATGTTTATCACGTTGAATCCTTTGTTCTGTACTGATTATCATGTTTTCACGGGACGAATAAGTCTAATAAGGAAGAGCAAATGTCCATTTGAGGGGGTGTTCTGGGACGATTTTACATGAAACGGTTCTGATACCTGTAATTGCATAAATTTATGTCATAGAGTGTTTTCACTCATGTGGGGAGTGTAAAGACATTTATAAAATAAGATAGAAAAGCTACTTTACATTGCAGCAAAGTGTCATTTCTTCAGTGTTGTCACATGAAAAGATAGAATAAAATATTTACAGAAATGTGAGGGGTGTACTCACTTTTGTGAGATACTGTATTTAAATACGTTAATGTCCATAGTCTTGGCAAAGTACATTTTAGCAGGGTCTTGTGGGGGAGTTTACCTGTAAACGAGAAGGAATAATCTGAATAAGCAGGGCACTTTTGTACTATTAGTCATGTCTTGTTTCCTAAGTTGCACTATTTGTATGTGTATTTTGGCTCTTCTGAGCTTTGTATCCCCTTCACTCTTCTGACACTGGGTTCAGGCTTTCAACGGTTGCTGGCTGCTCTATGTGGTCCACTTACAAGCACCCTACAGAGCTCTGGGTGGAGTGAAGCCGATTAGAGGTTGTGGGACAGGTGGATCGGCTTGTGCATGGAATAATTCACTTTATACACAAGGCTTTTAATAGAGAGTAACTTCCTTTCTTGTTTTGCTTGGAAGTCCTGTCCAAGGGTGTCGCTGTTGCTCCTATCGCACCAAATTTTTAAAATGATATCCAGGGATGCCCAATTGATCACACCCACTTCTAACCACCCCCCCCCCCCCCAAGAAAATACCCCAACCTAATTTTTAATGTCCTCCAACAATTGGTCAGATACTTTTGGAACGTGAATGCAGGCATTCAAGGTGTAAAGACACACCGATTTCAAATAAGAGGCACCAAGATCTGCATCCATAGTTAGGAGATCAAGAATAAATTGCTTCAGTGGCTCCATTTTGGGTTGGCTCCTGCAGAGTGCACTTGTGCAGTACAATGTTTACTACTACACTGGGACAGTACAGGGAAGCATTTTTCTGGGGACAAACAATTCAAAATGGGTCTGTTTCCAGAGAATGGAGATGTATGACAACCATACCATAGATAGAGAAACCACCCTAAGACAGGAAGTGTGTTACTCGCTGGATCACCAGTTGAAAATAAAAAATAATTAAAAGAAAAGAAATGCAGGCACCCCATCAAAGGATTAATAAGCTGCAATATATTATATTTTGGTTTTGGGTTTATATTAAGGAGTAGAGTTGAGCGAACCCGAACTGTAAAGTTCGGGTCCGTACCGAACTTTGGGGTGTCCGTGACCCGGACCCGAACCCGGACATTTGAAAAAAAGTTCGGGTTCGGGGTTTGGGTATTTGATCCCGCCTGTTGAATAGCTGCAGGGCAAACAAGCGTTTCACTGGTTTGCCCTTAGAAGCCATCACAGCCATGCCTACTAATGGCATGGCTGTGATTGGCCAGTGCATCATGTGACCCTGCCTCTGTATAAGCTGGAGTCACATAGTGCTGCATGTCACATGCTCTAAGGCTAGTGTAGGGAGAGGATGCTGCCGGCGCTGTGAGGGACAGATTGCAGATATAATAACATCTCATCCTGCATTACAGAATGATCTGATTCTAGATTAGGTAGAGATTACTACTACTACTGCTTTGAGGGACAGATTGCAGATCTAATCCTGCATTACAGAATGATCTGATTCTGGACTAGGTAGAGTCTACTGCTTTGAGGGACAGATTATTGTTCTAAAATCATCTCCTAGTTCTATAGGGTCAGGTTCCTGCTGAAAATCATCGCCTACTCCTATAGGGTCAGGTTCCTGCTGTTGCAAAGAAGGGACAGATTATTGTTCTACAATCATCGCCTACTCCTATAGGGTCAGGTTCCTAATGTTGCTATTAGGGACAGATTATTGTTCTAAAATCATTGCCTACTCCTATAGGGTCAGGTTCCTGCTGTTGCTGTAAGGGACAGATTATTGTTCTAAAATCATCGCCTACTCCTATAGGGTCAGGTTCCTGCTGTTGCTGTAAGGGACAGATTATTGTTCTAAAATCATCACCTACACTGCCACGGTCACAGCCTAGTCAATCTCTAGGCTCCTACTCCACATCCACCCCCCTTCCCATTTTTTTTTTTTTATTTGATTTTAAGTTATTTTCCCTATCCCCATTTTTTTGTAGGGCACTTGTCCTACTCTTACCCCCATTTTACGTCCTTTTGCAGCCCTCTAGCACTTGCCAGGACTTTTTCACAGCCATTTTTGTGCCGAAAAGTTTGGGTCCCCATTGACTTTAATGGGGTTCAGGGTCCGGGGTAAAGTTCGGGTCCAGTTTGGTACCGAACCCGGACTTTTTCGCGAAGTTCGGCCGCCGAACCCAAACATTCAGGTGTCCGCTCAACTCTATTAAGGAGGCCACATTTTAGCATTAGCTTGTTGGATTAGCAGGCGGCAGTGATCTCAATAACAACCCCTCGGGGTTACGGTGACACTTTAAGGTGTACACAGGTTATCAATAGTTTGTTGGATTAGTAGGTGGCAGTGATCTTAACATTTACCCCTCAGGGTTACATTGACACTTTATGGTGGCCACAGGTTAGCAATAGCTTGTTGGATTAGCAGGTGGCAGTCATTTTAATAACAACCCCTCAAAGGTTATGGTGACACTTTAATGTGGACACAGCAATAGTTTGTTGGACTAGCAGGTGGCAGTGTTCTCAACATTCACCGCTTGGGGTTACATTAACACTTTAACACAGCCACAGGTTAGCATTAGCTTGTTGGATTAGCAGGTGGCAGTGATTTCAACATCAACCCCTCAGGATTACATTGAAAAATGAAGGTGAACACACGTTAGCATTAGCTTGTTGGTTTAGCAGTTGGCTCAATATCAACCCTTCAGGGTTACATTGACACTTTAGGAGGCCACAGGTGAGCATTAGCTTGTTGGATTAGCAGGTGGTGGTGATCTCAACATCAACCCCTCAGGGTTACATTGACAAATTAAGGTGTCCACAGGTTAGCAATAGCTTGTTGGATTAGCAGGTGGCAGTTGGCTCAATATCAAACCCTGAAGGTTACGTTGACATGATAGGGCGGTCACATTTTAGTATTAGTTTGTTAGATTAGCAAGTGGCGGTGATCTCAACATTCCCCCCTCAGGGTTGCATTGACAGTTTATGGTGGCCACAGGTTAGCAATAGCTTGTTGGATTAGCAGGTGGCAGTTGGCTCAATATCAAACCCTGAAGGTTACGTTGACATGTTAGGGCGGCCACATTTTAGTATTAGTTTGTTAGATTAGCAGGTGGTGGTGATCTCAACATTCACCCCTTGGGGTTACATTGACACTTTATTGGGGCCACAGGTTAGCAATAGCTTGTTGGATTAGCAGGTGGCGGTGATCTCAATATCCACCCCTCAAGGTTGCGTTGTTTATAATAACCATTTCACCAGTGACTTTAGTGCAGTGAGTGACACGTAGTTTACGGACTTGTTTACTTTGAATCTTTTTATGATCAGCGACAACACTATGGCTGCCAGTTTATCTCAGCTTTTCCAGTGAGTCTTCTGTTATGTTATGCCTAAGCGACTTAAGCAAATGGTGAGCGTGTTTATAAGGTCTTGTTTGTCAAATACATCCCTTGAATTAACTACTGTCCTGACGTCTTCTAAGTGGGGTTTAGGAGCAAGGTGAGTCTCGCTAATTGCAAGATGGATGCTTGGAAAAAATGACATAGATCCTTCCCTCATTAAACACTCCGTGATGAAACTGTTGTCATTTCAAAGCAGAAACAACTCGGGTAAATATTTCTCTGAGAATTAACGCTAAAAATCGCCACTTTAATTACATTTTCGTATCAGTACCCTTTTTTCCAAACACTAAAGACGGGAGTAGGGTTCTTGTTACTGAAGAAACAACGATACCCTTGACTAAGAAACAACTGGAAAAACTGATAAAAATGTTCAGCGATTGTGGCAAAAATGTAAAACTATAAGGATGTGTTTCAAAATTATATTCACCAGACTGTCAAATTCATCATACTCTGTCCTATTGGGTAGCAGCATAACTTCAAAAAAAGTTAACAGCTTGGATTTATTCTACATATTGTAGCGCTACTCCTGTAGGAGCTGCAGCATTACTTCCAGGTCTTCTCCACATGCTTTGCCCTGCAGTTAGGCACACAGGCTCATTTACACGTTTCTTCAACAATCAGTCTAGGAGATGTTGTTTTGTGGTTTATTATTTTTGGAGAACTTGGATAGGGTTGAAGGTAGTGGTGGGATACACCAAAAAACCGAGGACTGATATTTTTCAGGACAAGCTATATTAAAGTCAACAAACAGTAGACTTTGACTTAGTAGTGGTAGTTAGAGCCACAAGAGCAGAACCCTTTTAAGTAGGAGATTACGTGGACAAAGTTCTTCAGGACACCAGCCGGTGTCCCCTTTAAATAGACCTACAGCTGACTATGGAGTATCAGAGGGGTAGAAAAAGCACAATGGTCCCCAAGATCTCTCAAGCGTCTTTACTCTCTCAAGGACAGCTGGTAGCATCCATCCAACTTCCAAGCGGAACCTTCCCATGATACCAGACCAGATCTTCAGCAGACATCTCCCCTCAGTCAGCTCTCATTAGCTTCCGGGTCTCAGCATTTAAGCCCCTCAGGTCACCCACCTGAGGTATCACAAACAGCAGGTTCCATCTGGGGGGGCAGGATGTCCCCTAGGCTGGACTAATCCACTCTAGGAAAAGACCCAGAGCTCTGTGTGGTCACTGAATATATATAGTCACCCAGCATGCCATCGGAGCCTGCCTGTCTGGGATAGGCCAGGGCTGTATCAATATTCATGCTGCCATCTGCATAGCTCCACACCAATCATCCAGAAACTTCTCCAGTTCCCTGGATACAGAGGAAGCTATAGACCAGAGTGGCAGCAGCTGAACACACTGAGCAGACCTGCCTAGCAGATTACAGCTTTACTGATTACAGTGAGCAGAATATGCTTTTGCCCAGGGTGATGAGGGTCACAGGCCAGACTCTTACATTTGAGTCATAATTTAGTTATACTTAGACATGTACATGAATGTCCCTTTGATGGATTGGGGCTATGCATTTATTTATGTAGTACCTGGATTTCATGATATTATCCTTATTAATGAATTTTGAATGTTGATTTATAGATGAAATGTCCATTATGTATATTCTTGATTATATGTTTATTAAAAAATTATGAATTTTATTGTAATCCATCAATTTATTTATTCCCCACCACTTAGCTTCATATAAAGTCCCACTCATTCTCCCAAGCGTTTTTACGCAATTTTATTAATATGTAAACAGGGATGGAAGTGTTCGGCCTTACCAGGCCACAACTGTCACTTCATATAAAGTCCCAATTCGCCATTCCCCTTTTTCTTCTTAAGAATAAACTAGGGACGGAAGCATTTGGTGGTGCAATATTAATACAACTATTCTGTCATTACAGTTCCATACGGGGCTGTGTACCTCTCCCCCTAGGTTCTATCCCCTATATATATGTTTTTACCTATATATATATTTTTTACCATCTCTTTATTAATTCTGCCATAATTTTTTTGACAGCCTTATCATCCAACTCCCTCGCTATCTTGAGACCTGCAGCCGAGAGGCGCTGGCTGTGGATGCGGTGATGGGTCAGCTGCCTGGTCCTCGAGTGGTTGGGAGCTGCGATGTGCACTGCGGGCTTTCCTTCCCCCTCTTTCCCACGGGCTGGGGGGTGGGGATTCCTGTCACTGTGCATCAGCGTCACCCCGCCCGCTTGGTGTGGGCGGCGTTCTGCGTAGTGCTGTGCCATCTTGTGGGCTTCCCAGCTTGCAGACACACATATGGTTGAGGACACCGCTGCCGGTCGTCGTTATCCGGTGTGTGGCACCTCCCTCTCACACGTGTGTCTGCAGCGTCACACTGGGGGGTCATGGGTGCGGGCGCCTATATCAGGCGGTGCCCTGGGTTGGGACGGAGCACACTGGTTATACTGCACACACCAGCCATCACCTATTTGCTATCACCTACAGGTATACACCCGATTTTTTATCTTTTTTCTTTTATCAGTCCTTTCTTCTTTCTTAACCCAATCTACCTTCACCTGTTCCACCCTCCTCACTTTTTCCCATCGTCCACAGTCTCTTCCTTCTCACTTTTCATCTTCCACTTCCCACTTACCAACATGTCCACCCAGCACATACAATAGGTTTTCTTTGTTTTTCATCCACAGTGGTCTTTATGCTCCATGCAGACACAACACACCTGGGTGCTCCCTCCCACTCTGGGTGCCGCCGGTGTGGACCGCTGTCGCCCTAGTTTCTCCCCTCAGCTCCCGAGCTGCTCGTTTTCGGTTGGCCTTCCCATCCCGGCAGTCTGCTGCCAGCGCGCCGGTGCTGTAAGTCTAATTTTTCAACACTATATGGGGGCTGTTGTGTCAACCCCCTATGTATGTATTGGTATTTGCTGCACATTTTTTTATACATATAAATTTTTTTTTAATTATTTCAGTCATGCCACGGTTTGCTCCTGACGAGTGGCTCAAACTTGCCATGAAACGTGTAAAGCTTCCATCGCCGTGCAATACCTACCTCATTATGTTTATGGACAATATTATCCTAATTTATTCAATTCCCCAGGGTGATGAGGGTCACAGGCCAGACTCTTACATTTGAGTCAAAATTTAGTTATACCTAGACATGTACATGAATGTAACTTTGATGGATTGGGGCTATGCATTTATTTATGTAGTACCTGGATTTCGTGCTATTATCCTTATTAATGAATGTTGAATGTTGATTTATAGATGAAATGTCAATTATGTATATTCTTGATTATATGTTTATTAATAAATTATGAATTTTATTATAATCCATCAATTTATTTATTCCCCACCACTTTGCTTCATATAAAGTCCCACTCATTCTCCCAAGCGTTTTTACGAAATTTTATTAATATGTAAACAGGGATGGAAGTGTTCGACCTTACCAGACCACAACTGTCACTTCATATAAAGTCCCAATTTGCCCTTCCCCTTTTTCTTCTTAAGAAGCTACAATAAACAGGTAAAATATAATTTTTTGAAGAAAAAGATGCTTTTGCCTGATTCTCCAACAACTATCAACTGAGTCCTCGTTGTCACCGGAGATCACGAGCACAGTAACTGGAGTTAAGTAACTTTTAAGTGTATTTCTACTGTTACAGACCATCGTTTCTGGCAATGAATAAGCACTGTTAAGTGTGAAACGCGTCTGCCTTTGACCTGGTTCATCCTGTACCATGCCATTTGATGCTTCAATAAACTAAGATACTTTTTCGGACTTCCTTTGAGGTGCAGTCGTTCCTTATTAGACCATAGTTTCTGCTTGTTTGTTAGGATGTTAATTTTCTATAGATATCTGTCATCTTGTACTGTATTCCTAATAGTGTAATAGTTTTGTATGTACAGCATTTGTTGTATAGTAAAAGCACATTTATACATTGCACAGGTCTGAGCTTCCTTATACCGCAAAGTAAACTTGCTAGCTAGATAGACACAAGCAAAACATTGATGTAGAGGAGAAGATTGTAGATAGACAGATAATACTTATGTAGGAGGATTTGTTTCATCTCTGTGTATCACCTGAGGATAGTACCTTTACTGGGGATATGGAAGGGTTTACAACCACTTTAAAAGGGAAAGAGACCACCAAACCCATGTTACACACCCAGGGATACCTCCCCTTAAAGGGTACCAACCCCTGCTTACAAATGAGAGTAAAATAAGTCCAACATTTGGTGTCAGTGGTAGTAAAATTAATATTATCGTCAATGTCAGTGAAAGTCAAATAAGTCCTATTATCCGCATCAGTAGGAGTAAACTTAGTTCAATCATTGGTGTTGGTGGGAGTAAAATAGGCCCCATTGTCAGTGTCAAGGGAGTAAAACAAATCTCATCATCAGTGTCAGAGAGAGTATAATACTGGGTCCGGAACACCCAAAGGAGCCATATTACATTGACTTTTTTTTTTTAAATTACTGTGGCTGCAGATTGAAAAGGAAAGGCAATATTTTATAACATTCAATTACAATATGGCTTTGTGTAGCAACTGTATATGCCATATTAATTTCTTTTTACTTGCTATATTTTTTTCCATGAAAGTGGAGTTACCCTTTAAGTTCACCTTCAGGTGCCTTTGTTGTAGCCAGTTGAACCCACGTTCCTCTGGGGTGCACTGGCTACAATGAATTCAAATAAGGTAAAGTGGATGAGTGTCCAGATTTCAGTAACAGTTGCAGTGACTTCTTGGTCATATTAGCCTATCACGGAATTCATTTATTTGGTGCTGGGAGTTGCTTTTTAACAGTAACCGTAATTCCAGTTAAACATGACTTGACTGGAATATGTAATAAATGTAGGATATTAAAAAGGCCAATAAAACCACTAAACAAATGGCTTTGCTTCCTGAATTTTCATCTTGAGACAATTAGTGTGTATGACTGTGTTATGATGTAACTGGGAAGAGAAAGTCTTTTGTTCCATGGAGGCTACCACTCACACATCCTGTATAACCGGGAGCCAGCGTTGCACGCAGAATATTTCCTGGTCCAGGAAACCATAATCAGTTTTTTGCACCAGCAATTACCATTTGGGTTGGAATTCTGCAAACATTGAACACACCGGTAGACATGTATCTCCTGTGACCATCCACAAGGCAACACCTGCTGGTTTGACGTAACAACTTTTGGCATATCCCCACACACAACTCAATATGGAGTACGTATTGCTCAGGAACTACCGTCGACTATAATAAAAACATGCCGGCCTTATGTTACCGATATACCAAACAGCTACTGGGGTTTGCTGAAATAACTCCACCTGTTAATACTCTCTGACCACTTCACGATGTCGGAGTCAATGGAGAAGTTGTTAAAAAGGTTAATTTTGGCCAATTTACTACAGCCCTTTGCAAATTGGTAGTTTCCCAAGGAATACAATGCACTAAATCACAGTTTCTCAGTCAGATGTTAAACAAATCAAATACAAGAGGAAATGAAGACGTGTTTGAGTCACTGATCTGCCATAAACTAGCCATCCTGGGTTGCCAATACATACAATGCCATATATTTACTCTTGTTAAACGACACATTACAGTTCTTTTGACTTTTCCACTTTGTGTAAAGTATCCTGTACGGTAAAATATAAGCAGGTAACCATATGTTTGAGAATTGAGTAATGACTGATGACAATGATACATGGACAGGATGTACAATGTTTTTCTGCAGTCATTGGAATAATTTAGATAATGAGCCCTTTGGAACATAGCATGTAGACTATGCATTTAAATGGTGTACATAACCTACACGCAGCGTATTAGCTATTAGCAGCTTCTTATGAGAGTTCAGCCAATCAGTCTAAAAGGAAATTGAGACCTCCCTAGTAATATAGACTCTGTTCTGTGCTAGTTTAGACTTTGTATATTCTTAAAACCCTACCAGGGGATAAAACTCATTTTTCATAGTACCTTCCTCCCAAACCCCATCCAACACATCCTAATTGTATTTTTACCTCCCTTACCTGGTGAAGGCAGATATACTTACCTAAGTCCCCTGTGATGGAACCACTTGGCACCCTGATTAGGTGCTTGCTTCCGCCAAACCGTGCCTCCTGCCCTCCAAACCCTTCCAAACAGGCCGAGAGCTAATACTAGCCCTTTTTACCCCAAACATCATACACAGACAATATGCGAGGCAAAATCTAAAGTAATGACTGTTTATTGAAACTCAGAAACATACTTTATACCCTACAGGAGGACATTCCCCTCCTGACCACATTACCCTAACAATACAAATTGTAAACAGGAATATAATTAACATCCCACAATTAACAAGCACCCCACAATAATTTGTTAACAAGTTAAAGTAGTCACCAGATTAATCTCATCTACAAGAGATGCTCAGATAGAAGCAATAGAACAAATCAAATGTACACCGAGGAGGCACATAAAGGGGATATGATACAATGGGATAAAGACACATAACACAATAAACAGATTATATCAGGAGACCTCAAGAATCGGATTGCTTTGAGCTGATGATATCTGCTCTGAGTCTCACAGTCAGCCATTGCTGGTAATGGGGCATCTAGGCCCTAAATATGGATCCCAGGTCTAGATTCTCAGAGTCTGTGGGTTTTTGAGAAATATGTACTTGAATCCAAAGTAACATTACTCCAAGGGTCTCCCAGGCACCCACCTCCCAAAGAGTAGTGCTCCCTTTAAAACCAGGGCCCATAGTCAGTAGGAAAGAGGCTAGCCTGTATTCCTCTCAAAAAGATTCTGTCCCCATTGAGTCTTTCACATCCCCATCTAAAATAGGTCCCTCACTACTGCCAGCTATGGTGCAGGGAATCTGTCACATACCTATATGAGAAGCTAGATGATATCTCTCTGAGCACCCCTGGAAGTTGAGACAGGAACTGCCACTGCAATGTAAGGGCACGGACTTGAACTTGGGAGAGCTGGTATCAGGAAAGCAGAAGCACAGTGATGAGGGCAGCCCAACTTCACTTTGATGGGCAGGGAGGTACCAAATCATGAGCAGGATCAAGGCCAAAGACAATCTGAGGTTGGCAATGTGCAGGCAACGAGGTACAGAATCGATAGGCAGAATCTTGGTTGAGAGCTGAGGTTGGTAACACAGGTAGGCAGCAGACATAATAGGTAGGGGTAATCCAGAGGCAGGCCAGACAAAAGCAGGGTCAATAATAGAGCTAAGCAGGATTTAGAATCAGGGATAACCATTTTGCAGACTGCAATACGTATATATATATATATGTATACGTTACGGTTTGCAATCGGTTTTGCGGGGTTATGGTTGAAGCTATCAGCCATAACCGCGGTATTTTTTTTTATTCACCTGGTGGCTAGCTTTCTCATGACAGTGCTCCGATCAGCTCATGAGCTGCTGGAGCGCTTTTCAGTTGCCGTGTTTCTGTGATCGCCTCTATGGCCTTGGAGCGGAGCAACAACATGACGCCACTTCCAGTCCAGGGTGGAAATAAACACATTTTTTTTATTAAAACAAAAGCTCAAAAGAATTTTTTTATCTTTTGCTTTTAAAGGTAAAGGAGAGATTTGAGGTGTTTTTAACCCCAGATCTCTCCATAAAGAGGACCTGTCATCCTTATTTCTGTTACAAGGGATGTTTACATTCCTTGTAATAGGAATAAAGGTGATCAAAAAAATAAAAATAAAGGGATAGTGTAAAAATAAAAAGTAAAATAAATAATAAATAAATAATAAAAAAAATTAAAGTGCCCCCATCCATCCGTGCTCACGCACAGAAGCAAAAGCATATGTAGGTTGCACACGCATATGTAAACAGTGTTCGCACCACACATGTGAGGTATCGCCACAATTGTTAGAGCTAGAGCAATAATTCTAGTGCTAGACCTCCTTTGTAACTATAAACTGATAACCTGTAAAAAAATTTTAAAGTGTCGCCTATGGAGATTTCTAAGTACCGCTTGTTGCCATTCCACGAGCGTGCGCAATTTTAAAGCGTTACATGTTAGGTATCTATTTACTTGGTGTAACATCATCTTTCATATTTTACAAAATAATTGGGGTATATATAGTGCTTTGGGGGGTTTTATTTAAAAAAAACTGCATTAGAAAAACCACTGCGCAAACACCGTGTGACATACAAAATTGCAACGATCGCCATTTTTTTCCCTAAGGTGTCTGCTAAAAAAATAAATATAATGTTTGGGAGTTATAAGTTTCTAGCAAAAAATACTCATTTAAACTTGTGAACAAAAGGTGCCAGAAAAAGCCTAGTCTGGATAACAGAGATACAAGATAAAAGAGCACCCAGCAATGATCCCATGAAAGGCTCACGTTTAAATAGTCCATTAGGTGTCAGTATCTGTAGTGGACATGCACATGCTTCCAAGTGCAAGCATGTGCACATTCTTGGTTATGCAACCATGGCTGAAAACATGTGCACATTTATGCTGATGGATGGCATGAGGTTTCTGAAAGAGCCAGTAATCCAGGGCTGCAATGATGCCATCCTCTACTGTACCCTGAGAGGACCACCAGTGGTGGCTGGTGGGTATTTCTTTTGGAGGGGCAGCAAACAAGCACCCCCCCGGCCAGAACTGTCATCACCCCCCCCCGGGTGGCCCGTCCAGTACTCTGGACAAAGGGCTAACCGGTTTCACAGTCCGCTAGGATAACCTACGGATCGCGAATCCTCTTTGTCCGTCATTTGTGTGTCTCCTTCTCCGGTGCCCTCCTCACCTGTGGCCTCGACGACTCTCCTCCTCACCTCCTCTCCTGTGGTATCGGGCGGTCGGAGCCCATCCACGGACCCAAACGGTCACGGCGGTCGGAGGGATTCTCCCCCACAAACACAGTCAGGGTACGGCGCCCGGTGGGCCCCCCCCCACTACTGTCAAGACCGGCCCCCCCACGAACAAACGACGGGGAGGTTTTCTTTATGGGTGGTCGGTGGTGACCACCAGGAGAGTCCCATGTCA
>BLSH010304677.1:335320-367760 GCA_018402905.1 Glandirana rugosa | reverse complement strand
TTCCCAGTCCATCCAGTCACATAACCAGTCCATCCAGTTGTGTCCCCAGTCCATCCAGTCACATTCCCAGCCCATCCAGTCACATCACTAGTCCATCTAGTCGTGTCCCCGGTCCATCCAATCACATCCCTAGTCCATCCAGTCACATCTCCAGTCCATCTAGTCACATCTCCAGTGTATCCAGTCACATCACCAGTCCATCCAGTCACATACCCAGTCCATCCAATCACATCCCCTGTCTATCCAGTCACATCTCCAGTCCATCCAGTCGAATTCCTGGTCCATCCAGTCACATTTCCAGTCCATTTAGTCTCCAGTTTATCCAGTCAATCCCTACACTAATCTACCTGACCCCTGTGCTGACCTACCTGACCCTTACACTGACCTACCTGACCCCTGTGCTGAGCTACCTGACCACTACACTGACCTATTTGACCTCTGATTTACCTGACCTTTACACTGACCTACCTGGTCCTTAAGCTGACCTACCTGACCTCTACACTGACCTATCTGTCCCCTACACTAACCTACCTGACCCATACACTGACCTACCTGACCACTACACTGACCTATGTGACCTCTACACTGATCTACCTGACCTCTACACTGACCTACCTGATCCCTACACTAACCTACCTGGCCCCTGTGCTGATCTACCTGATCACTACACTGACCTACCCGACCCTTACACTGACCTACCTGACCCCTGTGTTGACCTACCTGACCAATACACTGACCTACCTGACCCTTACACTGACCTACCTGACTACTACACTGACCCACCTGACCCTTATGCTGACCTACCTGTCCTCTACACTGACCTACCTGACCCTTAAACTGACCTACCTGACCACTACACTGACCTACCTGACCCTTACGCTGACCTACCTGACCTCTACACTGGCCTACCTGACCCCTACACTCACCTACCTGACCCATACACTGACCTACCTGATCCCTACACTGACCTACCTGACCACTATACTGACCTACCTCACCACTACACTGACCTACCTGACCCCTACACTGACCTACCTCACCACTACACTGACCTACCTGACCCCTACACTGACCAACCTGACCCCTACACTGACCTACCTGATTCCTACTTTCTGCACTACTCGCACTCCCCCCATCCCCCCCACACACATACTGTAAACAGTACGATGTAGATTGGTGGATCCTCCTTGCCTCTTCGTGGCCTCAATCGTCCATCTGAGGTCAACTGAAAGCCACTGTACCTCTCCCATCTGCACCGAGTACCACCCCTCAGCCTCTGCCATTCTCACACACACAGGCTGCACCAGAGGGCAGGCTGGACCGGAGGAGTTCTGGGGCAGGGGAGGGTCCTGTGGAGGAATGTCCAGGATAGCAGAGATGTAGGGGCCAGGGGAGGCAATAGGCTGCAGCACAGACCCTCGGGATGGCACAGGAATAATTAAATAAACAATAAGTGATTTTACAGTATTGGAGAACTTTTTTCCCTATATAAGTTGATTCTTGGTAATCATCATGACTGGCCTGGAAGCAAGCAGTGGGAGCTCCATAGAAGAGCATTTCCATCTACAACATCCCATAGAGTGTTATGACCATAGCTCATTTTACCTCTCTAGAGATCGAGGTTCAATAGGATCTGGTAAGCGCCCCTATTATCTGAGGTTGTGGTTTTCGCAGAAGGAGTTTCTATTATCCTTGGTGCTGGACTTCTTGATGAACTCTACTTGAAGATTCCTTCAATAATTGTCACTTTTTCACATGGACTATTTTCATATATTCAATATGTAGTTATGATTCATTGGATGTTGGTTTTTCACACTTTTTTGTAATAAGCGCTGCATTTTGTTGTTTAAAATTGTAATAACTGTGGTTATATCGCATGGTTAAGTCAAAAGCGCGGTTTTTGTACTAGTTGATAAATAAACACTGGCCTCACCCAAGATGGTTGCAGAATACTGCTACCCATCATAAAATGCAATGGAAGTGAGGTTGTGAACAAAATTGCTTATTGCGCATGTGCTACGCGTTTCAATAGGTTTGCTAATCTGACAGAACACAAAGGCGGTAGCAGACATCTTCTTACACCCAGGCAAGTCTTCCATGTCACACTTATTTTAGCAGTTGACTCACCTTATATACTGAAATAGATTATTTCACCGCAACAGAGTGAAATAGTCTATTTTAGTATATAATCAGCTTGGCACTGATCAGTGCGGGGTGTACCAAGATGGCCGTCGCCACCTTCTGCCTGCTTGCCTGGGTGTAAGAAGATGTCCGCTGCTTCCTTCGTGTTCTGTCAGATTTGGAAACCTATTGGAATGCATAGCGGCCATGTTGAAACGCGTGGCGCATGTGCAGTAAGCATTTTTTTGCTCAGAACATCACTTCTGTTACATTTTCTGATGGGTAGCGGTATTCTGACAGGACGCCACCAGCGTCCAATTGAATAGCTGCTCTGCCGATGACACAGGAAGTCATAGAGGAATCAGGTTCCTCTCAACTTCCTTCCCTTCAGTATTGCCGCTCAAGTCAAGCGCCACCTACAGAGGGTATGTACAAATGTAGGGAGTCAGTATTTATATAAGCACTGCCCTTGCTAAATATGGTCGCGGGGTCATCCGAGGCAGCAGCGTCCAATCACCTGATGGCCCCTATGGAGGCATAAGACGAACGTGAGTTCCTCCTGTCCTCCACTCTTCCTGCATGGTGGTGTTGTCAGCACCACCTGTGCAGGGAGGCCAAACTACACCCGCCTACAAGCTGTACTTAATTTATTTACATATGTAGCCATGTGCTCCCTTAAGAGTGGCTGGTAGTAGTGGTTCACCTTATAGCTGCCCTCAATCACACTATATTTCACACATCCATAGACACTGACCAGGCACTGAACTTCATAAATCATCACTCCATTACTTCTCTCCAGCACTGCACTTAGTTTCCAGCTTGAAGGGAAATTTATCAAGCTTCTCTGTTCCTTTCTCTTCACCGCGGCTAGCACATGGTGAGGCCTACTCTCAACAGAACCTCCGGAACACTTATTACAGGCCAGTGATCATGGGCCCCTGAATGTGTAGCAAAAGTACTTGAGTGCTAGCCAGGCCTTTGATGGACTATAAATCCCAGCCCATCTCTCTTCCAGGTCCCACCGACCTGCTTTTTCTCAGTGACTCTCCTTTCCCTGAACTGGCTCCCAAGGCTCCCACAGACTGTCCAGTATTCCTCTCCCAGCCTGCTCCAGCACTTTCTCTTGCAGTTCCCAGGGACCATCACTCGCCAAACCGGTGGATCACTTTAAAGTCTCTCACTGTGTAGCACCTCTGCTGTTCTCCTGTTCTCTGTGCGACTCCAGGAATCACCACCTTCCTGGCTGCACCCGAACCTCCAGGCCCCAAGGTCACCCTCCCCAGACTGGGGCGACCTCCCGGGTAGGGGCCTCCACAGCGCCTCTGCTACATCTCCAGACTTCCACCTGACACTACTCTCCCCAGACTGGGCTGACTCAGAGTATTTAAGAAGGTCTGCCCCTTGCCAATCCTGCTTGGGGATTGCTCAGGGCTCCCTAGAACACTCCAGATGGCTCCACCTATCTCCCAGCTCTCTGACCAGAAACCTTCCCCAGGTTTCTAGAAAGAAGTGGGAGGTTCTGGTGACCTCATCTGTCAAGTCCACTCAATCCTCCCTGAGCCTCTCCTCCCAGTAAGGATCAAAACATTTAGGCCTGCTTTTACACTCAGGCCTGACTAAATTTTTTTCTTACCTAGCAAACCCTGCTAGAAAAGTGAACCTACATTATGGGGGCGATAAACATACGTGTCTGAATATTCTTGTATGTGGCCTTTTGTGGCTGGATATGTATACAGTGCTTAGAGGCATTATATGACTGAGCCCTAGGCTCAGTGTCATTGTTGCCCAATACCGATTTCAGAATAAGCCTCTTTTTCACAAAAATGTCAAATGTCAATTGAATGTATTATTGTGTGGCTTGTGGTTAACATATCTTTTGTATGTCAGATCAGAAATACCGCAAGTCTGGAAAGGATGAAAGACAATATTTATTCAGCGTAATAAACATCAGGCACTTCCTGTAAGGAGGGAAGCGTTACTTTAGGAAAGTCTGCTGCAAATCTGACATTTATTTTGTTAAACAATAAAAACTCAATGCGCTGTTATTACAATGGGAATTCATTTTGGGATCAGGCTGACTAACAATAAAGCTTGTGCGTATGCATACTGTAATGCTATCCAAGGCATTGTGATAAATCGTGTACCTTCGTTAGCATTCATTCCAGATGGGTCATATAACAGAACCCATAATGAGGAATCGCTCCTAAAATAGAATTTACAGGGGTAAGATGTTTTCAGTCAGATAGAAAGGCAGATATCAGAATTGGATTCAAAATATTTGGATGTTGCGTTTACTTAACCCCATGCTGTCCGAGGCAATTTGTTCACTAAAAACAACATCTTTTGCTAAAAAAAAAATTACTTAGGGCCAGTTCACACCTAGGCGATCCTAGGCCATTTGCGATCTGACTTGTGTCGCCCCAATTCGCCTCAAATCGCCTGACATCAGAAATCCCATTGAAATGAATGGAGCCGTCTTAATATGCGCTACTCAAGTCGCTCCGACTCCAAGGCGATTTCAAAAAAGGTTCCTGTACTATTTCAAAGTGACTTCTAGGCGATTTGAGCCCATAGAAGTCAATGGAATTTGCTTCCAAGTCAGATCACCGTCTACAAAGAAGTGACTTTACAGGAAAAAGAAAATAATTTTTTAAGGCAACTCCCGCTCCCTCTCTTCTCTGATTTGGCCACAGGCAAAGTCTCCTGGCATGGAGGTCACTTCAGGTCGCGTTGTATTGCCCAAAGTAGCTCTGAAGTCTCTTTCAAATCGTTTTCAAATCGATTTCGAATCGCTTTCAAATTGCTTTCCTAGCAAAGTCGGATCGCCTAGGTATGAACCGAGCCTTAGACCTCGCATAAGCCTCCAAACACTTTCCAAATCGAAGGTGAATGGGGGAATCAGCCTTCCCAACTTTAAGCTTTACCACAGGGCCACCCACCTGGCAAGAATTGTGGATTGGCACTGTCACGGAAACAACAAAGACTGGGTCAGATTAGAAAACAACCTATCGCCTTTCCCATTAAAATTCTTACCATGGATACCGTGAGGAACACTGCCACATGAGACCCAGCAAGACCCCATATGGGGAGCAACACTATAAATTTTCCAGAACACAATCAAAGAGCTGAACATCTCGACTCCAAGCCCTTCAACACCTATCGCATCTAATCCTGCCTTCCCCCCAGGTCTCCACACACGACAAATCCCACCGATGTGGGAGAACCTACCTCTTCTGACAACCTACTGTACACAGGACGGTAAGTTACTACTGCACGACACCCCCAACACAAAGCTACAGACACAACATAAGCTATCTTTTTGGACATACCGCCAAATACACAGCTACATATCCACGTTGGAAAAGACTAACATACATAGACCACTGACTCAATTTGAATCAACCTGCTTCTCAGGCAATATGGTGGAGAAAACTACCTCCCTCATGTATGCATGGCTACGAGATGCCGATAACTCAGAACCCCCTAAATCACAACAAAAGTGGGAAAGAGCCCTCCGAACGGAGTTCTCAGAGGACCAATGGCTGAGAGCAAATATTTTCGCACATACATTTTCAGTAAGCACCAGGATACAAGAAATGTCCTACAAATAGCTCACCCAATGGTATAACACCCCTGACAAACTGCAAAAATGGCGCCCTACTGCTTCCAGACTCTGTTGGAGATGTGAGCAAGCAGAAGGGACACTTATGCACATTTGGTGGGAATACGAGAAAATTGCCCCCTTTTGGAAGAAAATTCTAGACATGATAATAACTATCACAGAAACAAAACTACCATTAAATCAGCCATGCTGCCTTCTTCACACTACAACAGGCTCCATGAAGCGATACAAGAAATCCTTAATGAGACACCTCTTAAATGCCGCTAAACTACTAATCGCCAGACATTGGAAATCATCCCACATGCCAACCACCACAGAGTGGTTACACGAAGTTGAAAGCCTCTACCACTTGGAAGAGACAGTTGCAATGGTGAACGATTCCTCAGAAAAGTTCCACAAGTTATGGACTCCCTGGATAGTATTCCGCTACTCAGACTATTTCTCAAACCTAACCGCTGGCCGAAATTCACTCCAACCAAACCCCACTTTCCTGACCTCTGGTACAATCAGAACTGAGACCCTGACACCTCAAACCCGATAAAACATTCAATTCAGCCCTCCACTCCTTCTCCCTAATTGACCCACTATTAAGGGCGAGAGCTCTAGACAGTGCGATGACACCCCTGCCCCCTCCTGCCTGATAAAGTTGGGACAGGGGAAAGGACTGAGACATGTCAACATATCTAATCTAAAAGCCATGAGATAATGCTGCCTAGAGTGCTTAGAATCTCTTAACTACCTCACCTAAGTATCCAAACTACCCATCCAACACTCCAACAACTGTCGCTACCGCAAACACACTAAGTGGCGACTACTCCTATTTGACTGAACCGTCCTTCCCACAGAAAGATGAGCCGGGATGCTATAGTTCACACGCCCAACTGCACCGGAATAACCGAATGTCCGGCTGGGAGGCGGTGGACTCCACTCCTTGGGCTATCCAAGTGATCCCAGTTGGGGCCCCCATAGGAGGGGTACCACCCCCTTCTCACTGGCATAAACTGAGGATTGGTGGTCAACATACACTAAAATAAAATGAGTTGGTGGACAGATATCATATGATACAACATATTGATGGCACTACAATCTACGATGTGACAAATCTTGCTACCCTTATCATCCTGTTGACGCAGCCACTGTAATGTATGACGTATATGATCTCCTATACCTGGTAAACACTTTTGTTATGATGCACGAAGGAGTAACCAAATGGTGGAGTGGGTTGTGGCGGTTCTCTCCCTCCCTGGGTTGCAAAGGTGAGCCTACATAGGGGCACCTGGGAAAGGGGAGGACACCCCATCCTCCTCCCCACAAGCCAAACTTAAGATAATAGGACAATTTTGTTATTACTTAATTGTAAGTGTATATGCAACCTGTTGACTATAGCACTACTTGATATGTAACGGATTCTATTTTCATTGTCATATTCATGTATGATTGTAAAAACCCAATAAAAACACTATTGAGGAAAAAAAATGACTTAGAATCCCCAAGCATTATTTTTTTTTGCTGAAAGCAGAAGCCCCAGAGAATAAAATGATGACTGCTGCAAATTTTTATGTCACACAATGGGGTTGATTTACTAAAACTGGAGAGTGCAAAATCTGGTGCAGCTCTGAGGAGAAACCAATCAGCTTCCAGGTTTTTTTTGTCAAAGCTTCATTGAAGAAGCTGAAGTTAGAAGCTGATTGGCTGCCATGTACAGCTGCACCAGATTTTGCACTCTCCATTTTTAGAAAAATAAACACCGAAATCAAACGCATTTATCAAATGCCATTCATCAAATGCAAGTGTAAAATAAAATACGCTAAAATGAATTTTAGTGCACACAAACACAGTATAACTTTTTGGTAAAATATAAATATGATGTTACGTCAAGTGAAACATGACAACTGCACACGCATGTGATATAGCAACAAACTAAAATTGTCCATAGGTGACACTTTAAAGGCCTTTACAGGTTATCAGTTTAGAGTTAATTGTGAATTATTGCTCTCACTCTGACATTCACAACAATGCCTTACATAACGTGGTACAATCACTGTTTACAGTGCCTTAAAAAAGTATTCATGCCCCATGAAATTTTCCACATTTTGCCATGTTACACCCAAAAATGTAAATGTATTTTCTTGGGATTTTATGTGCTAGACCGACACAAAGTGGCACATAATTGTGAAGTGGAAGGAAAATGAGAAATGGTTTTCAACATTTTTTACAAATAAATATGTGAAAAGTGTGGGGGGCATTTGTATAGCGCCCCCCTGAGGCAATACTTTGTAGAACCGCCTTTCCCTGCAATTACAGTTGCAGATATTTTTGGGGAAGTCTCTACCAGCTTTGCACATCTAGAGAGGACATTTCTGCCCATTCTGCTTTGCAAAATATCCCAAGCTCTGTCAGATTGGATGGAGAGCGTCTGTGATCAGCAATTTTCAAGTCTTGCCACAGATTCTCAATTAGATTTAGGTCTGGACTGTGACTGGGACCTTCTAACACATGAATATGCTTTGATCTAAACCATTCCATTGTAGCTCTGGCTGTATGTTTAGGGTCGTTGTCCTGCTGGAAGGGGAACCTCCACCCCAGTCTCAAGTCTTTTTCAGACTCTAACAGGTTTTCTTCTAAGATTTCCCTGTATTTGGCTCCTTCCATCTTCCCATTAACTCTGACCAGCTTTCCTGTCCCTGCTGAAGAAAAGCATCCCCACAACATGATACTGCCACCACCATGTTTCACGGTGGGGATGGTGTGTTCAGGGTGATGTGCAGTGTTAGTTTCCCACCACACATAGCGCTTTGGTTTTAGGCCAAAAGGTTCAATTTTGGTCTCATCTGAGCAGAGCACCTTCTTCCACATGTTTGCTGTGTCCACCACATGGCTTCTCACAAACTGCAAAAGGAACTTCTTATGGCTTTCTTTCACCAGTGGCTTTCTTCTTGCCACTCTTCCATAAAGGTCAGATTTGTGGAGTGCACGACTAATAGTTGTCCTGTGGACAGATTCTCCCACCTGAGCTGTAGATCTCTGCAGCTCCTCCAGAGTTACCATGGGCCTCTTGGCTGCTTCTCTGATTAACCACTTGCCGACCGCCAACCGCAGGTTGACGGCGACAAAGTGGTTCGATATCGCAAATCGCCGTCATACGACGGCGGCTGCGAGATCGCGCACTGTGAGCGCGTGCGCTGCCAGAGGCGCGCCTGCGCGCTCACTGTGTTCGGGGGAGGGCCAGGGAGTGGGTGCAGCGGACTCAATCGCCGCCGGCTACCCGCGGTGCCCCCCCCGGAGTGAAAGAACGGAGGTCTGTGTAAGTAAACACAGACCTCCGTTCTGTGAGGGGGGGAAGGGCTGTGATCACAGCCTTCCTCTACATGGAAGCTGTGATCACTTCCCTTCCCCTGCTAGGGCAGTCCCCCCACAGTTAGAACACGCACAGGGAACACAGTTAACCCTTAGAGTGCCCCCTGCAGGTTAACCCCTTCACTGCCAATGGCATTTACACAGTAATCAGGGCATTTTTATAGCACTGATCGCTGTATAAATGCCAATGGTCCCAAAAAGGTGTCAAAATGGTCCGACATGTCCGCCCCAATATCGCAGTACCGCTAAAAATCGCAGATCGCCGCCATTACTAGTAAAAAATAAAAACCCCAAAAATGAATTCTCATCATCCGTAAACGCGGCCACTTTTACGCAAACCAATCACAAATATGAGGAAGAATATAAATTGGCCAAAACTGATGAAAAAAAATGTTTTTTTGGATTTTTTTTTTGGATTTGTATTTTAGCAAAAAGTAAGAAATTTGGGTTTTTTTGCAAAATTGTTGCTCTTCTTTTGTTTATAGCGGCGATCAGAAATGACGCAGCGATGATCAAATACCACCAAAAGAAAGCTCTGTTTGTGGGGAAAAAAGGACGCAAATTTTGTTTGGGTACAACGTCGCACGACCGCGCAATTGTCAGTTAAAGCGACGCAGCGCCGAATCGCAAAAAGGGCTCTGGTCCTAAAGTGTGAAATCCTTCCGAGACTGAAGTGGTTAATGCAGATCTCAAACACACCAACAAGTCCAAGTCTGAATGGCTAAAAAAACCCCAAAATTTAAGTTTTGGAGTGGCCTTGTCCAAGTCCGGACTTAAATCTGCTGTGGTATGACCTAAAACAGGCCGTTCCTGCAGGAAAACCCTCCAATTTGGCTGAGTTAAAACAATTCTGCAAAGAAGAGTGGGCCACAATTTCTCCATACCGACGTGAAAAACGCATTGCCAGTTATTGCAAACGCTTGATTGCAGTTGCTACTGCCAAGGGTGGCACGACCAGTTATTATATTTAGGGGGCAATTATGTATTCACATAGGGCCAGACAGGCTTGGACAGCTTATTTCCCTTAATAAATCATCATTTGAAAACTGCATTTTTTGTTTACTTGGGTTATCTTTGTGTAATATTAAAATTAGTTTGATGATCTGAATAAGTGTGACAAATATGATGAAAACGAAAAAATCAGGAAGGGGGCAAATACTTTTTCACAGCACTGTATGTGATTTCAAGTTTCATTGAGTAGAATTTCTTAATCCGAGAGAGGAGAAAAAAAATACATTAAAGCATTGTTTAATGATGACTAAACCTTCGAAGCATTATATTTCAAGAGTATGTATAGATAATCCTAATCCTGTTGACTGTGCGTGTACAACATAAATGTAAAGTCAAAGTCACATGCAACATCTTTTCATGGAAAAATGAATAGATATTGTTAGAGCGGACAGGATTACATTATGCTAATATTGTCGTCCATAACGTGTGAACCGTTCATATAATTAGCGTTATTGAGCAGAGTTTTAAATGTAAAAGATTATAGGCAACAAGAAATAGGATACCAAGTCAGTTTTGTTTTGCGATGTAGGTATGAAAGCTGTAAGAAACCTATGGTGATAATAAAGGATAAATTACACTTAAGAGTCAATTAGTCATAATATTCCTAACTGCATTGAAATTTAGCTTAGGGGAGGCATGATGACTAAAGAAAATGTTATGACCTTTAGAGGAATACTGAAGAAAAGTTGTACTTCTTGTTACCTGCATATGCAAAAAAAAAATATATAAATATATACAGGTGCATCTAGTAAAATTAAAATATCATCAAAAAGTTAATTTATTTCAGTAATTCAATTAAAAAAGTGAAACTCATATATTTTATACAGATGCGTTACACACGGAGTGATATATTTCAATCATTTCTTTCTTTTAATTTTGATGATTATGGCTTACAGATAGTGAAAACCCAAAATTCATTAACTCAGAAAATTTGAATATTACATAAGACCAATAAAAAGAAGGATTTTTAATGTTGGCTTACTTAAAACGGTAGTAAACCCATGCATTTAACAGGTTAAAAGTCAGTCACATTTCCGGCACGTGCCGGAAATGTAACACTCCCATTGGTTGTGCTCTAAACCAAACTGTCAAACCATCCAATGGCTGGTGTCCTAGCTGATCACATGTGCAGCATCATGGCAGTTGTAGGTTAAACAGAGGCCAAGATGGCAGCTTCCTTGGCTGAAAATGATAGGAGGGTTTACTACCACTTTAAAAGTATGTCCATGTATAGAGTTGAGCGAACACCTGGATGTTCAGGTTCCGTGGGTTCGGGTTCGGTACCGAACTTGACCCCGAACCCCATTCAAGTCAATGGGGACCCGAACTTTTCAGCACAAAAATGACTGTAAAAAAGTCCTGGAAAGTGCTAGAGGGCTGCAAAAGGATTTTAGAACAATAATCTGTCCCTTACAGCAACAGCAGGAACCTCTCCCTATAGAACTAGGAGATGATTTTAGAACAATAATCTGTCCCTCTAAGCAGTAGACTCTACCTAGTGCAGTAAGATTGTTCTGTAATGCAGGATGAGATGTTATTAGATCTGCAATCTGTCCCTAAAAGCAGTAGTAGTAATCTCTACCTAGTCCACAATCAGATCGTTCTGTAATGCAGGATGAGATGTTATTTTATCTGCAATCTGTCCCTCACAGCGCCGGCAGCATCCTCTCCCTACCCTAGCCTGAGAGCATGTGACATGCAGCACTACGTGACTCCAGCTTATAAAGAGGCTGATTCACATGATGCACTGGCCAATCACAGCCATGCCATTAGTAGGCATGGCTATGATGGCTTCTAAGGGAAAACCAGTGAAACGCTTGTTGATTGGCTGCCCTGCAGCTATTTAACAGGCGGGATCAAATACCCGAACCCAGAACCCGAACCCAAACTTTTTTTCAAATGTCCGGGTTCGGGTCACAGACACCCCAAAGTTTGGTACGAACCCGAACGTTACAGTCCGGGTTCGTTCAACTCTATCCATGTACAGTATAGAATGCACTCAATACTTGGGCGGGGCTCCTTTTGCATGAATTACTGCATCAATGCGACGTGGCATGGAGGCGATCGGCCTGTGGCACTGCTAAGGTGTTATGGAAGCCCAGGTTGCGTTGATAGCGGCCTTCAGCCTCATGTACACAGGATGTAAAAAACATCAGTAGCTTATCAGTGATTTTTTCAGCATTTGTTACCGTTATATTACCAAGGTTTTTGCGCGTTGTTAAAGGGCCAGCGTTTTTTTTTCCTCAATTGATCTAAAATGGCCAAAAACGTTGGGGACCGGCATTTAGCCGCGTTTTTGAGCATTTGAGCATTTTTACAGCTGAAAAACGTCTCTCAGAACCCACTGGTCTTGGGTTTTTTTACAGCTCAAAAACGTCCCTGCCAAAAACAGTGTGTGCATGGACACATAGGATAACATGATGGAGAGTTTATTGGCTGTAGAAAAAAAACATCTGTAGCTAAAAACAGCTGCTGTTAAACAGTCAAAGAACATCCTGTGTGCATGACACCTTCAGCTCATCTGCATTGTTGGGTGTGGTGTCTCTCATCTTCCTCTTGACAATACCCCACAGATTCTCTATGGGGTTTAGGTCAGGGGAGTTTGCTGGCCAATCAAGCACAGTGATACCATGATCATTAAACCAGGTATTGGTACTTTTGGCAGTGTGGGTGGTGCCAAGTCCTGCTGGAAAATGAAATCAGCGTCTCCATAAAGCAGGTCAGCAGAGGGAAGCATGAAGTGCTCTAGAATTCCCTGGTAGAGGGCTGCGCTGACTTTGGACTTGATAAAACACAGAGCACCAACACCAGCAGATGACATTTGCATTTAATTTGGAAATCAAGGTCCCAGAGTCCGGAAGAAGAGTGGTGAGGCACAGAATCCAAGCTGCATAAGGTCCAATGTGAAGTTTCCACAGTCAGCGATGAGCCGTGCCATCTGCTGGTGTTGGTCCACTGTGTTTTATCAAGTCCAAAGTCAGCGCAGCCTTCTACCGTGAAATTATACATGTATACTTTGAAATGATAAGGATTCTACCATTAAATTGCAAGACAACATCACTGGGGAGGAATCAAAATCAAAGGCGGTAATTAATTGGGGACGAGTAAATCTGCCTGGGTTCAGCTTGTGAACAGTTTGCAATATTAGGAAGTTTGCAAACTTTATGGTGAACCCAAGTGAAATCTATTGGGGTAAATCATGTTATCCCGGCTATTTGTAGGACTAATAAGCAAGCTATTGCCAGACAAAAGAAACAAGAAAACAGGCACTGCCATGGAGCGGAGGACATCTACCAATGCCAAAATGTACAAAAAAAACAAAAAAAAAAACAGCATCTGTCCCAACACAGAATTGTAAGATCTTCCCGACAGTTCCAACACCCACTGACAATGTGGCTACCATGAGTCTACCCTCTAATGGTCCTGAGTTATTCATTCCTTAAAATCATTAGCTTTTGTGACTCGGCTGAACATGGAAAAGGCTATGCACTACAATATAGTTTATTCTCGTAGCAAATTAGCAATTCGTGAACTTCACATGTCCTGGGGATTTTCCCAGAGCCCATGGTAGCAACGGCCTCAAACTTCATCCTTAGACATAAGAAACGGACAGATTTTATAACCTTTCACAGTCTTACTGTACAAGTGTGTTTTGTTGCAGACTGTGTCCCCACTAAAGTAATTTTCCATTGCTTCTTGTCTTTACAGGAAATTAAGGGAAATCTCCCCGTAGTGCTAGCCCCGGAGGAGCTGCTGGAATATTTGTGCCCAAGTCTCCTGCTGATCGATCCACAGCCCAACACAGGGTATTTTCACACAGCCAGGTGCACACACTCTTCTGCTTGTTATCTCCAATGACCAGTCTAGGGGATTTGTTTTTTTGTTGTTTTATTTGGAGATATTGGATAAGAGAAGGAATTTAGTAGGATACACCAAACTATTCACAGACGAGGACAACTTTCTCAATAGAACCGTGTAGCAGATTACCGGTAGGACCATACAGCAGCAGTACAGGCATAGGTGTGCGCAGCCTATTGCATTAGGGTGTGCACCCCAAAGCTCAAACACACACTACCAATCACTCACGATGTTCATTCAGAAAGGGAAGGGGCCAGTAAATTACATATTTAACGGCCCCTTTCCCCACTCATCCTAAAACATCCGAGCAGCAATCCGGCGGGAGAGGAGAGGATGGAAGCCAGAAGTGCTGCGGGGGGAAGGGGGGGCAGAACAGTAGGGGAATCTGTGCTGTACAGGGTGATTAGGGTGTGCCTGGGCACACCTGGCACACCATGTGTGCACGCTTATGTGTACAGGATGAACAAGTCCCTTTGTAGCAGAAGGAACTCAGTGAACGTTGCCTCTTCAAGACACTAGCCAGTGTCCCCTTTAGCTTGCATCCAGCAGCTGACTTCCAGCACCAGGAGGGGGATTTAGCAGCACAAGTCCCAGGGATCCCATTTGGGGGGTCTATACTGACAAGGCTCCTGAAGCACCAGTGGCAGCCTTTTCTCAGTAGTACCAGACAGGATCTGTAGACATCCTCCCTCAGTCAGCCCATGGGTTTCAGCTTCAATGTTTCAGGCCCTCAGATCACCCACTTGAGGCTGCATGGCAGCCTGCGCTTGGAGAGAGGCAGCAGCCCCCTCCCCAGCTGGACCTCTCCACTTAGGAGGAAGATCCAGAGCCCATGTGCTCATAAAATATAAATACACTCACCCAGCATACATTGGGGCACATCCCCTTCTAATTGCCCAGGGCTGGATGGACATTCATGCTCTCATCTGCATGTTTTCCATCCACTGCCTAGTACATTCCATAGCTACCAGACCAGTGTGAAACTTCTCAAGACAGCATGAGCAGCACCAGAGCACAGTGAGCAGACCATGCTAAACAATCACAGCCTCTGTTAAGCAGACAGCTCTTAAAGATAGTGCTCCTAATCTCGGCTTGTTACTTGTATAAAAGACACCTGTCCACAGAAGCATTAATCAGATTCCAATCTCTCCACCATAACCAAGACCAAAGAGCTGTCCAAGGATGTCAGGGACAAGATTGTAGACCTACACAAGGCTGGAATGAGCTACAAGACCATCGCCAAGCAGCTTGGTGAGAGGGTGACAACAGTTGGTACGATTATTCGCAAATGAAAGAAATACAAAATAACTGTCAATCTCAATCGGTCTGGGGCTCCATGCGACGTCTCACCTCATGGAGTTTCAATGATTATGAGAACGATGAGGAATCAGCCCAGAACTACATGGGAGAATCTGTTTAATAATCTCAAGGCAGCTGGGACCATAGTCACCAAGAAAACAATTGGTAACACACTACGCCATGAAGTTTTGAAATCCTGTAGTACCCACAAGGTCCCCCTGCTCCAGAAAGCACATGCGCAGGCCCGTCTGAAATTTGCTAATGAACATCTGAATGATTCAGAGGAGAACTGGGTGAAAGTGCTGTGGTCAGAGGAGACCAAAATCAAGCTCTTTGGCATCAACTGAACTCGCTGTGTTTGGAGGAGGAGGAATGCTGCCTATGACCCCAAGAACACCATCCCCACCGTCAAACATGGAGGTGAAAACATTGTGCTTTGGGGGGTGTTTCTTTGCTAAGGGGACAGGACAACTTTACCATGTCAAAGAGACGATGGGCGGGGCCATGTACCTTCAAATCTTGGGTAAGAACCTCCTTCCCTCAGCCAGGGCATTGAAAATGGGTCATGGATGGGTATTCCAGCATGCCAATGACCCAAAACACAAGGCCAAGGCAACAAAGGAGTGACTCAAGAAGAAGCACATTAACCACTTCCTTACTGGGCACTTAAACCCCCCTCCTGCCCAGACCAATTTTCAGTTTTCAGCGCTGTCGCTCTTTGAATGACAATTGCGCGGTCGTGCGACGTTGTACCCAAACAAAATTGGCGTCCTTTTTCCCCCACAAATAGAGCTTTCTTTTGGTGGTATTTGATCACCTCTGCATCATTTCTGATCGCCGCTACAAACAAAAAAAGAGCGACAATTTTGAAAAAAGAACAATATTTTTTACTTTTTGCCATAATAAATATCCAAAAATAAAAAATAAAAAAAACAAATTTATTCATCGGTTTTGGCCGATATATATATTCTTCTACATATATTTGGTAAAAAAAATCGCAATCGGCGTTTATTGATTGGGTTGCGCAAAAGTTATAGCGACTACAAACTATGGACATTGATTTATGGCGTTTTAATTATTATTATTTTTTTTTTTACTGGTAATGGCGGCGATCTGCGATTTTTATTGGGACTGCGATATTGGGGCGGACATGTCGGACGTTTTTGACACTTTTTTGGGACTAATGACATTTATACAGCGATCAGAAATTTAAATGTCCACTGATTACTGTATAAATGTCATTGGGAGTGAAGGGGTTAACCTGCAGGGGGCAGTGAATGGGTTAAAAGTGTTCCCTGGGTGTGTTCTAACTGTGGGGGGGTGGGGTTGGCAGGGACATGACAGATCTAACTGATCCCAGTGACAGGGATCAGTAGATCTGGTATGCCCCCCCCTCACAGAACGGGGAACCGCCGTGTTTACTTCGGTGGTTCCCCGTTCCTCCTCTCTGTAAGGAGATCGCGGGTCTCCGGCCTACATCGGGTCCGCTGGACCCGCGGGCACGCGACGGGAGCGCGCCCAGCACAAGCCGAATGGGAGGACGTCTATTGACGGCCTCCCGGCATTTTAGGGCCGCGCTGTAGCCGTCATTCAGCAATGGCGCGGTCGGGAAGAGGTTAAGGTCCTGGAGTGGCCTAGCCAGTCTCCAGACCTTATTTCCATAGAATATATGTGGAGGGAGTTGAAGGTTCGAGTTACCAAACGTCAGGGCCGTCTTAATAGTATCATGGGACCCTGGGCAAAGTAATACAGTGGGGCCCCTACCAGCCTGCCCCAATCAAGCTGATCAACACAAAGGGCACAGTATGGGGGGAGGCAGAAGGTTACAGTACAGATGGACACAATACTGGGATTCAGGAGGGCACAGTACTGGGATGTGGCCATCCTGGGACAGCTTAGTAGAAAGCACGACTAACCCACTAAATCCAGGACCTTTGGAAACTATGATGCAATGGAAGAACATCATGGGCCCCCCATGCACCTGGGGCCCCTGGGCAGTGCCCAGGGGTGCCCATGCATTAAGACAGCCCTGCCAAACGTCGGCCTCAAAACCTTAAGACTTGGAGAGGATCTGCAAAGAGAAGTGGGACAAAATCCCTCCTGAGATGTGTGCAAACCTTATGGCCAACTACAAGAAACGTCTGACCTCTGTGATTGCCAACAAGGGTTTTGCCACCAAGTACTAAGTCATGTTTTGAGAAGGGGTCAAATACTTATTTCACTCATTAAAATGTGAATCAATTTATAACTTTTTTGAAATGTGTTTTTCTAGCTTTTTGGTGTTGTTATTCTGTCTCTCACTGTTAAAATAAACCGACCATTAAAATTATAGACTGATCATTTCTTAGTCAGTGGGCAAACGTACAAAATCAGCCGGGGATCAAATACTTTTTTCGCTCACTGTAAAGACAATATCTATGTAACTGCAATCTTTTAGGACACCTGATGGTGGAGACATTATCATACTCTTTTTTTGTACAATCCAACACATGTGCTTTAAAATTTAGGTTCAATCTGAGGAATTCTCCCTAAAAAAATGCACCACAGTCTTTAATGTAATTTGTAATTATATTTGTTTTATAATAAGCAACCAGTTAGGCCTTACATATCAAGACCAATAAAGGATAAATAAGACAAAAAACAAACAAAAAAGATGAAAATAAAAGTGGTTGAACTTGCCTATGGTAAAGACATTCATGATATGGTAACACAAGAAAAAAACAATACTGATAAACAAAAAAAAAAAAAAATAAGATGTGCTTAAAGTGGTTGTAAACTACTGGTATGAAAAATGTACAAAGCATATCCCTCTGTAGCACCCTCTAGTGAGTGCTAGGTAGTAGTGTAGGTTTATAGGTTTGCTGTTAGTGTTGGAAATTTGTTTTTTGGCTCAGGGCCAAGCCTGAGCTGGGAATCTGGGTCAGGGTTACTATGGGTCAGGGCTGGATGACTCAGCAAGCAGCATCTCTGGTGCCTCCCCCTGTTCTCTGGAACATTGGAGAATGTTCTAGACATAGGGGGTGGAAACTAGGGGGAACTGCTTGGCATATTTATAAGGTCCCCAGCCAATCCCCAAAAGAACTGGAAGGGGGCAGGCCACCTCATAAATAGCCATGAGTCATGCCAGCAAGGAGGTTGATTGGAATATGGTGATGAAGTGCTGAGAAGGCTGTCAGTGACCCTTGAGGGTAGCCCCTAGTCTGGGGGGGGAGTGACTTAAGGGCCTGGGGTTCGGGTGCTGTAAGATTCACCCTACAACACACGGAGGAAACTCTTCCTGGAGGCACGAGAGCAAGTGAGAGGACAGCAGGAGCAGGTCAGCACGTCCGGGTGATCTCCTGAGGTAGAATTCAGCCGGGTGGGCTGGTGAGTGTCAATCTGGAGGACTGTGCTGGAGAGTCATTCTGGAGGAGAAGTTAGCTTGGAGGGCTAGTGAGAGGGGCAGCTGCAGCCAGGAGGGCTGGCAGAGACTGAAGAGGTGGTGCTGGGACCAGTGACCACAGGAAGGTAGTGCTGGGAAAGAGTGATCTGTGTCACTCTACCTGATCTTTAAGTATAGGGGCTGCGAGTTCCTACCTGTAATTGGCTTTCACTACAAAACTAGAGTGACATAGTTGGTTCCTGCAAGCATCCATCCTAGTTTATTAAAAGCTGCGGACTGTTTTGGACTGACTTTGGAGTGACCGTGAAGATTTGGTATGCCTCGCTGTGCAGGGTGGGGGATCCCTATTCACCAGCGACCCATAAGGGGATGTGCTACACCTCTATAGTATGTATTTACCTTGATAAAAAGCACCAAGTGTGCCTCCTTCCTCTGCTATTTGCATGAGTCATTTTTGACAGGCTGTGCTGAATCCAAGTGGCCCAGATGGGATGGACAAGGGGGTCTCCTATTAGACTGTGCATTTCTCTGCTGCAGGATCCCCCCCCCCTTATTCTGACCTGAGCCCGATTCAGTCCAGCAATGTCCATGAGAGCAGTGGCTCTCACTGCTGTCTCCTTCCTCATTGGGCAGATTGATAGCAGCAGGAGTGAGACAATACACTTCTCCATGCAGACTTTTCTGCAATCCCATCAGCTGCTGCACACAGCAAAACAGTCTCTGGCAACTCACGGTTTTTTCTATGCAAGGATCTGGAACTCTGCCATCTTGTGCACGCACCGATCCACCAATTGTGACATTTTGGGGTTTTGTAGCTCAGTGGTAACACTAAAACAGTGGGTTTACTCCAAACCAGAAAGAGTTTTCCGCGCTTTCCTGCCCAGTTTTATTTAAAAGAGCATCAAAGGTTCACACAGGTATGTCTTTCCATACAGGGGGTTCTCACCATAGATGCAACAAACATGACATTGGCTTGGGCCTTGGTCTGTCATGACCTTGACAGTACGGTGCCTGTGAGCACCTCTCACGGCTCCCTTCACACACTGACCCCCTCTAAGCTCTAACTCTGGCTCTCATATGAAGCCAGCACACACCTGTGCTTGCTTCTTACAAAATATGGTGTAAACCACCATTTTAAACAATGGCGCGGGTTCACCCTGCTGCAATACCAATTGTTACATATTGTTGTATTTAAATACTTTCAGCTATGGTCCCTTCGTGGTCACCAATTATGTTACCCGTACGTTATATTTGAGATTTAATATCTCTTTATATATGAGTTGGGTTAAATGAAAGTTCTTTGACCATAAGTGAAAACTTCAACACAACAATAACATTTATTAGTAGATAGTAGCGAGGTCTAAAGAATCTACAGCAATCTATCTATTATACCTTGCATATGAAAAAACACCTAGGTTAAACTATAGGAATTAGGTTATATTCCTTAAAACAACCACATACAAACAGTCAAACACATAACATATAGGACCATCAAATAGACCATAGTTACCATGCTGCTGCACAGGGCAGCCCCATTCTGCTGACTACCATTCAAAAAGAGCGCATTTCCTCCCCTCTAGTCTGGGTATATCATTCTAAGCCGGTGCCTCACTGGTTGGCCTGAAATGGCCCTGATTGGTGGGCGTCCCTATTCCTTTATGATTGGCTAATCCTCCATCCTGCCTGAGACAGCCCCCATTAATGCAACTAAATTTTCAGGGAATTTGAGATTTGAGGACAGGCTGGCCACCTTCATTGCATATCTAAATGAGGGATCCTTTGAAGTGAATGTTTATAATACAGAGAGGTCTGGGTCCCATTGTTTAGATCAGGGGTCCTCAAACTATGGCCCTCCAGTTGTTCAGGAACTACAATTCCCATCATGCCTAGTCATGTCTGTGAATGTCAGAGTTTTACAATGCCTCATGGGATGTGTAGTTCTGCAACAGCTGGAGGGCCGTAGTTTGAGGATCCCTGCTTTAGATGAACAAGTATAGGTCCCAAAGCGTCTGCGAAAAGCTTTTTCACATACAGGCGTAGTAATTAAGATATTACCTCTAAAATATAAATATATATATATATATATTCATAATTACAATATTTTACAGCTGTTAATGGAGATTTCACATAAACTCCTAAGGCAACACAAAACAAGATAAATACAGTGTCCGCGCAGACTGTGTGGTGGTTACTCATTCGTTTGGTACAAAACATTCTAGACCCTGCCTTTGAATCCCAACCGGGACACTACCTGCATTGAGTTTGCATGTTCAATCTGTGCTTATGTTGGTTTCCACCCACACTTCAAAGACATGCTGGTAGGTAAGTAGCCCTAGTATGTGTATGTACTTGCATAAAGTAGGGAGCTTAGATTGTAAGCTATTTGAGAGCAGGGGCTGATGTGAATGTACAGCCATGGCCAATAGTTTTGAGAATAACACAAATATTAATTTTCACAAAATCTGCTGCCTCGGTTTTTATGATGGCAATTTGCATATACTCCAGAATGTTATGAAGTGCAATCAGATGAATTGCAATTATTTGCTAAGTCCTTCTTTGCCATGAAAATGAACTTAACCCCATAAAATAAAATTTCCACTGCATTTGTGAAGAAGGCTTCAGGGTGCCCAAGAAAGCCCAGCAAGCACCAGGGCCGTCTCCTACAGTTGATTCAGCTGCGGGATCGGGGCAGAGCTTGCCCAGGAATGGCAGCAGGCAGGTGTGAGGACATCGGCACGTACAGTGAGGAGAAGACTTTTGGAGGATGGCCTGGTGTCTAGAAGGGCAGCAAAGAAGCCACTTCTCTCCAGGAAAAACATCAGGGACAGACTGGTATTCTGCAAAAGGTACAGAGATTGGACTGCTGAGGCCTGGGTAAAGTAATTTTCTCTGATGAATCCCCTTTCCAATTCTTTGGGGCATCTGGAAAAAACTTTGTCCAGAGAAGAAAAGGTGAGAGCTACCATCAGTCCTGTGTCATGCCAACAGTAAAGCATCCTGAGACCATTCATTTGTGGGGTGGCTTCTCAGCTAAAGGAGTGGGCTCACTCACAATTTTGCCATGAATAATGAATGGTACAAAAACATCCTTCAAAAGCAACTTCTACCAACCATCCAAGAACAGTTTGATGAGGAACAATGCCTTTTCCGGCATGATGGTGCATCTTTCCATAAAGCAAAAGTGACTGATAACTAAGTGGCTTGGAGAACAAAACATGGACATTTTGGGTCCATGGCCAGGAACCTCCCCAGACCTTAATCCCATTGAGAACTTGTGATCAATCCTCAAGAGGCGCGTGAACATAAAAAAACCCCACAAATTCTGACAAACTCCAAGCATTGATTATACAAGAATGGGCTGCCATCAGTCACAATGTGGTCCAGAAGCTGATTGACATCATGCCAGGGCGAATTGCAGAGGTCTTGAAAAAGAAAGGTCAACACTGCAAATATTGGCTCTTTGCATAAACTTCATGGCATTGTCAATAAAAGCCTTTGACGCTTATGAAATGCTTGTAATTATACTTCAGTATACCATAGTAACATCTGACAAAAAGATCTAAAAACACTGAAGAAGCAGACTTTCTGAAAATGAATATTTGCGTCATTCTCAAAACTTTTGGCCATGGCTGTGCAATATGCAGAGCGCTATATAAATACCCTTAATAAATAAATTAACTGTGTGATGTGCTGCAATCCACAGTAGCAAATAAAAGTTCACTGAAGTCAGATCAATGAAAAAAATAATTGTAATTAGTTGTTGAGGACACACTGCTTTACTAAACATCCTTTAATTGTATCGCCTATTTGTATAAATGTAGTAATTAGTCATTCAGCTAATGGGGCACAGATTAGGAAATCTAAACGCGCGAGTCACTTACACGTCTGACAGCAGGTTTTGTACATTCTCTAAAGTCCTAGGTACCATTTTGTTTTAGATAGGCAGTTTTTTTAAACTAATGAATTGGCTTTTCATTTTGATATCACCATCTGCGTCACGCAATTAGCCAGATAAGCCTTCTGGGTAACCAGCGATGAATTTCCATCCACAAGTACATGGGCTATGAGTCACAGTGACGCAGAAGTGAATCAGCAGACCAAGGGCACCAAATCTTTTGGTAAGATAGATCTTTGTATTTGGTTTTTACAAAACAGACTAAGCAGATTAATTTCCCAAAATCCCCACATCTGACCAAACGGAACCTAACTGAGAAGCAAATTCATTTTGTACATTCAAGAAGAGGAAAAAAAAAAAGGTTTAGAGTCAAAGATTTAGGATTAAATTCCAAGGAAGTCCTCTTAGGTTCATATTTTTAACAAAACATTTGCTGCTTATGATAACTTAAATATACAGCAGACTCCATACAAAACTGAAAGCATATAGGGGCACAGCTTACTTGCTATGTACTTAACCACTTCACCCTAGGGTTGCCACCTCATCCCTTTAAAACCGAACACATATGAATTACACAGGTTCTCTGGCTGATTAAGGTGGTAATTAAACTCACTTGGTCGCCTTACCTGCATTCAATTAGCCCCAGAACCTGTGTAATTCTTATGGGTTTAAAGGGATGAGATGGCAACCCTACTTCACCCCCGGAGTCCATTTTTACATTTGTTGTTTACAAGTTAAAATCAGGTTCTTTTGCTAGAAAATTACTTAGAACCCCCAAAACATTTATATTGTTTCTTGTCAAACACCCTAGAGCAGGTTTTCTCAACCAGGGTTCCGTGGAACCCTAGGGTTCCTCCAGAGGTTGCTAGGGGTTCCTTGAGCAATGGTCAATTTCTACCTCTCAGATAAATTCCCAATGACAGCATTGATCTTTTTAGCTATCTGTAAGGAGGTAATTGTTCCCAATGACCACAAGTATAAGGAGCATTCTTCCCATTGACCATCACACTAATGTATCATGAGTTGTAAATTTTTAATTTTTAGCAGGGGTTCCTCAGTGTTGAAAAGGTTGAGAAAGGCTGCCCTAGAGAATAAAATGGCTGTCATTGCAATACTTTTTGTCACTCCGTATTTGCGCAGCAGTCTTTCAAGCGCAATATTTTTGGAAGAAATTCACTTTTTTGAGTTAAAAAATAAGACAACAGTAAAGTTAGCCACATTTTTTTGTATATTGTGAAAGAGGATGTTATGCTGAGTAAATAGATACCAAACATGTTATGGTTGAAAATTGGGCACACTCGTGGAATGGTGACAAACTTGGGTACTTAAAAATCTCCATAGGCAACGCTTTAAAAATTACCAGGTTACCAGGTTAGAGTTACAGAGGAGGTCTAGTGCTAGAATTATTGCTCACACTCTGGCGATCGCAGCGATACCTCACATGTGTGGTTTGAACACCGTTTTCATATGCGGGCGCGACTTACGTATGCGTTTTTTTGCTACGCGAACTCACGGGGACGGTGGCACTTTAAACATTTTTTTTTAAATTTTATTTCTATATTCTTTTAGCAATGTTCCTTAAAAAAAAAATTCTGATCACTTTTATGGCTATCACAAGGAATGTAAACATCCCTTGTGATAGTAATATATGGTGACAGGTACTCTTTATGGAGGGATTGAGGGGCTAAAAAATCCCTCCTTTACACTTCACGGTATTCAGATCGGCAAAAACCGCGCTGTTAGCTGCCGAGTAAACCGGAAGTAACGTTGTGACGTCGCTTCCGGAATTACACGAAGGAGCCCCGATCAAAGCCGATTCCAGGTCCCTTCAGGTCTCCACACAGCCGGCGGATGCCCCGGTGGGACAGGAGGCTGGAGAAAAGCAGCGGAAGGTGGTGAAGGGGGGGGGTTGTCCCCTTCTGTGGCCCGGTATAACGGCCGAGCGGCTCCCGAGCCGGGTCAGCCATTATCGCCGGATAGGCGATCACCTGTTCTAAAAAACGGTACCGGATATAGCCTGTAGCTGCTGGCTATACCTCAATACACCCTCTTAAAGCAGCCTCCGTTCTCCGTTTATAAACGGTAATTCGCGTTAAGTGGTTAAAGTGTAGCTCTAACCATCCATCCATAAAAGGTACAATATATAAAACAACGGTAAAATACGAGCGCTGTACTGAAATAAAAGCAAAAGCGGGTATAAATGTTTATTAACCACTTCAGCCCCGGAATTATTTACCCACTTCCTGAGCAGAGTATTTTTTGTGATACGGCACTGCGTCGCTTTAACTGACAATTGCGCGGTCGTGCGACGCTGTACCCAAACTAAATGGAGGTCCTTCTTTCCCCACAAATAGAGCTTTCTTTTGGTGGTATTTGATCACCTCTGCGGTTTTTATTTTTTACGCTATAAACAAAAAAAGACTGACAATTTTGAAAAAAAAAACATTTTTTTTACTTTCTGCTATAATACATATCCAAAAAAAGTTAACGCGTCTACAAACTATGGGATAGATTTAGGGACTTTTATTATTTTTTTATTGTTTTTACTGGTAATGGGGGCGATCTGCGATTTTTAGTGGGATTGCGACATTGCGGCAGACAAATCTGACCCCAAATTATACTTTTTGGGGACCAGTGACATTATTACATTGATCAGTGCTATAAAATGCGGTGATCGATGTATAAATGACACCGGCAGGGAAGGGGCTAACACTAGGTGGCGATCAAGGGGTTAAATGTGTTCCCTGGGCGTGTTCTAACTGTAGGGGGGATGGGTTACCAGGGACATGACAGAGATCGCTGTTCCCGATAATTGGGAGAACAGGGATCCACCTAGGGTTGCCACATCATCCCTTTAATGCAGGACACATATGAATTACACAGGTTGTTCTGAGGCCAATTTGATGCAGATAAGGCACCAAGAGAGTTTAATTACCACTTTAATTAACCACAGAACCTGTGTAATTTATATGTGTCCTGGATTAAAGGGATGATGTGGCAACCGTAGATCCACCTTGTTTACAGGACACAGCAATCGTGGGTCGCCGGTGGACATCGAGCCCGCCGGACCCGCAGGCATGCTCCCGTACAGCTACGGCGGTTCGCACAAGAGAGCCGACCCGGTGCAGTATAATGAAATTTGTTTAGTTTCATTTTGGATAGATTTGTTATGTTACTAATTTTGTTTTATTGATGCATTTCGGAATTCGTTCGGTTTTGTTGATTAATTTTCCAATGAATACCAATTTTTCCGATTGGTCGAAAAATGATCGACCAATTCAAGTTCTGTGAGAAGAATAGCTGGTTGTTAAGGATTAAAAGAATGCCAGCAATAAAAAATTCAGGAAAAAAAAAAATAGCGCACACCAAAATTTAAATTAAAAAACGGCGTGGGCTCCCCCTTCCAATCCATATCAAACCCTTATCCAAGCATGCAACCCACAGGTCAGGAAAGGGAGGGGACGAGAGAGCACCCCATAATCACTCACATAGGGAGGGGGCTGGAAACTGGGGGCCCCTTTGTTAAAGGAGGCTTCCAGATTCCGATAAGACCCCGCCCACAGACCCCCACAACCACCAGGGTTGTGGGGAAGAGTCCCTTGTCACCATCAACATGGGGACAAGGTGCTTTGGGGTGGGGGGGGCTCTGGGGTTGAGAGCATGTGACCTGGTAGGGTTCAGGAGAGGGAGTGCGCTTGGTCTTGCCCTCCCTTTCCTGACGTGCCAAGTGCATGCTCGGATAAGGGTCTGGCATGGATTTTGGGGGGGCCCCACGTCATTTTTTAAAAAAATGTTGGTTTTGGGTTCCCCTTAAAATCCATACCAGACACTGAGGGCCTGGTATGGATGGGGGGGGGGGGGTACCCCCTGCTGTTTTTTTTTTCTGAATTTTCTATTTCCGGCATTCTTTTGTTTACATTTCAGCTCTCAGCGGGGAAGCCCACTGACAGCTGATGAGTCATCGGTTGTTAAGGATGTGGTGGTTGGCTTCCCGGCCTGTTCCTTAACCACTTCAGCTCCAGAAGATTTTACCCCCTTCCTGACCAGGCCATTTTTTGCGATTCGGCACTGCGTCGCTTTAACTGACAATTGCGTGGTCGTGCGATGCTGTACCCAAATAAAATTGATGTCCTTTTTTTCCCCCACAAATAGAGCTTTCTTTTGGTGGTATTTGATCACCTCTGCAGTTTTTATTTTTTGAATTATAAACAAAAAAAGCAAAAAGCACCTTAAACAGCATGCATAGGTCGGCACACATGCATAAAGCCGTCCTTCCAGGACACAAGTATCATGGCGACGTCAGCGCGTCGCTCTGCCAGGTGATGTCAGCGGAGTGATGCGATGACGTCACCGTGTTACCCGTGTCTTGGAAGGACGGCTTTATGCATGTGTGCCTACGCATGCTGTTTAAGGCGCTTTTTGCTTTAGGATCTTGCAAATGCAATCTTTTTTATATTTAAAACAGAGTTCCACCCTATTAAAAGTCAGCAGCTACAAAAAGTGTAGCTGCTGACTTTTAATAATCAGACACTCACCTGTCCCACAGTGTAGCGATGCGGCCGCCCGGCGCTTCGCTCTTCTCCCCCCTCCTCCGTGCCACGCCGGCATCACAAGTGTGGGCGCCCGCCTTTGGCTTCAAAGCCAGGCACGCACTGTGCATGCACGAGCTGTGCTGTGCGCTGTGAATGGCCGGTGCAGCTTCTGGGACCTGTGATGTGAAGAAGATCGCCGGGTGGGGGGGTGAACTTACTTTCAGCTCTGTGGCGCCAGGAGAGGAAGTGGGACCCTGTGAAGACACACCCCCCAAAAAAAAAATGACATGCCAATTGTGGCATGGCAAGGGGGTCACCAACACTTTAAGCAGAAGTTCCACTTTTGGGGGGAACTCCGCTTTAACCTCCGTGGCGGTAATCCCGAGTGTGGCTCGGGGTGGAGTTTTAGTACCATTAACGGTAACCCCAAGACACACTCGGGATTGCATCGCTGGATCCAGGCAGTGTTACTCACCTTGTCCCCTGGATCCAGTGATGTCCTCCCGCGGTGCCAGCGTGTCTGTCCTCCGCTCGATGCCTCTGTGTGCCGGGCTCCATTCTCTGCGAGCGTCACGTCACACGGGGGCGGAGACCGGCGGGAAATTCAAAAAGTGAAACACACAGTAAGCATACAGTACACTGTAATCTGTAAGATTACATTACTGTATCAAATCATTTCACATCCCCTTTGTCCCTAATGGTTTGCCCAGTGCCCTGCATCCACTTTTATATTATTTATGTCATTCTTTCTGCCTGGGAACTTGAGAATGTCCATAGCAACCAAAATGTGTCCCTTTACGTCAAAAGTGTTTTTTGATCAGCTAGAAAACAGCGATAGTAAATAAGAATCATTTGCAGAATTGAGTGACACTGATTTTTGGGGAAATTTATCATCAGAAACTGAAAGTGACGACAGCAACAATTCTGCAAATTAGCAAATTTTAGCGTTTTTGATTTGATTACATTATTGAATAAATTTTATTACTATTACATTATTATTTTTGATAATTATTTATAGTTATTTATTATATTATAATTTATGATTTCATTTTTCAAACTTTATCATACCCGGGATGTCTACTAGACTCTTGTTAGGACAGATTTAAGTGAGTTATTCCTAAGAATTACAGGCCTACAATATAAAACGCCAAATTTCCATGCAAAATAATCGTACCGCTTTCAGCACCAAAAATCTGAAATAATCATCCCGCCAGGGAGGTTAATAAAGCTTTGAAGATTTTACACTATGTGGAGCCTTTTTTATTTAGGTGCACTCCATTGATTGTTGTATGGGGAGGATTGATGTCCCCACTTGGAAGATATTCCTGAGATAAAGACCCTGGCTGGGTATGGAGCCACAGGCGTTATATGACCTTTTGTAATGAGAAGTCTACACAATCTGGTAAGCGAGCCATTCAGCCTTAGGCTGGATTCACACCTATGCATTTTTAGTGCTTTTTGCATTTTGCAGATTTGCCCTGCAGAATGTGGTCCATAGGAAACCGTGTTAAATGAACAGCAGTGCAAATCTGCAAAATGCAAAAAGCACTAAAAATGCACAGGTGTGAATCCAGCCTATTCACAGGATCGCTTTTCAAGGTGGTGGATGGTGGTGAAAACTCACTTGGATTACTGGACCAATTAACTTGTGGACTATTTTTTTATATATTTTTTTTATACATTTTTTTTTTCACATTTTTTACCAATTTATAATTGTAGCACAACTTTATTGAACTATATTATTTGAACTGTGTTTTACTATCTCACAAGAAAGTTGCTGCTTGTTTTGTTTACTTTTTGCTGTATATTACGTGTTTTTTTTTTGTTTAAGTGTTAATGTGTGCATTATGTGCTGCTTTATACTAAAAATCTCTTTGTTCCTTCTCTTTGCTTTGCAGGGAGAAGAAACAAAGAGATCGTACCCTCTGTACAGATCCCTGTGTTGTTTGTCAACATAGGGCTCTGGGCTGTGATTGGAAACAGCTGATCAGCAGGTCCTGGCCATGAATCATTGGTCGGGACCTGCTGACAAAATGTCGGTGGGGGGTGGGGGGGTTGCGTGTGCACGCCCTGTACTCATGAGAGGCCAGTGTCGCTGTGCCTGTAGGAGCTACCTGTCTGCAGTACAATGTGGGCGGGCGGGCGGTCCTACAGCGGTTAAAGAAGGGGAAACTTGTATTGAAGACAAACTAAATGATGGGAAGTCATCAATGTCGGGCAGCCTAAACCTTGGTCCAGAACTCCAAGAGGCCAGCGACTCCAAGAGCCTCAGAAGAGGCCAGCGACTCCAAGAGCCTCAGAAGAGGCCAGCGACATACTGGTATGTCAATGTGCCTGTAGGAGCTGCCTGTCCGCAGTGCAATGGGGATGGGCAGTCGTAAAGTGGTTCAAGAAGGGGAAACCAGTATTTAAATGAGTTGTAAAGGCAGAAGGTTTTTTTTTTATCTTAATAGATTCTATGCATTGAGATAAAAAACCTTCTGTGTGTAGCATTCCCCCAGCACCCCCTAAGGCTTCATGCACACAGGACACAGGACAGCCAAAATAGGTCAGTAGCTTATCAGGGATGTTTTTACTTTTACTAGCGTTATATTATTGCAGTTTTTTCGCGTTTTTTCGCGTTTTTAAAGGCCCATCGCTTTTTGTGTTTTTTTTTCTAATTGGTCTAAAACGTCCAAAAAACGTTGGGGATTGACGTTTTTGGGCATAGGATAACATGGAGACATAGGATAACATGGACACATAGGATAACATGAACACATAGGATAACATGGACACATAGGATAACATGGACACATAGGATAACATGAGCACATAGGATGACATGGACACATAGGATAACATGGACACATAGGATAACATGGACACATAGGATAACATGAGCACATAGGATGACATGGACACATAGGAGAACATGAACACATAGGATAACATGGACACATAGGATAACATGAACACATAGGATAACATGGACACATAGGATAACATGGACACATAGGATAACATGGACACATAGGATAACATGGAGACATAGGATAACATGGACACATAGGATAACATGGAGACATAGGATAACATGAACACATAGGATAACATGGAGACATAGGATAACATGAACACATAGGATAACATGGAGACATAGGATAACATGAACACATAGGATGACACGGACACATAGGATAACATGAACACATAGAATAACATGAACACATAGGATAACATGAACACATAGGATGACACGGACACATAGGATAACATGAACACATAGAATAACATGAACACATAGGATAACATGGACACATAGGATAACATGGAGACATAGGATAACATGGAGACATAGGATAACATGGACACATAGGATAACATGGAGACATAGGATAACATGGAGACATAGGATAACATAGACACATAGGATAACATGGACACATAGGATAACATGGAGACATAGGATAACATGAACACATAGGATAACATGAACACATAGGATAACATGAACACATAGGATAACATGAACACATAGGATAACATGGGCACATAGGATAACATGGACACATAGGATAACATGGAGACATAGGATAACATGGACACATAGGATAACATGAACACATAGGATAACATGGACACATAGGATAACATGGACACATAGGATAACATGAACACATAGGATAACATGGACACATAGGATAACATGAACACATAGGATAACATGATGGAGGGTTTATTGACTGTAGAAAAAATTGTCTGCAGCTAAAATCAGCTGCTGAAAAAACGTCAAAAATGTCCTGTGTGCATGAGGCCTTATACTTACCCTGACCCCTTTCTCTCTCCAGTGAAGTCCACAATCCTCTCAGCCGTCCAGGACACTCCTCCTGATTGGCTGAGACATAGCAGCAGCGCCATTGGCTCCTGCAGCTATCAATCAAATTCTCTCAGCCAATCAGAGGAGAGAGGGGGCGGGCTCCGTGTCTGAGTTGATCCAGGGTGAATCTGATTGCCTCTCGGGGAATCAGGAAGCAATTTTTTCCCCCGTTATAGCAAATTGGATCATTGGCTTTGCTGGGGTTTTTTGCCTTCCTCTGGATCAACTGCGGGTGAAGGATTGTATTTGAGATTGTATGGTTATATATAACTTTTCTATTTTTTTTTGGTTGAACTAGATGGACTTGTGTCTTTTTTCAACCTGACTAACTATGTATCTATGAATGGATACACGGAGGTCAGACTCAGCTCGGGTGCCCCCTGTAGCAAGCTGCTGGCTGAGGGGGCACTCGAAGGAGGGAGGAGCCAGGAGAGCACAAAAGAGGGACCTGAGAAGAGGAGGATCCAGGCTGCTCTGTGCAAAACCAACTGCCCAGTGCAGGTAAGTAGGACATCTTTGTTATATTTACAAAAAAAAAAGCGAGTCTTTACAATCACTTTAAGACAAACTAAACAATGAGAAATCATTGATGTCGGACAGCCTACATGCCTCCTTGGTCAAGAACTCATAGATGGCACATTGCTTCTGCTTGGAATCCATTATTTTCCTGCAATGAAAAAGAAGAAGAAGAGTTGCTACAGAGGAAGAGTTTCTCTACCAACGTGAGATTTCAACGACCTATGTAATTGAATAAAAAAAGTTTTGCCCACTTTTGGATTACTTTTGGTACGGCCCTCATATATTAAAAAAAGCCAAATCTGTGATGATTTAAAAATGTTCTTCTCATCCAAACCCATCATGGATGAATAAGCCAGTAACTTGTAAATTCTATTATCTGTAGCTCTGCTTTGACGCTTTTTGGCTTTCTTCATACCCAGGCGGGAAGGAAGAGTCTGCATTAGACCACCAAAATACCTTACATTTATTACCATGAAAGAAAACGTACTTTGCATTAAAAACATCAGTTCTCTTTGAATTCACCCACATATCCCTAATAAAACAGATAAATCAATCTTTGTCATTACGTGTATAAATATTAAATGATCAAATCCAATTTTCTTTGATGTTGCGGTCTTTGCAGTGGATACAAGAATATAAAAAAAAATACATAAAAATGACAAAAAGCTTTTTCATGTCTGCATAAAATAAATAGTAAGTTTTATTGTTACTTTTGTTGAAATTTGTAATATTTATAGCCATGAATAAAGAGGAATACATTCATGCTGCATTACTGTTTCTAACTAAATAGACAAAATAATCCCTATACACCCACTTAAGTTTCTCTTGACTACAAAAATTACGTTTCATGCAAAAGAAAGTACCATTATTTACATTCCATAAAACCACCAGATTACGTCTGAGAAGGAAGGGCGGACCCATACTTCTTTCGGTTTTTCGCAGTTTCGTCTCGATGTCTATTATCTTAAATGTTCAATGACCGAAT